>NW_021024880.1:555905-611344 GCF_004153795.1 Camellia sinensis | reverse complement strand
CATAAAGTCATCGAGGAATGGTTTAAAATTTGGTTCATAAGGTCCATAAATACAGCAGGTGCATTGGTAACTCCGAAAGGCATAACTAAGATTCATAATGCCCATACCTCGTTTGAAATGCAGTCTTTTCAATGTCCCCTGTCTTGACTTTCAACTAGTGGTATCCAGATCTAAGGTCAATTTTGAAGAACACTTGGCACCCTGTAACTGGTCAAATAAATCATCAATGCGAGGCAATGGATATTTATTTTTCACTGTTACCTTGTTCAATTCATGTAGTCAATGCAGAGTCTCAGTGAACCGTCTTTCTTTTTCACAAATAAGACTAGCGCACCCCACGGTGAAGTACTGGGCCTGATGAACTTCTTATCTAGCAGTTCTTGTAGCTAAACTTTCAACTCTTTCAATCGTAGGTGCCATTCTGTACGGAGCCTTTAAGTTTGATGTGATATTGGGAATGGACTGGTTAACAAAATACCATGCTACCATAGATTGTGTAACAAAATAAGTTGTTTTCCGTCCACCCGGGCTGCCTGAATTTGTGTTTAACGGAGTTGGAGCAGTACCTCTCCCATACCTAATTTCATCCATGAAAGCTTTTAAATTGATTAGAAAGGGGTGTAAAGGGTATCTATGTTCTGTATTGACTGTACTTACTAATGATAAAACTAATGTGGACAATATTCTTATAGTCAGAGAATTCCCAGGTGTTTTTCTAGATGATTTGCCAGGGGATTTGATTGATAGGGAGATTGAGTTCACCATTGATGTGATTTTGGGTACACAGCCTGTATCTAAAGCTCCGTACAGAATGGCACCTACCGAATTGAAAGAGTTGAAAGTTTGGCTACAAGAACTGCTAGATAAGAAGTTCATCAGGCCCAGTACTTCACCGTGGGGTGCGCTAGTCTTATTTGTGAAAAAGAAAGACGGTTCACTGAGACTCTGCATTGACTACCATGAATTGAACAAGGTAACAGTGAAAAATAAATATCCATTGCCTCGCATTGATGATTTATTTGACCAGTTACAGGGTGCCCAAGTGTTCTCCAAAATTGACCTTAGATCTGGATACCACTAGTTGAAAGTCAAGACAGGGGACATTGAAAAGACTGCATTTCAAACGAGGTATGGGCATTATGAATTCTTAGTTATGCCTTTCGGAGTTACCAATGCACCTGCTGTATTTATGGACCTTATGAACCAAATTTTTAAACCATTCCTCGATGACTTTATTGTTGTATTCATAGATGACATTTTAATTTATTCCAAAAGCACGGAAGAACATGAACGTCATTTGAACATAGCCCTACAGACCCTATGAGAATAGAAACTGTATGCTAAACTAACTAAATGTGAATTTTGGCTAGACAGTGTGATGTTTTTAGGACATGTGATCAGTAAGGATAGAATTTCAGTTGATCCGCAGAAAATTGAAGCAGTAGTGAACTGGCCTAGACCGACAAATGTTACTGAAATCCGAAGGGGATATCATTTGACTGGACTGATCAGAGGGAATCAGCTTTTCAAGAGTTGTAAACTCTACTAGTGACTGCACCGATTCTCACCTTACCCTCAAGTACGGATGGTTATACTGTATATAGTGATGCTTCTTATAAGGGTTTGGGATGTGTTTTAATGCAGAATCGTAAAGTTATTGCATATGTTTCTCGACAACTGAGACCACATGAAAAAAACTACCCAACCCATGACTTAAAACTTGCCGCAGTGGTGTTTGCATTGAAAATATGGCGTCACTATATTTATGGAGCGACATGTGAAGTGTACACAGACCACAAGAGTTTAAAGTATTTCTTCACACAGAAAGAACTGAACATGAGGCAGCGGAGATGGTTAGAACTGATTCAGCTTTTCAAGAGTTGTAAACTCTACTAGTGACTGCACTGATTCTCACCTTACCCTCAAGTACGGATGGTTATACTGTATATAGTGATGCTTCTTATAAGGGTTTGGGATGTGTTTTAATGCAGAATGGTAAAGTTATTGCATATGTTTCCCGACAACTGAGACCACATGAAAAAAACTACCCAACCCATGACTTAAAACTTGCCGCAGTGGTGTTTGCATTGAAAATATGGCGTCACTATATTTATGGAGCGACATGTGAAGTGTACACAGACCACAAGAGTTTAAAGTATTTCTTCACACAGAAAGAACTGAACATGAGGCAGCGGAGATGGTTAGAACTGATTAAAGACTATGATTTGCAAATTTTGTACCATCTCGGGAAAGCTAATACTGTTGTCGATGCATTGAGTCGGAAATCGATTGGAAATTTGGCCTGTTTACTCACCGGGCAGAAAGAATTACTATTTGACCTTGAAAGACTTGAAATTGAGATTGTTTTGCATGAACAAGGTAGAACAATAGCCGCTATTTCTGCTCAACCGGCACTGATTGAAGAGATTAAAGAGAAACAACAACAGGATGACTTCTTGAAGAAGATCATCGATGAATGAGAATCTAAACCGAGGCCGGATTTCAAATTTGAGAATAATGTGTTGAAATTTCAGGGAAGATTGTGTGTACCAAGTGATTTTGAACTGAAAAGAAGAATTCTGCAAGAAGGCCACAATTCAAAACTGTCTATCCATCAAGGAAATACAAAAATGTACCAAGACTTGAAATTGAATTTCTGGTGGCCGGGAATGTAGAAAGAAATTGCTGATTTTGTATCGAAATGTCTTCATTGCCAACAAGTCAAAGCCAAACATCAACGACCCGTAGGTTTGCTGCAACCCTTACCGATACCGGAGTGGAAATGGGAACATATCACTATGGATTTCATTGTTGGTTTACCTCGCTTCAGTAAAGGTATGGATTCAATTTGGGTTATTGTTGATAGATTGACTAAATCTGCTCATTTCCTACCTGTCAAAACAATTTATAATGCGGACAAATTGACTGTAATCTATATTGATGAGATTGTTAGATTGCATGGAGTGCCTGTGTCTATTGTTTCTAATAGGGACTCAAAGTTTACCTCGAGATTTTGGCAAAGTCTAAAAACTGCATTGGGTACTGAATTGAGACTGAGTAGTGCCTACCATCCTCAGATAGATGGCCAGTCAGAAAGAACCATCCAGACTCTGGAGGATTTACTGAGAATGCGTGTTCTTGATTTCTAAGGAAATTGGGAAAACCATTTGCCTTTAGCTGAGTTTGCCTACAACAACAGTTTTCACTCGAGCATTGGTATGGCGTCTTTCGAGGCTTTGTATGGCAGAAAATGTCGATCTCTGATTTGTTGGGTAGAAGTTGGAGATGGGCCTTTGCTTAGGCCCGAGATTGTACAGGAAACCACGAAAAAAGTGAAGCTGATCCAACAGAGACTGAAAATCACACAAAGCCGACAGAAAAGTGATGCGGATGTCCGAAGACGAGACAGAGAGTATGAAGTATGTGATCATGTTTTTGTAAAAGTGACACCGATGAAGGGCCAGACTCGTTTTGGAGTCAAGGGTAAGCTAGCGCCGAGATATGTCGGACCGTATGAGATTATTGAGAAGATTAATCAGGTGGCGTATCAAGTAGCGCTTCCTCCTAAAATAGAGCATATGCATAACGTGTTCCATATTTCAATGTTGAGGGAATACCTTCGGGATCCCTTCTATGCGATTGAGCCTACCCGTGTAGTACTAAGTGATGACTACACTTATGAAGAACGACCCATACAGATTGTAAACAGACGAATTAAGAAGTTGAGGAACAAAGAGATTCCGTTAGTGAAAGTTGATTAGCAAAACCATGGTGGCGTGTATGCTACTTGGGAGAGGGAAGATGATATGATGAAGAGATATCCTAAATTGTTCCCACTGAATCCTATTTTCTTTCAAAATGAAGGTAATTCGAGTTTGGAGGACCAAACTCTTTATAAGGAGGGGAGACTGTGACAACCCTTACTACTGTTTATTGATAACACTACTGATTAGTGTTAATCTATGATTAAGCATGTTGATTGACTAACTGACTGAATTACTAAACTGATACCTGTCAAAACAATTTATAATGCGGACAAATTGACTGTAATCTATATTGATGAGATTGTTAGATTGCATGGAGTGCCTGTGTCTATTGTTTCTGATAGGGACTCAAAGTTTACCTCGAGATTTTGGCAAAGTCTACAAACTGCATTGGGTACTGAATTGAGACTGAGTAGTGCCTACCATCCTCAGATAGATGGCCAGTCAGAAAGAACCATCCAGACTCTGGAGGATTTACTGAGAATGCGTGTTCTTGATTTCTAAGGAAATTGGGAAAACCATTTGCCTTTAGCTGAGTTTGCCTACAACAACAGTTTTCACTCGAGCATTGGTATGGCGCCTTTCGAGGCTTTGTATGGCAGAAAATGTCGATCTCCGATTTGTTGGGTAGAAGTTGGAGATGGGCCTTTGCTTAGGCCCGAGATTGTACAGGAAACCACGAAAAAAGTGAAACTGATCCAACAGAGACTGAAAATCGCACAAAGCCGACAGAAAAGTGATGCGGATGTCCGAAGACGAGACAGAGAGTATGAAGTAGGTGATCATGTTTTTGTAAAAGTGACACCGATGAAGGGCCAGACTCGTTTTGGAGTCAAGGGTAAGCTAGCGCCGAGATATGTCGGACCGTATGAGATTATTGAGAAGATTAATCAGGTGGCGTATCAAGTAGCGCTTCCTCCTAAAATAGAGCATATGCATAACGTGTTCCATATTTCAATGTTGAGGGAATACCTTCGGGATCCCTTCTATGCGATTGAGCCTACCCGTGTAGTACTAAGTGATGACTACACTTATGAAGAACGACCCATACAGATTGTAAACAGACGAATTAAGAAGTTGAGGAACAAAGAGATTCCGTTAGTGAAAGTTGATTAGCAAAACCATGGTGGCGTGTATGCTACTTGGGAGAGGGAAGATGATATGATGAAGAGATATCCTGAATTGTTCCCACTGAATCCTGTTTTCTTTCAAAATGAAGGTAATTCGAGTTTGGAAGACCAAACTTTTTATAAGGAGGGAAGACTGTGACAACCCTCACTACAGTTTACTGATAACACCACTGATTACTGCTAAACTGAGACTGATCATGATAAGTAACTGAATCGATTGGAATTCTGACTTAATTGATTGAGTGTGGTAGTTTAAGTACATGTTTATCTGTTTGACTGTTAAATTATCTGTTCATGTATTATGTTTAAATTGCAAATTGAAGGCCTTATCGGCGGCCGAATCTGAAATTGATTAATGTTTTATGCTAATTGGAATTTATGTAATTTTATGGTGTATTTAATTGAAAATTGATTTGGTATGATTAATTTGGATTAAATAAGCTAATTATCAAAGTTGGACTTATTTACAAGAATGCCACTTAGTGGACTATTCCATGAGCCATTTGTTTGATTTCCTTATGTTAGCTTTATCACATTTCCTCAGCCATTTCCTTATACGCAACCGACTAGAGAGAGAGGGACTTAGGAGAGAATTGTTTTCATCTTGTTTTTACTTGGAGTGTTGAAGAATTAAAGAGAGAATTGGCAAATTGAACATCTAGACTTGGAATTGGAGACCTAAGGTAGGACATTTACCTTCTTGTTTGTGAATTCAAGTTAGTTCTTGCATGATTCACAGTAGATAGGAGCCTAAGGTCATAAATTGGTTGAAGATTGTTGAATTGAAGCTTATATCATGCATGCATGTGCATATCTTGAAGTTTAGAGTTGTTTTCATGGAAATTATTGCATGCATGTCCATATTTGGGTTATAGTCCATGAATTCATCATGTTTGGGAGTGAATTAATTCATTTGATCATGCATTGGGAGCTTTGAAGTTGATTAAATTCATGCATGTTGCATGTTCATCATGTTCTTGAAGTTTTGATGAAATTGTGTTTTAATTGACTCACCCTTGGGCTTTGATTTTACAAATTGATCTTCAAAACATGTTATATTATGGGTTTAAAGTGTTTTTCCAGAAAATGGGCCCAAGAGGTTGAGTTTTGATGCATTAAAGTTGAGTTTTGAGCTTAAGGTTCAAATTTGGAAATTCCAGATTTTGGACTCACACTCGAACGGGGAACTCCACGCTCGAGCGTACGCCTTGTGTTCATGTAGTCCGCTCGAGCGAGAGAGTTCACGCTCGAGCGAGGACTTGTGTCTCACGCTCGAGCGTGGATCGAGCGCCCGTCGAGCGTGATTTTTGTGCATCCAGTACTTTTACTGTAGCTTACAGTCCGCTCGAGCGACGGAAGTCACGCTCGAGCGAAGCTCCTTTGTCTGCATGTCCGCTCGAGCGTAGAAAGCAACGCTCAAGCGAGACCCCTGTTTTCTGAAAAATTCTGAAAAGTGTTTTAAAGTGCATCTTTGCATTCTCATTTCATCCTAGGTACTCCTAGGCCTAGTTTAAGGCATCTTCATGAGGATATTGATGTAGAACCACACCGAGACAATTTAGGGATTAAGTTATTATTTCCCAACTGTGTAGCTTAGTGTGTGTTCATTCTGTAACTGTGTAGGGTTGGCATCCGAGGACGCTCTAGCTGCTTATAGCCCAGTGTTCTGTGAGTAACAATGTTGTAAAGATATGTTCAATTAAGATTATTTTCTGAACAAATGACTGTACTGCTTCATGAAATGACACTATTTACTGAATGAATGTTTGTCCTATTTGTGAACTGTATTCGTGGCATCCATAGCAATTTACTGTTACTGAACTGTTACAAAGATCTCTGTCGGTTCCCATGTTTGGAACCACTACTGTTTACTAATATGATGGCCATCATTGACTGCTCGGTCTGTTAAGACCTACTGTACTGTTTTGCTATTGGATGTATCACATATGACTATTATAGTTTCTGAATGACTGTTATGGCATGAATTATAAGCCACAAACTGAATGACTGATATACTGATAAATGATTGTTTTCAATACTGAAAGGATATTCATTCTTAACCTCTTTACGCATATGTTATTCACTGGGCTTTAGCTTACTGTTTATATATATATGTAGGTGTTCAGGCACCGGACCGGAGTTAGGAGCGTCGGATTAGCTCTTGTTTTGTCAAGCCAACCATCGTGCCTCACCTCGAGGTTCCAAGTGCTGCCAAGCTAAGGCTGCTTCGGGGTGTTTTAGATTTCCCCTTTTCTGTCTCTATTTTGTATCGACTGTATAGACTGAATGATATTCGTACTGTACTGTTATGGTAGGGACTTGGTCCCTAACCCGAGTGTTTGTATATGTATGTATAATTACTGTTTTGTTCTGAATGTGAATATGTTTAAAAAAGTCTTTTTGCATACAAACTGTCACAACTCATTGGACATCTTTTAATTACTTTTTTGGCTTCCGTCAGCCCCTGTACTCTGTATTACTGTTTTACTATTAAGCAGGCCTTCTGTAATCTCGAATTACTGGCCAGTTACGGTGCTAAACCCATAGGGGCGGGTTTGGGTCGTGACAAAACTAACCAGAAGATATGCTGGTTTTCAATGAACCACCGGCTGAATTAAAATGTATGCTTGTTTCAGACATGATAGGAATGTCTAGGGAGAGGACTTAGTTTCTCTTGTTTGTTATTTATTTCCGTTGTACCCAAAAAAAAAAAAAAGTACAAGTAGTTTCTTATGCATTTTTGGTTTTGTTTTTATTTTCTAAAAATTAGAAATAAATTTTTTTGGGTATAATATTTTAAAAAAAATAGAATTGATTTTAAATTTTTTAAAAAGAAAAAAAAATTGAAAACAATATACATATATGAAAGTATATTTAATGAGTTTCCAAAAGTGGTGGCTGATGGTATAAGATAGATGAATGTAGTGATCAGAGATAGGTGGCTGAAGGTGGCTGAAGAGTTAGCAACGAAAATATTGTCAGCAGTTATGGGATGACTAGAGGCCTACCAAAAGGTTGGTAAAGGTCAGGATGGTGACCAACCTATTGTTGGAGACTCATCGGAAGATAGGTATGCCTCATTGGTAGTCGGCGACCTGTGGTGGGTGTTGACTATAGGTGACAATGAGAAAGGAAAAATTATTAAATACAACTTTTTCCTATTTTTGTAAACAGAAAATGAAAAATTGACAACATTAACAAAAGATCCCTAACAAATTATCTCTAAATTTATTTACCATCACTCAAAAATTTATTCGATAAATCAACAATTCATGTAGCAGCTTAAGTCATCATGTGTAAATTTAGGAGTGTTTTATGGATCTTAAATATTTTTCCAATGTTTTAATAGCCAAAGTGAAGGATCAAAATTGAACAAATTCACAGACAAGTGAACTTTTTTTAAGTGTAAGTGAGAAAATATTATAATTTTAGGGAAAAAAAGTAATTTATCTAAATTTGTATAATAATATAATATTATGTCACATGACTATTGTTAAGTTTTTATTCTTGGCAATCTCGTTTGACAAAACTCATTTCAATTGTAATTTTGTTCAACTTTTATTTCAGTGAGGTTATGAGTTTTTAGATGCAAATCCAACTTGAATTGTGCCTTGTAGAGATGTTTTAGAAGTTAATTCTTTCATGTTTGCCACTTCGCTGACTATGTCGAGGATTGAGCTTCTCGGTCAACTCACAAGGGTCCAGGGGGCAGGGTCCAGGGGCAGCGCCCCCGAAGCAAAAAGCAAAAATGCTGTCGAAGTTTCTTGTCCACTCGAGCGGTCATTTGTGCACTTGAGCAGAGAATCTTTGGTTCCAGAAGTTTGAACTGTCTGCAAAAGTATTGGAAGTTGTGTTTTTGCTCTTAAGCGGAACGTCCTGCGCTCGACCGGCCATTCTTGCGCTCGAGCGGAGATCGCAGATAAGTTTTCTATAAATATGTGGTTCCATCTGTTTTTAAGGTTATGGCTTCCAGATCTTGTTCTTGGGTATTAGGGTTTTTATTTAGAGCTTATTTGCTTGTTTTCCTTTGATATCTGTGAGAGATTAATCATGAATTAAGTAGATCATATCAAAGGGTTCGTTTGTTTTATTTATTCAACAAAGAAAGAGTTGTTCTTAGGTGGATTCCGTAGAATTTGGGCCTAAAGCTTTGATGGATTCTAGAGTGGCTCATCATCGTGAATTCGACATCGATGTTTTGGATTCAATGTTAGGCAAGACAATTCGAGGTGAAGACCGTGGCGGAAGAAGCTTTGGCCCGTGGTTTTTTTATCACAATTGGAGGCGCTCCAATTGTTATTTTTCTACGTTAAAATCGTTGTGTCAATTTGTCTTAATTATTTGATTAGGATTGTTATTTACTGCTTAAAATTGATACATAATCATAAATCAATATATAGGGGATTTCTAGAATTTTCAACTATCATGTGTATTTTCTGTCCAAAATTGAACAAATGTTAGCTCTTAGAAAAAAAAAATAGGGGCATTCACATAGAAGTCTCATTTTGTGAACTTATAATTCATTAAGTCCTAGATAAAATTATTTGCTCCTTTACGTCCTATTAATTTTTAATAAACCAATTTACCCTTCCAAGACCTCCTCTATCGCTGCCAAATATCCATTGATGTCTTCATTCTCTCTCTCTCTTACTTTTACACCCACTCCCCAACAACAACAACAACCAAACATCCCCTTCTCTCTCATTTGTTTTCTCTCTTTTTTTTTTGTAATTTCAGATAGACTCTCTCTCTCTCTCTCAAAACTCCATAGCAAATAAAGTTCTCAATCACCATGTCTTCTCAGGGTTCCAAGCACAATCATCCATCTCGTAGACAAAGAACAGAGCGTCGAGCTTGCTTGCGGCGAGCTCACAATCGTTCGTCTCTTGCAAGGCGGAAACGCCGTCGCCGTTCTCGTCCGCATCGACGATGAAATTCAATGGCCATTAGCGAAAGATAAAGCTAATGTGAAGCTCGATGAGTCGCACTATTTCTTCACTCTTCGTGTTCCATTGTCGCCTCTCATCGTCTCCATCATTGCCTCTCACCATTGTGATCCCAGTCATGCTCATCTCGAACCAAATGTAGAACTAGATTAGGAGATTTCCAGATCTGGAAAGTGTAGAAGGAGGAGGAGAAGATAAATGTAAGAAATAGAGAGTAGATTGATAATATTCTCAATTTTAATCATGAAAAAAATTGAAAAAATTTTCAAAAAATTGATAATATTCTCAGTTAATACTAGAAAAAAATTTGATAAATTTCTTAGTTTTGATAATTATAAACTGAAATTATTCTCTGTTTTGAAATTGAGATCATTCTCAATTTATAATATTCAAAATTGAGAAATTTCTCAATTTTAATCATGAAAGAAATTGAAAAATTCCTCAAAACTGATAATATTCTCAATTCATACTAGAAAAAAAAAATTGAGAAATTTCTCAGTTTTGATAATTATATATTGAAATTATTCTCTGTTTTGAAATTGAGAACATTCTCAGTTTTAGCGCTGACCCAGTTTAACGGCTATGCTCTATTATATATACACTTGTTTGGGTTAAAGGACAAAACGTCTTTTTACTTGTAAATGAGACTTATTTGTTCAAAAACTTTTTGACAGGACCTAAGCTATTACCAAATATGTAGATAGAACTTTTAGGTAATTAATTCAAAAAAATATAAAAATATTAAGAGCCAAAGTGGTTTAAAAAAAAAAAAATTAAGAACCAAAATTAAAAATGCTGAAATTTAAAAGAGAAAGTGTAATTTATCCTCAAATAAATTATTGAATTAGAGCCTGTACCAAATATATTACTAACACAAATTCCTATAAAAATAAAAATCAAGACAACTCTTCTACTAAGAACATATGGGTTTGATCACTACTCAAACATCATGAGAGAAAAAAATAATAAAAAAATCTATCTCATATGTGAAATAGCCACAAATCATTAATAACCTGACCATCACAATCAAAGGAAAGTCAAGATTGCTAAGAATACTTCCAAGTTCCAACACATATTTGTTTTTGTTTTTTTTGATTATTTTGGTTATTTTAATAAACGAAGAATATTTCCGAGTCATAATAGCAGCTGAAATTCCAATGTCATCCAAAACTCCACAGCACCAACAAGTAAACTATTTGTGACAGCGAAAACCATTGCGAAACTTGTAACGAAATAGTTTTTAATTTTTATAATTAAATTACATTTACTTTTTAATTTTTATTAAAATTTCACTTTGCTCCTTTCATTCTAGAAACTTGTGAAGTAACACATTCTTTTTTTCTTTTGGGCATAGAATAGAGTATCATTCATATAAAAGACAAATATGAGAGAGAAAATAAAAGCCTACAAAAAAATAAAATGCAGAAAAACAGAAAGAGTTTGGTTTGTCTTAAATTCAAATTTAAATTTGAGAGAATTATCCACGCATGTGAGGCCCATTATAGGTTCCATTTCAATTATGTAAATTTTTTATTCGCAGGGCCCTTTGTGTATATAATTCGCGAAAAAAATTAAGTCAATCGGATAATTGTAGTCTTTTATTTTATTGCATTTGTCCCAAAAAAATTAGCCGACAAGAGTATTTTTGAAAGAAAAAAAAAATTATCTATTTTTTTGGAAACCAACGCATAAAATAAAAATATTATAATTATCAAATTAATCTTATTTTTTTTATAAATAATATACATAAAAATTTTATAAAATAAATTATTCGAATTATCAAAATGATATTCATAATGGACTCAAATTACTTTCATAGTAGAGAAGTCAATTGTTTGTAATAATTACAAAACATTCAGGATTATTGTTTATAGTATTGTTTTATTAATTAAAACAAGTATTTCGGTCATGGACTTCCAACTAATTATGGGTTATTTTGAGAAATTGTTAAAATTTGATCTCTCTTTTTTTTTTTTTAAATGTATAAAAAATAAAGAAATAATATAACTAAAAATAGATTAAAAGTAAAAAAAAAAGACTTTTTATTATCTCCTCAAAGGCATCCTTCTCTACCGGCGTGGCTCATATTTTTGATTCCTAAAAGGAGCGAACTGCTGGTCCTTCCAGTGGCTCACTCCGACAACCTCACTCTATATTTCGATCGAAATCTAGGCTCGTCTATGGTGTATGGTTGAGTTCTACTGGTATCTCAATTGTGGGTCTTTTCTTACGAATTTAGTTAAATCAGACTGACAATTGACTATCCTTATATTTGAGTACACGGATATCGGAAAAACATGTCAAAATATATATTTTTCTTTATTAAAAAAAAAAATCATGTAAAAAAATGAGTGAAGAGTGCCACTTCAAGTAGGTCATTGGACTGCTAAAGCTATGCAAAAATGATTACTTCCTTTATATAGGGGAGAAATTATATAGTTTGCTGGAGGGTAAATCCAACTGATAACTCAGGGGTGGGTGACCTTGTGGTAAGAACATGGGGATTAAACTCTTAGGTTATGAGTTCAAATTTTTTCTGAGTCAATCTCTTGGACATAGCACAGTTGGTTAGGAGGTTGGACCTTAAGTTGTCTAACCAGCACTTGGTGTGGGTTCAATGCTCCCCGTTATGTAAGTCTTGATTTAAGCGGAGCTTGTCTTGAGAGGTCGGGACAAGTTTCCAAGTTATAGTTTCCTTGCTCGGAACGAACGGCTAACAGAATACCTTGGTGATCTCTACAAAGGGACGCTGTCTTGGACTTACAGGAGAGTAGGAAAGATTTTTCTGTAATAAAAAAAAAAATCCAACTGATATTTCATCATGTATTTTATTCTCATTATTATTATTATTTTTTTGTCTCTTATTAAAAGGTAACATGACAAATATCATAATTTATATGGTGTGCGGGATACTCTTAAACTATCCCTCTCCTGAATTGGCCGCCTGTTTGGTAGTTGGTTAGTTCTTTTGTTCCCTCTTCTAATTTTCTTGATAATAATAATAAATAAATAAAAAATTAGGTCCATGACATTTATTACAAAAAAGAAAAATGCTAGAAAATGTATAAAAAAAATTATACTAAAATATATATTAAAAAAAAAGTAAATTATACTAATCTCTTGAGAAGTTGAGTTTACGCTAAAAATGTTAATAAATATAAAATATGTTTAAACAGTCAATAAGATAAAATATCACATCTAAATTATAATCATTTCTTTTTTTTCTCTCACAACTATTGAATTAACTATAAAAAAGAAAAAAATTAATTATCATCCCAAGCACAGCTTGTTTAGCCAAACTAAAGTAGTCAAAAAGTCAAAAAAAAAAAAAAAAACTACTAACCAGGCTTCGTTTGGCTTTGTGAGTTGTTTTTTCCCAGCCATGTTTTGTATAATGTTATTAATAGTATTATTTAACAAGTGAATTTTTATTATATTTTAAAGGGAAAAAAGTAATTTACCTAAATTTGTATAATAATATTTTATTATGTCACGTGACTATTAATGCGTATTTTCTGTCCAAAATTGAACAAATGTTAGCTCTTAGAAGAAAAAAAAAATACAAAACTCACACATCATGAGAGAAAAAAATAATAAAAAAATCTCTCTCACATATGTGAAATAGCCACAAATCATTAAAATGCGCATTTTCTGTCCAAAATTGAACAAATGTTGGCTCTTAGAAGAAAAAAAAAAAATACTACTCACACATCATGAGAGAAAAAAATAATAAAAAAATCTCTCTCACATATGTGAAATAGCCACAAATCATTAATAAACTGACCAACACAATCAAAGGAAAGTCAAGATTGCTAAGAATACTTCCAACTCCTATATATTTTTTTTTATTGTGTTTTTTGGTGTTTTATTTTTTTTGTTATTTCCAAGTCATAAAAAGAATAGTAGCTGAAATTCCAAATGTCATCCAAAACTCCAACAGCACCAACAAGTATCAAGCATTGATAAAAAAAAATGCAGAAACTCTTTGTGACAACGAAAAACATTGCGAAACTTGTGACGAAATAGTTTTTAATTTTTAATTTTTTTATAAATAAATTACACTTACTTTTTAATTTTTATTAAAATTTCCTTTTGCTCCTTTCATTCTAGAAACTTGTGAAGTAACACAAATTTTTTTTTTTTGGGCATAGAAAAGAGCATCATTCATATAAAAGATAATTATGTGGGTGTTTAGGAAGTGGATTTTTTTATAAATTTTTTTAGTTGTAAAATATTATTGGAGAAAATTTTTTTTGTGTTTGAAAAAATAGTTGAATTTTTTTGTGTTTGATATTTGTGAAAGAAAAAGTGAAATGATTATGGGATTTGATATGATATTTTGTTTCAATTTGTTTTTTTGATTTTGTAACCAATTTATCTTTTAGTGAAAAAAAAAATCAAAAAAACAAACTTCCCAAACAGCGATAGAGAAAATAAAAGACATACAAAAAATAAAATGCAGAAAAAAGAAAGGGATTGGCTTGTCTTAAATTCAAATTTAAATTTGAGAGAATTATCCACGAATGTAAGGCCCATTATAAGTTCCATTTCAATTATGTAAATTTTTTATTTTGTAGGGCACTGTGTATATAATTCGTGAAAAAAATTAATTCGATAAGATAATTGTAATTTTTTTTATTTTATTGCATTTGTCTCTAAAAAAAATTAGCCGACAAGTGTATTTTTAAAAAAAAAAAAACTATCCATTTTTTTTAAACCAAACACAGAAAATAAAAATATTATACTTATCAAATTGATCTTATTTTTTTCATGAATAATAATACTCGTAATGGAATTAAATTCCTTTCCATAGTAGGGAAGTCAATTGTTTGTAATAATTACAAAACATTTAGGGTAGAGAAGTCAATTGTTTGTGATAATTACAAAACATAGGGTTATTGTTTATGGTATTGTTTTATTAAGTAAAACAAGTATTTTCGGATTATTCGAACATATTGAAAGAAACCCAAGCGTGACTTTGAACTAATTATGGGTTCTGATATGTTGTTAAAAGTTCGCTTTTGGTTTTTTTTGTTAAAATATATAAAAAATAGAATAGTGATATGAGTAAAAATAAATTAGAAATTAAAAAATGAATTTTTAAGTTTTTAGTTTGGAATGTTACAAATAAGTGTATTTTTTTAATTTTCATAAAAAGGAGACTTATTTATAAGTCATTTTTCAGACACTTATGGTAGGTTAAGTCCTGTGTAATTTCTTATAAAGTCTCAAGTCCTATTTAAATAGGAATGTATTCCACAAGATCCTACATAAACGTAACGTGACGTGACACCTACATAAACGTAACGTAACGTGTCACGTTACGTTTCGCAAACTTAATGAGTTTTTATTTTTTTAAATTGAATTAATATGAAAATATTGCTGGTTTATATTGGTGTCACGTTACGTTTCATATAAATATGATCTATGGTAAAATTCAATTTTCTATATATAGGAAATTGAATGTTACCATAGATCATAAGTGTCACGTTATGTTTATGTAGGTGTCACGTTATGTTACATTTATGTAGATATGATCTATGGTAACATTCAATTTCCTATATAGGTAACGTGACACTTATAATCTATGGTATCATTCAATTTCTTATATATGGTTTTACTTTTATTTATGATATTAACAACTAATATTGAGTAAATGTGTCAACAAACTTTCCACAGGACTTATGGAAATATAAATTTTTTAGTAGGATCATATGTAGCATAAGTCTTCCTAATAGAACTTACAAATAATTTTTTCTTTATAAAAATATATAACAAAAATAAAGATAAAATATTAATTAATATGATCTAAATAAATATATTTATATAATAAAATACACTTATATAGCTTTAACCCAAATTGTCGAACGAGCCATGTAAAAAAATGGGTGGAAGGGTGTCACTTCAAGTAGGTCATTGGACTCCTAAAGCCATGCAAAAATGGTTACTTCCTTTACATGGCTGCATATGGTTTTGAAAATATGATTTTATAATAGAGTTGTATTTTAAATTTATAAGTTATAGAATTATTATTTAATTTAAAAAAATTTATTTGATTATGAATTTTAAAAAAGATGTCGAATCGAGTATTGAATTGAGTTTTGAAAGTTTGATGTGACATGTAAAATAAGAAAATTTATTTAGTTATGAGTTTTAAAAATAGTTTTTAAAATTTAATTCAAAAAGTTATAACTCATAATCAAACACATAACTCAAAACTCTATTAAAATTTCTGATCAACAATCATAACTAAACTCTCTTTAAAATTCAATTCAAAAAATTAATTATTAACAAAAAATAACACACATAACCAAATTCTTTTTAAAATTCAATTGAAAAAATTAATGATTAACAAAAAATAACAGTAATAACCAAACTCTTTTTCAAATTCAATTCAAAAAATTAATTATTAACAAAAAATTTCAATTAAAATTTTTTTTATTCAAAATATTATAAATAAAATAATTTGAAGGTCACAATAAATATTCAATTACTGATCATATCGAACTTATGATTGTATATTTGATTCGAATTACATTATTTTCAATATTTTTAGGTTTTTTAATAATGACTGTCACAAATCATTTGCTAGTTATTATATTGTTATTTTCAAATAAATGACCATAAAATTTATCAGTATTATATATATTGGGAGTCAAACAAAAATTAGAATATTATTTCATTAGTATCTACACAATTTACCACACATAATTCAATATTATTAGAATTTTTTCATTTGTTAAATTTCATCAATTTCGTGGGAAACCGTGAACCTATGTGTCTTCGTGGGAAACCCGTGAACCTATGTACCTTCATCATTTATATTTTTGTGCCTCACCCCTGATGACTGAACTAAACCCGTGAACACTCTTAAACAAACCCTATGTACCTATGTACCTGCAAACTTGTCCTGCACAGCCATGGCCCCTCCTGCCAAACCTCAACGCCTCAGTTTCTGATAAAAGAAAAAACAAACAAAAAATGATTCTACAGTAAAGCTTTTTGGAACTTTGTTTGACTGAGGCTACAATAACATCATAGTCTGACTTCAAAACACCCAACAACTTCATTACTTCAATACAACCAGCAACTTCTTTACCATCTTCATTTATCTTCATCATTGAATAGTGTCAATACAACCACCACTAACCTGAAACATACAACCAGCTCCTCCCCCAGTTTCCTCAATTACTTTCACAAATTCAGTCCACCACCTATCTCAATAAATTTTAGAAATTCAGTGTATGTATTTACAAATCTTGATCATGTAAAACAAGAAGAGATGAAGAGCTTTCATTTTGTTCAGAGCTTCATAACAAGTTCAGTCCACCATCTTCTACAATTAATTTCAGAAATTCAATCAATATATTTACAACTCATATCCGTGTAAAACAAGAAGAGATGAAGAGCTTTGATCAAGTTCAGAGCTTCACAACAGCAATAGCAACAGCAACCGAGTCCATCACAGAACCGGTTGACCGGGCGGTCAACTGAGGGGTTTTTTGGTTGGTCAACCGGTCCCACTTCTCACACCTTTCAGCAAGGCTTAACCTGTTGCTTACCTTTTGCAACCATTCCCTCACAGTAGCAGCCGAAACCTTTTATACCACTACAGAGCTAGGATCATTGGTAGACGCATACGCCCAGGCGTGCGCATAAAAAACCTCTGCCAATCCTTATCTTTGAATAGTGTCAATGCCTTAACATACTTCTCTGGTGGTATGTCGCCCAATTGAAACAGGGCATCTGGACATGCGTCAAGGGAATAGTCATCACCGCTTGAGCTTATAGCCTCCGTGTCTATTGATCGTGTATGGGACTGTTCCGTCTTTGCCAATACATAGGCAGTGAAAGCTGCGCAAACATCATGAAAGCCACTTGACCGTGACTTTTTGGAATGACCACTGCCACTCTGGCGATGGCCCATCCTCTTACTTTTGCCCTTAACTGTTTCCATGTACTCATCTCCACAAAAATCAACAAGAATGGCATCAGTCGTGTTGCTACCTCCAATTCCGGGTGACCAAAATTTGTTAAGCTTATCATCCTCTTCATCGAAGTCAGGCATCCCCTGTGCGGATGCACGAGCCAAGGCCTCTGTCACACAGCAATGTTCAACAATGTCAGCCATTTTGTGAAAATATTCAAATCCTTTAGTCTTGAATTTCTTTACATTTTTTGATGCCTACCTCCAATTAGAAAATATGAACATAAGCGTATGGTACGTGTAACAACATTTTACAAATAAATGTAAGTAATAGGAAACAGGTTAATATGATAATTTATCCCAAAATTCATCAGGTGCAATAACCGTGCCTACAATTGGATCCGATCCAAGACTAGTTTGTGCCTGAAGCCACTTAAAAGTTAAGTAATCAGCTTTGAGTCGCTGATATATTTGTCTGACCTGTTTTGGTATGTATTGAAACCCATACGTATTTTGCAATTCCATTGCAAAATGGGTCCAATGCCTCGGCGTCCAGACGGTACTATAGTCTTTTGATTGGTTTTTTTACACCTCGTCTCTCAACAAGTTAATAAGCTGTAACTCAATTCTGGAGCTCCACATTTTTGTGTCTTGATTATCATCTGAATTCTTGGTATCCATCTAACACAGAATTTATATTAAACTAAGCCTAGGCAAGAAATTGAAAAATAGAACACCTTCTGCAACTTTTCCATAACTTCTAACAAACTTGTTTCCATTGAACCTCATCTACCACTAAAAAGGCAAGAAAATCATATGAAATATGATAAATAAAAATTAATCACAACAAAATTATGCTGGGAAATAGAAATTTAAATATGTTAAATGAAAATTAATCACAACAAAATTTCAAGACTGCTGAAAAATCGAAATTTAAACATTTTATAAGAAAGCATAGAAAGAGCAAACGAAGAAACCAAAAGCAGAACAAGAAGTAGCTGAACCAAAATAGGTGGCAGTTGACCGGCCGAAAGTCCGGGTGGACGACTTGCCAGAAGTCCTGGTGGATGACCAGCTCAACCAATTTCTGCCCAGGTTAGAGCTAACCCATTACACTTCTCAGCTATTCCACGATAGATCAACTGAAGGACATACATACCACAGGAGTAGGAGTTGAATAATTGTCACCGGTGACAGAATAGGTATAGCTGATTGATCTGCGTTGCTTTAGACGCCCTCTAATTCGAGCAAAGGCTTCACAACTTTGACCTACAACAGACACATTTAGAAAGTAAGCATAGAATCAATCAATTATAGAACCCATATATATTTCTATATAGAAATTTATGAACACTATACCTCTTTGTTATCGTTGTTTCGTTACTCAGAGGGTGAATCAACCACAATGCACAAGCTGACTGTCACTTGATTTGTGGGAGCTCGTCGATGCCAATTTATGGGTAGCAAGTAATCGGTTCGCAGGCATTTTTGGATTTGAAAGCCAGAGATTCGTTCAAAGAGAGGAGGAAGTAATTTCAGAGCTGCAGTTCATCCGTGAAACATCAGCTTTGCTCTTCTTTGGCACGTGAACTTTCAGAATGGAGAAGACGAATCTGAGCATATGTACGAACAGGTGAGAGCTTTGGCTTGCAAACTGTTGCCAAATGTGAAACAGAAGTGTGTTTTAAAAATTGTGGTGGAATTAATTTTCGAACACTATCCAAACAGAGGGTTCAAGGGAAGGGTTTAGAAGCTTGTCCAAACACGGCCTATAGTTTGCTTCGGGATAAATCCAAATAATATTTCAATATGTGTTTTATTGATTAAAATAGTGAGTCTCACTATAATTTATCTCTTAGGAAGAGATAACATGACAAATGTCATAATTTTTATAGTATGAAACAATACTCTTAAACTACTAAATAACTTCTCTTAGATTGGGTTTTTAACCCTCTCCTGAATTGGCCGTCTGTTTTGCAGTTGGTCAATTCTTTTGTTCCCTCTTCTACTTTTCTTGATAAAAAAAAATAGGTCCCATGACATTTATATTACAAAAAAAAAAAATGTTAGAAAGTGTATAAAAAAAAATTATACTAAAATGTATATTAAAAAAAAGAAGGTAAATTATACTAATCTCTTGAGAAGTTAAGTTTAAGCTAAAAAAGTTAATAAATATAAAAAAAAAGTTTAAATAGTCAATAAGATAAAATGTCATATTTAAATCATAATCATTTATCTTTTTATCTCACAACCATCAAACTAACTACAAAAAAGAAAAGAAAAAAAAATCAATTACCATTCCAAACACAGCTTGTTTAGCCAAGTTAAAATAGTTAAAAAGTAAAAAAAAACTACTAACTAGGCTTCGTTTGGCTCTGTGGATTAGGTTGGATTGGGACTAAATTAGCTACTAAAAGACAAAAAGTCAATAAGACAAAATATCACATTCAAACCATAATTATTTTACTTTTTCTTTCACAAAAGTCAAAAAAGTCAATCCAAATGAACATTTCCAAGTTTAAAAAGTATCAACTCCAAAAGATCAACTAAAAAAGTTTTTTGCCAACGATAACTCAATAACCTATTTTCAAACTGGGCCAAAATTTAGAAAAAGTACATTAAGTTTCACAAACTTGACATAATTAGATTAATTCCTTTGAAATTCTAATTCATACAACATTTAACTTATTTTTCATCATTAATTTGTTAGTTAAATGAATAAAAAAAATTGATATTATCATTTTTTTATTTTATTTTTTATATTTTCACATTATTTGCATTAGTTTTGATCATTTTAGCCTTATTAAAAAGAAAATTATAAAAGTATATAAAAACATTTTGTAATATGTGAATAGTATATTAGCGATGTTTGGCAAAAAAAATTAAAAAAATCAGCTTTTAGGAAAAAAAAAACAATTAACATTAACTTTTTTCACTCACAAATAAGAAGCTTTTTTTAACAGCTTTTTAATTGCATTAACTAAAAAATTTTTGAAAAAGTTAAAAGATTAAATTCATTATAAAAAATAATTTCAAACGCTTATTAAAATTATAAATATTTTAACATTTTGTATTTTTTAAAGACAGTGCAAACCAAAAAAAAAAGACAGCTGCTCTTAAGACTAATGTAGGACATTTAAATATATTTTCAAAGTCAAGCAAATATTTGTAATCTCATTTGGAAATTGACTATTTTAATAGGTTATTTTAATATTTAGTTATTTTAAAAGGTTAAAATTTTTATGTTTGAAAATATGATTAGATTTTTTTATAGTTAGCTGTAATATTTTGCGAGAAAAAAAATAAAATGATTATGAGTTTGATATGATATTTTATCTTATTAATTATTTTAACCTATTTTATTTTTTTTATAAATTTTAATCTAAAAAAATCAAAACCATGGTTAGGTAATGCCATCCTCAGCATACGTGGGATGTTTTAAAATCTTACAACGTTATGGTTTGGCACTTGTTTTTAAAAAATTACACGTTCTGTGGTCTCTGGTACATGGTGATGCTGTTGTGGTCCATCACCCATCAAGAAATTGTGTCCCTAATATTATAATTAAAGATATTGACACATCAAATTTTATATATGTTTCTAACATATTTGTTGCAATTATTATTATTCTTTTATAATTGGGAATAGACAAATATCCAACTTGAGTTGGACATATGCAGAAGAAGAGATGGCAAGTTTTTTTTCCTCCATTTTATCAAAATTTTTAAATACACTTGTTAATTTCTCTCAACATTGATATGTATAACTATTTTTTAAGTACAAAATTTTATAGTACTTGTGATGCGTTAAAATGAAATTAGATATGTTCATTTAAATCTTGAATTTTCGAAGAAATTGTGAAGAGATGACAAATGAGGAAAATTTTAAAAATAAGAGGAAATTTTAACTTCTATTTGTACAATTTCTTTTCTTCTCCCCCCCACTACAAATTTACCATTTAAATATTAGATTTGTTTGGTACAACTTATTATAAATTAAAATTTATAATAAAAAAGTAAAATTTATAATAAAAAAGTATAAGTTAAAAATATTCCTCTTTTAGCTTTTAAATAATTAATTTTTAAATTTATTTAAATTATTTATGCTTAATAAGTTATATATAAAAATTATATCAAATAATCTGACAAAAACTCTTAAAATAAAAACAAAAAATATATCTAAATTACACCTACCAAGTCAAGTCATTAGAGAGTACTTGGACAATCTTCTTTTGAAAAAAGTCCTAAATTCCGACTTGGAGGTGGTTCAAATAGTGTCAAGGCAATTAAGGTGACAAGGGATTATTTAAAGTTAAAAATTAATAATTAAAAATTAAAAATATATTTTCTTCAATTTTTAACTTTTGTAGTTTATTTAAGCTATTTGTGTTTAATAAGTTACAAGCAAAATATGTACCAAACAATCTGATACAGATTTTTAAATTAAAATAAACTATAATTGATGTGAGAGTGTCCATACCATATGGTTGTGTAGTTGGATACCACTTGGTAGCACTTATAAGTAAATTTATTTATAAAAAGAAACTAATTACTAGTGTTCAGTTGTAATTTTAAATTATATCTTTTTTAATTTATTTGACCCAAAAAAAAAAGAAGAGATTTTCTTAAACAAAATTTGCAACTTTTTTTAGCTTCTTTATAGACATAAAAAGTCCCATCTCTTTGCTCATAATTATAAGGACATTCTAGATATTTACACCAAAAAAAAAAATGATAATTTATTTAACCAAACATGCTAAAAAAAAATATTTGATAAATTATTAAAAAGTATCTGCCAAACATATTTACAATTTATTTTAGTTTTTAAGTTAATAATCTAAAAAACTATAGTTAGCTTGTAAATGATGTCAAAAGGGCCCATTGTATGGAGCAATTATTTAGTAATCTTAAAGTCAAATTGTGATATTTATCATGTTGTCACTTTAAAATGAACATAAAAGTGACGTCACATTATTTAAATTAATAAAAAAACATGTAAAGCACTAAGGCTTATTTTGGGAAGATGGTAAAAAGTGACTTTTTGGCTTTTAACTAAGTTTTTGGCTTTTTTAACAAATGATTTGAGAAGTTGGTAAAAAGTGATTTTTGACTTTTTTTATTAATGTTTGTTTATGATGTCAAATCATAATAAAATAACCAAACTACCCCCATTTATTTAAAATATTTACGACTTCACCTATGTAACACATTTTGACCCATGAGGATAAAATTGTAATTTCACCGTTGTCTAAAAGCCAACTTCCCAAATGAAAAAAAAGAAAAAAAGTCAACTTTTGACTTTTGCTACAAACCAAAAAAAGTGACTTTTAACCAACTTCTTAAAATAGCCCTAAATATATATGTCAATACCAAGAGTAATACATAGCTCTCAAGTTTGCATTTGGAAAATGAAAATAATAACTACTAGAATAATTATATTTCAATATTATTTGATATGACATTTTACATAATGTTAATCATATTATTTAGGTCTGGTTTGGAAAGATTAAATAAGTGTACTTTTTGACTTTTTATGAAATATGAGTTGGATTTGAAGTGATGTGTTAGAGAGGTGATGTGACTTAAATAAGATATGTGACTTAAATAGGATAGTGACTTTTTAACTTTTTATCTTTTTTCAATCATGCCAAACTTGACCTTAATAAGAGTTTACTTTTTAAGCACTGTCATTAATATTTTATGAAAGTAATTACAATAATGTAATAGTTAATATAATGTCATATCACATGGTTTACTGACATCATGCATTAGTCATACGAGAGACTGTGAAGTTGACATGCAGGCAAGGCATCTCTTTCATTAAACTTAAAACACATAAATAATATTAGAATTATGGACAAATTGCATTTCAGTTATAAAATAAAAAAATAAAAAAAAATTGCATTTCAGTGGTAAAACTTACCCACTTTAATTATTATAGTAATAAACTTTTTCATAATTTTACAATTTTTTTTTTTGTCTCCTGATTTGTAATTTCCACTAAAATTATCAACTTCTCCTATCATATTTTAGTCAACACCTTATTCACACTTGTTTATATTTAAATGACATTCACATCATGTAATAAACAAAACATCAAAAAAAGAGGTTGAAAGAATATATATATATAAAAAAAATGGATTAAAATCCTCTGTAATAATTTTTGGTTCAATAATCTAATTTGAATGAGAAAATGACAAATCCCTAAACGCAATCAAAATATTTGCACAAAGAAAAATGCTTGAGAGCTCTAGGAAATGAGCTCTAAACCATGCACTAATACATAGAGTTGTGTGGGGTCCAACTTGATGTGATGTTGAAAAATGTTTGGGAGCACTAATTAGTGCTCCCACTAATTAGGTGGCAGTGGGTCTCGCCATTAATGATGTGATGTTTTGGTTTTGAAGTTGTATTTTTTTTTTTTTTTTAATTTTTTAATGCATTAGTGCTATTAGTGGTGATATTTTTAGTGGAATGAATCATTGTTGTGTGATGTTTTAGCTTGAAATTTATTATTATTTTTTTTTTTTTGGGACATGCCAGCTCAGTAAAGCTCTTTTTAGAGCTCTACTTTTAGAGCTCTATAGCATTGTTGGTTATCACTGTGTAAAATTTCTCATTAGTTAGTAATACTGTTGTGTAGTATTACTGCTATTCTTTTCTATCTCTCACTAATCCAACCATATTGTCTCTACTATCAATATATGAAATTTCTCATTAATTAATAACATTATTATGTAGTATTATGTTATCCCTAATATTTACTTTGAAATTTGGTTTTGTGATGTGCCTCTGTTTCTCGCAAGGAATGCTGTTGCTTGTCGCAATGCTTGCTCCAAACATTAGCAACGTATGTGAATTCGGCTCCACTTGTTTACAACCTTTACTCAAAAATAATCTAGACTGCGTCTTGTGAGGAGGACCCTTAAACTTTTCATAAATAAAAAAAAACACTAGTAGTCAGAATCCATCTACCTTACTAGGTGGTTATGAATTCAACTACCACTCTCCTCCCTCGTACTAAAAAACAATAAAATAAAATAAAAATATATACGAGTCATTTTTTTTTTAGCATGTTTCATTTATGTTTAAATTTCAAATCTTCACAATTGTATAAAAATGGCTATTTTTTTGGACAGCTATGTTTTGATCTCAAATTTGTTGGGAAAACGGGAAAAGAAAAAGACATGCATACTCAAAAGTATATATATAGATAACCCCCAAAAAAATTGCCTTTTTGAGGCAATCGTTCGTCTCTTGCAAGGTGGAAACGTCGTCGCCGTTCTCTCCCGCATCGACAATGAAATTTAATGGCCATTAGCGAAAGATGAAGCTACTGTGAAGCTCGACGAGTCACCCTATTTCTTCACTCTTTGTGTTCCATTGTCGCCTCTCATCGTCTCCATCATTGCCTTTCACCGTTGTGATCCCAATCATGCTCATCTCGAACCAAATGTAGAACTAAATTAGGAGATTTCCAGATCTGGAAAGTGTAGAAGGAGGAGGAGAAGGTAAATGCAGAAAATAGTGAGTAGATTGATAATATTCTCAATTTAATCATGAAAAAAATTGAGAAATTTCTCAAAAAATTGATAATATTCTCAGTTAATACTAGAAAAAAATTTGAGAAATTTCTTAGTTTAGATAATTATAAACTGAAATCATTCTCTATTTTGAAATTGAAAACATTCTCAGTTTATAATATTCTCAATTTTAATTATGAAAAAAATTGAGAAATTTATCAAAATTGATAATATTCTCAATTCATACTAGAAAAAAAAAAATTGAGAAATTTTTTAAGTTTGATAATTATATATTGAAATCATTCTCTGTTTTGAAATTGCGAACATTATCAGTTTTAGCGTTGACCCAATTTAACGACAATGCTCTATTATATATACACTTGTTTGGGTTAAAGGACAAAACGTCTTTTTACCTGTAAATGAGACTTATTTGTTCAAAAACTTTTTGACAGAACCTAAGCTACTACTAAATATGTAGATAGGACTTTTAAGTAATTAATTCAAAAAAATATACAAATATTAAGAACCAAAGTGGTCAAAAAAAAATTAAGAACCAAAATTAAAAATGCTGAAATTTAAAAGATTACATCATATCCCCACCAAGGGGATATGATATAATGGGGGGGTGTGGTATTGTATATCCTCCACTTTTGGGGGATATACAATCCCACCGAATATTATATCCCCTTCAAAAAAAAATTGCAAACATGGGATATATGGACCCCACCGGATATAATATTCAATCCCAATCTTTATATCCCCCAATCAAACAGGGCTTGATCACTACTCAAACATCATGAGAGAAAAAAATAATAAAAAAATCTATCTCATATGTGAAATAGCCACAAATCATTAATAACCTGACCATCACAATCAAAGGAAAGTCAAGATTGCTAAGAATACTTCCAAGTTCCAACACATATTTGTTTTTGTTTTTTGATTATTTTGGTTATTTTAATAAACGAAGAATATTTCCGAGTCATAATAGCAGCTGAAATTCCAATGTCATCCAAAACTCCACAGCACCAACAAGTAAACTATTTGTGACAACGAAAACCATTGCGAAACTTGTAACGAAATAGTTTTTAATTTTTATAAATAAATTACACTTACTTTTTAATTTTTATTAAAATTTCACTTCGCTCCTTTCATTCTAGAAACTTGTGAAGTAACACATTCTTTTTTTCTTTTGGGCACAGAAAAGAGTATCATTCATATAAAAGACAAATATGAGAGAGAAAATAAAAGCATACAAAAAAATAAAATATAGAAAAACAGAAAGGGTTCGGTTTATTTTAAATTCAAATTTAAATTTGAGAGAATTATCCACGCATGTGAGGCCTATTATAGGTTCCATTTCAATTATGTAAATTTTTTATTTGCAGGCCCTTTGTGTATATAATTCGTGAAAAAAATTAAATCGATCGGATAATTGTAGTCATTTATTTTATTGCATTTGTCCCAAAAAAATTAGCCGACAAGAGTATTTTTGAAAGAAAAAAAAAATTATCTATTTTTTTGGAAACCAACGCATAAAATAAAAATATTATAATTATCAAATTGATCTTTTTTTTTCATAAATAATATGCATAAAAATTTTATAAAATAAATTATTTGAATTATCAAAATGATGCTCATAATAGACTCAAATTACTTTCCATAGTAGAGAAGTCAATTGTTTGTAATAATTACAAAACATTTAGGATTATTGTTTATAGTATTGTTTTATTAATTAAAACAACTATTTCAGTCATGGTCTTCCAACTAATTATGGGTTATTTCGAGAAATTGTTAAAATCTGATCTTTTTTTATTTTTTTAAAAAAATTTTAAAAAATAAAGAAAAATATAACTAAAAATAGATTAAAAGTAAAAAAAAAAAACTTTTAATTATCTTTTCAAAGGCATTCTTCTCCACAGGCGTGACCTAGATTTTTGACTCCTAGAGGGAGTGAAATGTTGGTCCTTCCAGTGACCTCACTCTATGCTTCGATCAAAATCTAGGCTCGTTTGTGGTGTATGGTTAAGTTCCGCTGGTGTTTCAGTTGTGAGTTCCTTCTTACGAATTAAGTTAAATCAGACTGACAATCGGCTATCCTGGAATCTGGGTCTACGGACATCGTGGTGACACTCAAAACATTCTCTTTTTTTTTTTGATAAAAAAAAAAAAAAAACGACTTGTAAAAAAATGAGTGAAGAGTGTCACTTCAAGTGGGCCATTGGACTGCTAAAGCTATGCAAAAATCTGGTTCAAAAAAAAAAGCTATGCAAAAATGATTACTTATATAGTTTGCTTCGGGGTAACATGACAAATATCACAATTATGGTGTGGATCAATACTCACTGCTAAATAATAACCGTCTCCTGAATTGGCCGCCTGTTTGGTAGTTGGTTAATTCTTTGTTCCCTCTTCTAATTTTCTTGATAAAAAAAAAAAAAATTAGGTCCATGACATTTATATTACCAAAAAGAAAAATGTTAGAAAATGTATAAAAAAATTATACTAAAATATATATTAAAAAAAAGTAAATTATACTAATCTCTTGAGAAGTTAAGTTTAAGCTAAAAATGTTAATAAATATAAAATAAGTTTAAATAGCTAATATGATAAAATATCACATCTAAATTATAATCATTTTTTTTTTCTCTCACAACTATCAAATATATTATAAAAAAGAAAAAAATAAATTATCATCCCAAGCACAGCTTGTTTAGCCAAACTAAAGTGGTAAAAAGGTCAAAAAAAACTACTAACTAGGCTTTGTTTGGCTCGGTGGGTTGTTTTTTCCCAGTGATGTTTTGTATAATGTTATTAATAGTATTATTTAACAAGTGAATTTTTATTATATTTTAAGGGGAAAAAAAGTAATTTATCTAAATTTGTATAATAATATTTTATTATGTCACGTGACTACTAATGTGTATTTTCTGTCCAAAATTGAACAAATGTTAGCTCTTAGAAAAAAAAATACAAATATTAAGAACCAAAGTGGAAAAAAAAAAAATTAAGAACCAAAATAAAAAATGTTGAAATTTAAAAGAGAAAGTGTAATTCATCCTCAAATAAATCATTTAATTAAAACCTGTACCAAATATATTACTAACACAAATTCTTATAAAAATAAAAATCATGACAACTCTTCTACTAAAAACAAATGGGTTTGATCACTACTCAAACATCATGAGAGAAAAAAATAATAAAAAAATCTCTCTCTCATATGTGAAATAGCCACAAATCATTAATAACCTGACCATCACAATCAAAGGAAAGTCAAGATTGCTAAGAATACTTCCAAGTTCCAACACATATTTGTTTTTGTTTTTTTTGATTATTTTGGTTATTTTAATAAACGAAGAATATTTCCGAGTCATAATAGCAACTGAAATTCCAATGTCATCCAAAACTCCACAGCACCAACAAGTAAACTATTTGTGACAACGAAAACCATTGCGAAACTTGTAACGAAATAGTTTTTAATTTTTATAAATAAATTACACTTACTTTTTAATTTTTATTAAAATTTCACTTTGCTCCTTTCATTCTAGAAACTTGTGAAGTAACACATTCTTTTTTTCTTTTGGGCATAGAATAGAGTATCATTCATATGAAAGACAAATATGAGAGAGAAAATAAAAGCATACAAAAAAATAAAATATAGAAAAACAGAAAGGGTTCGGTTTATTTTAAATTCAAATTTAAATTTGAGAGAATTATCCACGCATGTGAGGCCCATTATAGGTTTCATTTCAATTATGTAAATTTTTTATTCGCAGGGCCCTTTGTGTATATAATTCGTGAAAAAAATTAAGTCAATCGGATAATTGTAGTCTTTTATTTTATTGCATTTGTCCCAAAAAAATTAGCCGACAAGAGTATTTTGAAAGAAAAAAAAAACTATCTATTTTTTTGGAAACAAATGCATAAAATAAAAATATTATAATTATCAAATTAATCTTATTTTTTTTATAAATAATATACATAAAAATTTTATAAAATAAATTATTCGAATTATCAAAATGATATTCATAATGGACTCAAATTACTTTCATAGTAGAGAAGTCAATTGTTTGTAATAATTACAAAACATTCAGGATTATTGTTTATAGTATTGTTTTATTAATTAAAACAAGTATTTCGGTCATGGACTTCCAACTAATTATGGGTTATTTTGAGAAATTGTTAAAATTTGATCTCTCTTTTTTTTTTTTTAAATGTATAAAAAATAAAGAAATAATATAACTAAAAATAGATTAAAAGTAAAAAAAAAAAAACTTTTAATTATCTTTTCAAAGGCATTCTTCTCCACAGGCGTGACCTAGATTTTTGACTCCTAGAGGGAGTGAAATGTTGGTCCTTCCAGTGACCTCACTCTATGCTTCGATCAAAATCTAGGCTCGTTTGTGGTGTATGGTTAAGTTCCGCTGGTGTTTCAGTTGTGAGTTCCTTCTTACGAATTAAGTTAAATCAGACTGACAATCGGCTATCCTGGAATCTGGGTCTACGGACATCGTGGTGACACTCAAAACATTCTCTTTTTTTTTTTGATAAAAAAAAAAAAAAAACGACTTGTAAAAAAATGAGTGAAGAGTGTCACTTCAAGTGGGCCATTGGACTGCTAAAGCTATGCAAAAATCTGGTTCAAAAAAAAAAGCTATGCAAAAATGATTACTTATATAGTTTGCTTCGGGGTAACATGACAAATATCACAATTATGGTGTGGATCAATACTCACTGCTAAATAATAACCGTCTCCTGAATTGGCCGCCTGTTTGGTAGTTGGTTAATTCTTTGTTCCCTCTTCTAATTTTCTTGATAAAAAAAAAAAAAATTAGGTCCATGACATTTATATTACCAAAAAGAAAAATGTTAGAAAATGTATAAAAAAATTATACTAAAATATATATTAAAAAAAAGTAAATTATACTAATCTCTTGAGAAGTTAAGTTTAAGCTAAAAATGTTAATAAATATAAAATAAGTTTAAATAGCTAATATGATAAAATATCACATCTAAATTATAATCATTTTTTTTTTCTCTCACAACTATCAAATATATTATAAAAAAGAAAAAAATAAATTATCATCCCAAGCACAGCTTGTTTAGCCAAACTAAAGTGGTAAAAAGGTCAAAAAAAACTACTAACTAGGCTTTGTTTGGCTCGGTGGGTTGTTTTTTCCCAGTGATGTTTTGTATAATGTTATTAATAGTATTATTTAACAAGTGAATTTTTATTATATTTTAAGGGGAAAAAAAGTAATTTATCTAAATTTGTATAATAATATTTTATTATGTCACGTGACTACTAATGTGTATTTTCTGTCCAAAATTGAACAAATGTTAGCTCTTAGAAAAAAAAATACAAATATTAAGAACCAAAGTGGAAAAAAAAAAAATTATGGGAGTCAAACAAAAATTAGAATATTATTTCATTAGTATCTACACAATTTACCACACATAATTCAATATTATTAGAATTTTTTCATTTGCTAAATTTCATTAATTTTGTGAGAAACCGTGAACCTATGTACCTTCACGGGAAACCGTGAACCCTATATGTCTTCATCATTTATATTTTTGTGCCTCACTCCTGATGACTAAACCAAACCCGTGAACACTCTTAACCAAACCCTATGTACCTGCAAACTTGTCCTGCACAGCCATGGCCCCTCCCGCCAAACCTCAGCGCCTCAATTTTTGATAAAAGAAAAAAAAAACAAAAAATGATTCTACAATAAAGCTTTTTGGAACGTTGTTTGACTGAGGCTACAATAACCTCATAGCTTGACTTCCAAACACCCAACAACTTCATTACTTCAATACAACTAGCAACTTCTTTACCATCTTCATTTATCTTCATCATCGAATAGTGTCAATATAACCACCACTAACCTGAAACATACAACCAACTCCTCCACCAGCTACCTCAATTACTTTCACAAATTCAGTCCACCACCTATCTTAATAAATTTCAGAAATTCAGTCTATGTATTTACAAATCTTGACCGTGTAAAACAAGAAGAGAGAAAGAGCTTTCATTTTTGTTTAGAGCTTCACAACAAGTTCAGTCCAACACCTTCTACAATTAATTTCAAATTTTCAATCAATATCTTTACAACTCATATTCGTGTAAAACAAGAAGAGAGGAAGAGCTTTGATCAAGTTCAGAGCTTCACAACAGCAGCAGCAGCCAAGTCCATCATAGAGCCGGTCGACCGGGGGGTTTTCCAGCCAATCAACCAGCCCCACTTCTCATACCTTTCAGCAAGGCTCAACCTGTTGCTTACCTTTTGCAACCATTTCCTCACAGCAGCAGCCGAAACCTTCCATACCACTACAAAACTAGGATGCATATGACCAGGAGTGCGCATAAAAAACCTCTGCCAATCCTTATCTTTGAATAGTGTCAATGCCTTAACATACTTTTTTGGTGGTATGTCTCCCAATTGAAGCAGGGCATCTTGACATACGTCAAGGGAATAGTCATCACCACTTGCGCTTATAGCCTTCGTGTCTATTGATCGTGTACGGGACTGTTCCATCTTTGCCAATACATAGGCAGTGAAAGCTGCGCAAATATCATCAAAGCCACTTGACCGTGACTTTTTGGAATGACCACTGTCACTCTGGCTATGGCCCATCCTCTTACTTTTGCCCTTACCTGTTTCCATGTACTCATCTCCACAAAAATCAACAGGAATGACATCAGCTGCATTGCTACCTCTAGTTCCAGGCGACCAAAATTTGTTAAGTATATCATCCTCTTCATCGGAGTCAAGGACCCCTTGTGTGGATGCATGAGGCAAGGCCTCTGTCGCACAACAATGTTCAACAATGTCAGCCATTTTGTGAAAATACTCAAATCCTTTAGTCTTGAATTTCTTTACATTTTTTGATGCCTACCTTCAATTAGAAAATATGAACATAAGCGTATGGTATGTGTGACAACATTTTACAAATAAATGTAAGTAATAGGGAATAGGTTAATATGATAATTTATCCCAAAATTCATCAGGTGCAATAACCATGCCTATAATTGGATCCGATCCAAGACTAGTCTGTGCTTAAAGCCGCTTGAAAGTTAAGTAATTAACTTTGAGTCGCTGATATTTTTGTCTGGCCTGTTTTGGTGTGTATTGAAACCCGTACGTATTTTGCAATTCCGTTGCAAAATGGGTCCAATGCCTCAGCGTCCAGACGGTACTATGGTCTTTTGTTTGGTTTTTTTGCACCTCGTCTCTCAACATGTTAATAAGCTGTAACTCAATTCTGGAGCTCCACATTTTTGTATCTTGATTATTATCTGAATTCTTGGTATCCATCTAACACAGAATTTATATTAAACTAAGCCTAGGTAAGAAATTGAAAAATAGAACACCTTCTGCAACTTCTCTATAACTTCTAACAAACTTGTTTCCATTGAACCTCATCCACTACTAAAAAGGCAAGAAATCATATGAAATATGGTAAATAAAAATTAATCACAACAAAACTGTGCTGGGAAATAAAAATTTAAATATGATAAATGAAGATTAATCACAACAAAATTTCAAGATTGCTGAAAAATCAAAATTTAAACATTTTATAAGAAAGCATAGGAAGAGCAAAAGAAGAAACCAAAAGCAGAACAAGAAGTAGTTGAACCAAAATAGGTGGTGGTTAACTGGCTGGAAGTTCGGGTGGATGACCTGCCAGATGTCTTGGTGGATGACCGGCTCAACCAATTTCTCTCTAGATCAGAGCTAACCCATTACACTTCTCAGCTATTCCACAACAGATCGACTAAAAGACATACATGCCACAGGAGCAGGAGTTGAATAATTGTCACCGGTGACGGAGTGGGTACAACTGATTGATTTGCGTTGCTTCGGACGCCCTCTAATTTGAGAAAAGGCTTCACAACTTTGACCTACAACAAACACATTTCGAAAGTAAGCATAAAATCAATCAGTTATAGAACCCATATATATTTCTGTTCAGAAATTTATGAACACTATACCTCTTTGTTATCGTTGTTTCGTTTCACGGAGGGTGAATCGACCACAATGCACAAACTAACCTTTACTTGATTTGTGGGAGCTCGTTGATGCCAATTTATGGATGGCAAGTAGTCGATTCGCATGCATTTTTGGATTTAAAGGTCAGCAATTCATTCAAAGAGAGAAGGAAGTAATTTCAAAGCTGCAGTTCACCCGTGAAGCATCAGCTTTGCGCTTCTTTGGCACGTGAACTTTCAAAATGGAGAAGACGAATCTGAGCATATGTACGAACAGGTGAGAGCTTTGGCTTGCAAACTGTTGCCAAACGTGAAACAGAGGCGTGTTCTAAAAACTGTGGTGGAATTAATTTTCAAACACTCTATCGAAACAAAGGGTTCAAGGGAAGGGTTCAGAAGCTTGTCCAAACACAGCCTATAGTTTGCTTCGGGGTAAATCCAAATGATATTGCAATATGTGTTTTATTGATTAAAATAGTAAGTCTCGCTATTATTTATCTCTTAGGAAGAGATAACAGGACAAATGTCATAATTTATATAGTGTGAAACAATACTCTCAAACTACTAAATAACTTCTCCTGGATTGGGTGTTTAACCCTTTCCTGAATTGGCCGTCTGTTTGGCCGTTGGTCAGTTCTTTTGTTCCCTCTTCTACTTTTCTTGATCAAAAAAATAAAAAACAAAAAAAATAGGTCCCATGACATTTATATTACAAAAAGGAAAAATGTTAGAAAATGTATAAAAAAAATTATACTAAAATTTATATTAAAAAAAGAGAGTAAATTATACTAATCTCTTGTGAAGTTAAGTTTAAGCTAAAAAAGTTAATAAATATAAAATAGTCAATAAGAGAAAATGTCACATTTCATAATCATTTATCTTTTTATCTCACAACCATCAAATTAACTACAAAAAAAGAAAAAAAAAATTCAATTACCATTCCAAACACAGCTTGTTTAGCCAAGTTAAAATAGTCAAAAAGTCAAAAAAATTACTAACTAGGCTTCTTTTGGCTCTGTGGGTTGGGTTGGATTGGGACTAAATTAGCTACTAAAAGACAAAATGTCAATAAGACAAAATGTCACATCCAAATCATAATCATTTTATATTTTTTTTTCACAAAAGTCAAAAAAGTCAATCCAAACAAACATTTCCAAATTTAAAAAGTCTCAACTCCAAAAAGTTAACTAAAAAAGTTTTTACCAAACGACAACTGAATAATCTATTCTCAAACTGGGCCAAAATTTAGAAAAAAATACATTAAGTTTCACAAACTTGACATAATTAGATTAATTCCTTTGAAATTCTAATTCATATAACATTTAACTTATTTTTCATTAGTAATTTGTTAGTTAAATAAAAAAAATGATATTGTCATTTTTTATACTGAAATGTATATTGTACATTTTTTTAATTTTATTTTTATTTTTTCACATTATTTATATTGATTTTGGTTATTTTAGTCTTATTAAAAAGAAAATTATAAAAGTATATAAAAACATTTTGTAATATGTGAAAAGTATATTGGGGATGTTTTAAAAAAAATAAAAAAAATCAGCTTTTAGGGAAAAAAAAAGAACAATTATATGTCACATTAACTTTTTTCACTCACAAATAAGAAGCTTTTTTTAACAGCTTTTTAATTGCGTTAACTAATTTTTTTTTGAAAAAGTCAAAAGATTAAATTCATTATAAAAATTAATTTCAAACGCATTAAAATTATAAAAATTTTAACATTTTGTATTTTTTAAAGACAGTGCAAACCAAAAAAAAAGACAGCTGCTCTTAAGACTAATGTAGGACATTTAAATATATATATATATATATTCAAAGTCAAGCAAATATTTGTAATCTCGTTTGGAAATTGACCATTTTAATAGGTTATTTTAATTTTTAGTTATTTTAACAGATTAAAATTTTTGTGTTCAAAAATATGGTTAGATTTTTGTATAATTAGCTGTAATATTTGTGAGAAAAAAAAATAATTATGAGTTTGATGTGATATTTTATCTTATTAATTATTTTAAATTATTTTATTTTTTTTATAAATTTTAATTTAAAAAAATCAAAACCATGGTTAGGTAATGCCATCCTCAGCATACGTGGGATGTTTTAAAATCTTACAACGTTATGGTTTGCCACTTGTTTTTAAAAGATTACACGTCTGAGGTCTCTGGTACATGGTGTTGCTGTTGTGGTCCATCACCCATCAAGAAATTCTCTAAGAACATCTCCAACCACATCCTTTTTTCAAGGAGGTAGAAATAATATTTTTTATTCAAAAAATAAATATAGAGGAGGTCACTGTTCATTCAAACTCCAACCACAAACCTTTATTTCCTTCATTCAAACTCCAATCAAAAAGTAATTTTTGTTCATTAATAAATATTTAATTTTAAAATTTTTGTAAAACATATTTAATAGTATACTCATTTTAAAGGTATGATTTCATACTTTTTATTGATGTCAATTTTATAAAAATTAAATTTACACATTAAAAGTTATTTCGAATATAATTAAGAAATATAGAGTGAATGGTGTTTGAGTCTCCTCTATTTTTTCATCCTCTCTCTATATTTGGAGGATCAATTCATCCTCCTCCCAAATGGAGGAGGATATAGAGGATGGGTTGGAGTTATTTTTGGGAGAGGATCCTCCATATTTGAAGATATGGAGGATGGGTTGGAGATGCTCTAATATTATAATTAAAGATATTGACACATCAGATTTTATATATGTTTCTAACATATTTGTTGCAATTATTATTAGAGCACCGCTACAGACCCCCAGTGGGGGTCGCACCCCCAGTGAGGTGTCGCACCCCCACTGGCCGAAACTCAAAAAAAAAAATAAAAATAAAACAATTTTTTTTTTTACCCAATCAGCACCTGCCACCTCACTGGGGTCCGAAGCATTAATCTTATTATTATTCTTTTATAAATGGGAATAGACAAATATCCAACTTGAGTTGGACATATGCATAAGAGGTCCACTGTTGAAAAATTGTGTTGTTTGGCAAGTTTTTTTTTCTCCATTTTATAAATTTTTTTAAATGCACTTGTTAATTTCTCTCAACATTGATATGTATAAATATTTTTTAAGTACAAGATTTTATAGTACTTGTGATGCGTTAAAATGAAATTAAATATGTTCATTTAAATCTTGAATTTTCGAAGAAATCGTGAAGAGATGACAAATGAGGAAAATTTTAAAAATAAGAGAAAATTTTAACTTCTATTTTGTACAATTTCTTTTCTTCTCCCCCCCCCCCCTACAAATTTACCATTTAAATATTAGATTTGTTTGGTACAACTTATTATAAATTAAAATTTATAATAAAAAAGTAAAATTTATAATAAAAAAGTATAAGTTAAAAATATTCCTCTTTTAGCTTTTAAATAATTAATTTTTAAATTTATTTAAATTATTTATGCTTAATAAGTTATATATAAAAATTATATCAAATAATCTGACAAAAATTGTTAAAATAAAAAAAATATATATCTAAATTACACCGACCAAGTCAAGTCATTAGAGAGTACTCGGACAATCTTCTTTTGAAAAAAGTCCTAAATTCAGACTTGGAGGTGGTTCAAATAGTGTCAAGGCAATTAAGGTGACAAGGGATTATTTAAAGTTAAAAATTAATAATTAAAAATTAAAAATATATTTTCTTCAATTTTTAACTTTTGTAGTTTATTTAAGCTATTTGTGTTTAATAAGTTACAAGCAAAATATGTACCAAACAATCTGATACAGATTTTTAAATTAAAATAAACTATAATTGATGTGAGAGTGTCCATACCATATGGTTGTGTAGTTGGATACCACTTGGTAGCACTTATAAGTAAATTTATTTAATTTATTTATAAAAAGAAACTAATTAATAGTGTTCAGCTGTAATTTTAAATTATATCTTTTTTAATTTATTTGACCAAAAAAAAAAAAAAAGAAGAGATTTTCTTAAACAAAATTTGCAACCTTTTTATTAGCTTATTTATAGACATAAAAAGTCCCATCTCTTTGCTCATAATTATAGGGACATTCTAGATATTTACACAACAAAAAAACTATCTGAACCAAACATGCTAAAAAAAATTTATTTGATAAATTATTAAAAAGTTTCTGCCAAACATATTTACAATTTATTGTAGTTTTTAAGTTAATAATCTAAAAAGCCTATAGTTAACTTGTAAATGATGTCCAAAGGACCCTTTGTATTGAGCAATTATTTAGTAATCTTAAAGTCAAATTGTGATATTTATCATGTTGTCACTTTAAAATCAACATAAAAGTGATGTCACATTATTTGAATTAATAAAAAAAACAAATAAAGCACTAAATGTACATGTCAATACCAAGAGTAGTACATAGCTCTCAAGTTTGCATTTGGAAAATGAAAATAATAACTACTAGAATAATTGTATTTCAATATTATTTGATATGACATTTTACATAATGTTAATCATATTATTTAATAAGAGTTTACTTTTTAAGCACTGTCATTAATATTTTATGAAACTATTTTTGATAAGAGCTTTACTTTTTATCTAGCACTATCATTAATATTTTATGAAAGTAATTACTAGTAAATAATGTAATAGTTAATTTAATGTCATATCACATGGTTTACTGACCTCATGCATTAGTCATGTGACAGAAGCCATGCCTAATATGGGTATAGCTTGTCCAGTCCTTAATCGGACTGGATCGTATTGTTAGACCTGTGGGGGTTCATCACAGGTTCCATTTTGATAATCTGAACCGTTTAATATGTAGAACTCGTCAAGTATTATAAGTTTATAAAAAATCACTTTAATCGGATATCGGTAGCTATGTGATCAAATCAGTTTTGGATTAAAAAAAAATAGACGGTGAATAAATTAACGGTTGACAAAAATCTGTTTTGATCACATAGCTATCGATATCCGATCAACGTGATTTTTTACAGACATATAGTACTCGACGAGTTCTACACATCAACGGTTCAGATTATCAAAATAGGACCCGCGGTGGATCTCCACGAGCCCAACAGCACGGTCTAGTCCGATTAAGGACTGGACAGAAGCCATGCCTAATATTAGAATTATGGACAAATTGCATTTCAGTTTATCACCAAAAATCTATATATATATATATATTTGCATTTCAGTGGTAAAACTTACCCACTTTAATTATTATAGTAATAAACTTATTCCTAATTTTATAATTTTTTTTTTTGTCTTCTGATTTGTAATTTCCACGAAAATTATCAACTTCTCCTATCATAATTTAGTCAACACCTTATTCACTCTTTCATTAAACTTATAATAAATAAATAATATGAGAATTATCAACTTCACCTATCATATTTTAGTCAACACCTTATTCATTCTTTCATTAAACTTATAATAAATAAATAATATTAGAATTATCAACTTCTCCTATCATATTTTAGTCAACACCTTATTCATTCTTTCATTAAACTTATAATAAATAAATAATATTAGAATTATCAACTTCTGCTGTCCAATTTTAGTCAACACCTTATTCACACTTATTTATATTTAAATGACATTCACATAATGTAATAAACAAAACATCAAATAAAGATTGCATCCTAAAAAATGAGGTTGAAAGAATATATAGATAACCCCAAAAATGAGGTTTTGTGATGTGCCTCTGTTTCTCGCAAGGTATGCTGCTGCTTGTCGCAATGCTTGCTCCAAACATAGCAACATATGTGAATTTGGCTCCACTTGTTTACAACCTTCACTCAAAAATAATCTAGACTGCGTCTTGTGAGGAGGACCCTTACACTTTTCATTGCAACTCTTACACTTTTCATAAATAAATAAAAAAACACTAGTAGTCAGAATCCATCTAACTTACAAGGCGGTTATGAATTCAACTACCCCTCTCCTCCCTTGTACTAAAAAACTAAAAAATAAAATAAAAATATATATGAGTCATTTATTTTTAGCATGTTTAATTCATGCTTAAATTTCAAATCTTCACAATTGTATAAAAATGGGCTATTTTTTTGGACAGCTATGTTTTGATCTCAAATTTGTTGGGAAAAAAGGAAAAGAAAAAGACATGCATATTCAAAAATATATATATATAGATAACCCCAAAAAAAATTGCATTTTTAAGGCAAGCTCAATCCCAATCGAATAAAGAGAAGAAAAAAGAGACATGCTTATTCATATTCGTCTCGTTTTATAATCCCAACCAAGCAAAAGTAATAAGTTCAGCTCTTCTCTTTCAATATTTGACAACACTCTGTTATTTAAAATATATATATATATATATATATTTAAAGGGTTAAATATATATTTTTCTGAACAAACATCTTCAAAATCAGATCTAGTGTAGGAAAAAGATTTAATGAAACAATGCTTACACTTTAGCCCAGTTTCTATGTTGACATGTGTATATTATCCGTGTGTGGAACATTGAATGTCTCTTTCTGTTCAAAATACTCCGCTTAAGAAGCCCCTGGAAGAAGTCAAGTAGATCGATCAACACAACGATGAGACAACTAAAAACCGATGCAATGAGCTTGGAGGATCCTTACCAAATTCCTGAGGCCTTTTTAGCTTGGTTTCTGCAAGTGTTGACAAAAAAGAAACGACCTAATTAGGACCATGGTTTGGCTTGAGAAGTGAAGGAAGAGAGTGATGGTATGACAGTATCTAGCATTTCTGAAAAACTTATATATGTGTTACCTTGGCTTTCCTTCAAATGCATCGTTGATTTCATCACTGTCAGGCCTTTTTGGAAATGTTGACAAGATAATGTACTTCTCCTTCCTAGATGGGTCATCCACCCTCTTGTACAATTCATACCCGTATGGATAAGACATCCTGAAGTCACGAGGAATATTTAAGCTAGGAACATTAATACTGACATGCACACACATGCTAATCTTTGATTTGTAAATAGTAAACAAAATGTAAAGAATGTAATGTACACATAAAGGAAGAAAAGTTGAACAAAAAGATAATAATAATAAATTTTGGTCCTTTTGGAAATAGAGGACAACTCTAGGGGCTGTGCTATCCTAAGAAGCAGCGCACCGACACTCCAGGATGGATGCCATGTCCAACACGGCGAGGACACGTGTCGTGTCAATTTTTTTAATTATTATTATTTTTGTACGACACTTCATGGATACACCTTTGGACACCTTTGTAGGTTTTTTTATTTCTTTTAATTTATAATTTTAGAAAGTTACTTTGGGGTCAAGTAAAATATACAGAAATAAAGAGGGAAAAATAGAAAAATATAGAAACACACCAATATATACATCGGTGCCTCTCATATCTATGCAACCTAAATTTATGCTCCTATAGATACTAAATAAAAACTTTTGTTTGGCCATATCTCCACCGTGTTCACATTTTAATTTTTTGAGAATCGTTGTGTCCTGTGTTCGTACCCATGTGTGTCCATGCTTCTTAGGTGCTATCATACCTTACATGCATATTTATTACTTTTAACTCTTTTCCTCACAACAAGCCATTTTGTAAGACCTCCCTGCTTGTCAAAAGGTTATTTGTCAGAATGAAAATTACTTAGTATCATAAATTTTCATTGACTGAAACAACATATTAAACCAGTATCGTAAACATGTTGATGACTTTCTCACAGGTCGACTTTCATGAATTGTTTTGGGATTGCAATATTGTAGTACTTTCGCTCCAGTCCCTTTGTTTTTCATCTACCTAATGAATGATATTATGTTTTTTGGTTTGAGCAGAAAAAAAAACGTGGACAATTTTTTGGAATTTCTGATACAAAAGGATTTAAACTGTGTGCAGAGGGGAGGGAGAGAGAGAGTTTATCTGCACTTTCAACGAAATTTGCATCTGAAAAGTAACAAGAATTGCAATGATTCACCTGAGAGCGCCCATAATTGGATATTGAGTTCCTGCATAATAGAGAAGCCGGAAGTGATAGCAATGTTCAAATGATGCTGCATATTCCAATCTCTTGTCTCGACCCATTGTCTGGAGGACAAGTGGCACAGTCAGTACCAAAAGATATCAATCAATGTGTGTTACTATGGGTTCACTGGTTTTATTACTTACTTGCATGATACCACTTGAAGCAGGTAAATCCTGATTATGAGAACATTTCAAACAGAATTAGTAACACAACTAGACAAGTATTTGCATGATATTTTTGTCGGAATGTTGGTAGAAAAACCATTATTTGATGTCAAAAAGATCCCATGCTAGTCAGTGTGTTAAATATGTAACTCAAAGCAAAGAATGATTAAAGGAACCCAACAGAATTTCATGGTTCAAAAATAGAATTACATCGAAAAAATATCAAACCAAAGAAAAATTATATGTCGATTGTTCCAATTTTTGAGAAATTGGACAAAAAGAATTGGAAAGATATAAAATGTTCTGATATGCTAATATTTTAGCTGCCATTTTCAATGTTTTCTAATGATTGGTCCCCATAGAATGATACTTGGGTATCCTTTTATTTTCCTTGAACACTGGATGGTTTAATACAATTACATGATACAAAGAGTGGGAGATTTCTTGATGTTCACTGACAAAGGAACAGAAACGATAAATATTTCAGGTATGCAAAAAATTACAGAAATGAATTCAGATTGAGATTATGAAGGAACAAAACCTTGAGCCTAGGATTGATTAGAATTACTGGACGGTTACCAGCAGCGTCAGTCATAGCTCTTAGATCCTACATTATTTAACATGACAGCTTGTAAATGACGAGGGAAATTAAAGCCTGTGAAAGTAAAGGTGTCTTAAAGAGCATTTTTAAAAATTATGTTAAGTTCCTTACATCGATAATGCAATTTCCCACGGCATTTTGGGGAGCCACTAAAATAAACAAGTCATCTTGTTCAGTGACCTCTTTTCCGCCTGTGGAATAAAAATAAAATATATAGATATGGGCATCAAGACAATTGAGCATCAAACCAAGTAACACATGCAAAAAAAGATTCACAAAGTTGGCCTCTTAACTGTTCCTACGGTTTCAGAATTTAAGGTTCAAGCTTTTTTAGGAACGCTATTGTCACAATATTGGGGTTAGCAACCTGAGTGCATTAAGTACAAATATATCCAAGTAAAGCTATCCATAACATATTTGCATATAATTCCTATATAGCGCCTTATAACCCTTTTATGCTCCAATCTCCAAAATGTGGTATTTGAGTGTAAATTAAAACAAAGATATGACAATGACATGTTTATTTGTTCGTTTAGTATTGCTTTTATAATAATTATTTCTGGTTTGAGTCCAAAGAAAAATGTTGGGCTACACAAGTAGGGGTACCCCTCATCAGCCTACCCATAATGCTCCAACTCAAACGAAGGAGAGATTTAATGCCAGTCTAGTACAACTATCAAAAGACTTTACTAGCTAAATTAACTGGCACCTCCCAAGTATAGCATGAAAAACCAAAGAATTTTACCATATTAGCCTTGTAAAAAAATATGGCCTCTTATAGGATGTGTTCATGAATTATTGGTAAAAAGGCTATCAATGAACTGAAAAGAGGAGAAGAAAACTCACATATTGAATGAATCACAACTTCAAAGGTTAAGGATCCCAAAATTTTAAATAGGACAATGTTTTAAAAAATCTAGCGTACTATCAAATTTACCTTTCTAATGACTGCTAACATAATATTTTGTAGCACAACTTGGTAAGCATTATTTCACAAATTATCCTTCATATATCATATTTGTGCTAGAATGAGAGATAGACAATCTTTTGTGCGCATAATTATACTAAGTCCAATACCTATAGAACCTATGTTGATGAAGTTTCCCATTGCACCATAATCACCCCAGTCCATGTACTCCAATATTGTTCTGGTTCCAGCAAGCTGTAGTGCTTATGATTATAAGCGCTCCTTCTCCCATAGACCCTTGAACACAAACCTATAAAAACAGAATTCTGAACAACTCAATATATATAGGTCAGTTTTAAGTTTTTAACAACTTTGTAACTTAAATATGAAAAATTAGTGACCACAACTGAAGCAATTTATAGATAGGTTTACCTTGATGCGCTTTCCATCGTCAGCAAAATTTAAAGCTAGAACTCTTACAAGTTCCATTAGAGTACCTATTCGATAAACATCCTGCGCATCGTAAGATATGGTTAACTCTAAACAAATTATGGGGTAGACAAGTAAAATACGTCCCTCACCATTTCTGGGTTCAGCTCTGGGATATTGATCTCCACCTGTCAATTTTAAATAGCGATATAAGCTAAAATATTCACAACTACTGAACTTGATGGGTAAGTGTGGTTATACGAAGGAACATGCACTGTTTGCTTATGTCTCTCCGATGAATCACTAAGTTGGTTCTAATAGCACTCCAAAAAGTTATACTGATACCTCCAAAAATCGTACTGCCACACTATAGATAGCGTATGGAGTATGTTATCTGACACTACATTTTGTTTCCAGAAAAATGGAGCTTTATCCTGTCTTGTTTGGTTGAAATGCCTTATCCTCATAGGTTTCATGATAATAACATTCTAATAAATGCATACTGGCACGTGATGAACTCCTATTCTCCAAAACTTCTCTCATAAAAGTCAATAAAAGATGAGACGGTTAAAGTAACTTGGTATTATTTGTTTGCTCATATCTCACAGTTATTCATTGACAAGGGATATCAATGTTCATTAAATAACTAACTTCTATACTTTTAGTTCACATCTATGATCTCCAATACTTTTTAAAAAGAAAACAAACCATGATTCACTTGAAACAACAATAACTTTATTATTAAATATAATGATTTTATGAAGCCATAATATGCTAATTTCTCTGTTCACTAATGGGGTCGCCAATCAAAAGCTTGTTTAACAAATACCTGACCTTCAGTCGAGTTTTTCCATCATTTACGGCTCTCTGTGTAGCTTGGAGCACATCATCATAGAAATATTCCCTGATTTCCCTAGAGTGAGGAATATTATTCAATCTAGTAGGAATCCCTCTCCAAATTTCCTGTAGAAGGAAAAATCAAAATAACAAGAGCAAACTGACAAAAGTACTAGCCTTCTAATTACCTTTACATTTTCTGCTACTCCCATAGCAATGTAAAAGGGGAATTTTGGAGAAATTAAAGTTTTCAATGTATAGAATGATACCTGACTTGAAGGTTTTTGAAGTGCTGATTTTCCTAGGACAGATAAGAAACAGATGAAATTTGCCGAAACATAAAAGTTAAAATTACTCATGCTTAGATAAGGGAAAACCCCACCAGCTATTGTAAAGTCATGCTGGAGTTCTCTATTTAGGTCAAGTTTGGCTATCCTAAATAAGTACATACTTTTTATCTTTTTACCTTTTTTCCATCATATCATCTCTCTACTTTTCTACACATCTTTTCGTAAAAAGACAAAAAGTACACTTATTTAGGTCATCCCAAATAACCCCTTATATAGAGATCATCAGCCATCACATGTAAATGGTGTTACGTGAGAAATGCCAATTTTTTTTAGATAGTACATAAAATTAAAATAGCTAAAGCATATTGAGTACCTAAATAATATGTTATAACTATTATCATGTGAATGTACATAAACATGAAAGAGTTAGATCATCAAGACATTTTGTTCACATGAACTCATTTAAATAAATGTCACCCAAATGAGGAAAATTCATGTATCTGCTACTAATACCATGTGCTCACTTCCAGCTGTATATGAATAATTTTGCAGATAATCTTTAAACATCTGAATAAAGAATATGTAGCATAATTGTACAGACTGTGCTTCAATCCTAAAACCACGTACCTAATTTTGTTGTTTTTTCTTTCTCCTTCTGCACTTGACACAACAAAGAGTCTATATCTTTGAAAATTACTTCTTTTGGACGATTTCCATTAATCTATGAACATAAAGAAACAACTAAAAATCACAGTTTTGAATATAATATAATGCAAAAAAAAAAAAAAAAAAAAAAAAAAAAAAAAAAAAAAAAAAAAAGGAAAATGTATATATTGAGATGATTAGATTATGCAAACACCTTCTTCAATATATCCGTGTACGTTGATATGATTGCTTCAACATTCTGCTTATATATTTGCAGACGCGATTTCACCTAGAATCAATAATAAAGTTATATGTTAGAAGCCAACAGGAGTTTGAGGATCAGGTTAGATAACAAAAATAGATTACAATTTTCAGAACTAATAATTGCATGCTGAGATTTTACATAGATAATATTGTCCATTTCCTAAAAATAGCCTAGATGGTCTAAGCACAACTTTACATAGATCATAGTATCTAAGTACAGAATCATCTTGTGAGTTGACATACTTTTCCTAAATTAATACTGTCCATTTCAGAAATCATATGCAATTCCTTACCATCTCCTCAAGAAAATTCAATGCATCTGTAGTGAATTTGTAGGGCTAGATGTGATCTTTAAAGTTCCACCTAGATTTACTAATATATCTGTGCCAAGTTGTATTGTGAGATGGATAGTTCTAATCTTTTGGTTCAGATATATTGTAGCAAAACCATCCTGATTTTGAGATTATTTTATTCTCCTTTTTTTATTTTTCTCCTCTGATTCTAGGTTTCTAGTTATGCGGCCTATCAAAAAATGTTTCTAGTTATGTGGCATGGTAAGCTTAAAGGGTATATAACATCTTGCTGTATCAGTCATAGAAAAGGTATCACCTGTGTGCTCATTTCTGTTTGTGTTTTTTTGACAAGCCTAGCATCTAAGAAGCATGGACATGGACAAACGACACAGACACGTTGACAAGACAATTTTTGAAAAATAAAGGACATAATATGTGGGGAATAAGTGCAAAATATATTGTTTTATATATTTATTATGTCATTATATGAATACTTCGTTCAAGGATAATTAAAAATATACAACATAACATTAATTTCTAAAATTTAAAGGAGGATGGATTAATATGTATAAATCTACATTATATTTCTTTTATCATTGGAACCTAAATTATTTTGTTCAAACTTGTAATGTGTTTCGTAATTGTCTAAGCAATGGACACGTGCATCCCACAAGTGTCTTCAGTGTGTCAGGGTCTAAATATTTTACAAAATAATATGACAAATTTGGACATGTGTACAACACATGTCAGGAAGTGTTCGACAAGTGTCTACGTCCAAAACTTGTCCAAACTTCTTACCCTATCATCTTGATTGATCTTCTCTCTCTCTCTCTCTCTCTCTCTCTCAAAGTGAATATGTCAAAGTTGTTTTTGTTTGCTGCAAAGATTAGTTTGCATTATATTATAATAATATCACTTAAGAGTTGCTGGTTAAATTGATGGTACATCCATGTGAATTAACAAGCAATGAGTGACAGGAACATAAATTTAGATTATATATGTTGGGTAAACATACTTTTTCCTCTGTGTCATCAGGACGCGTTATGAGCCTTGCTTTAATCTCTTCGGTCTCTGGAGGGAAATTTTTTATATGGTAAATCTTCCCTGTTACAGGGTCCAGCCTTCTACCAACACATCTGTTGATTAGAATTTCATCAAGAACCTGAATATAAAGAGAGAACATTGCTGTAAAAGCTCAATTCTGTAAAAGTTTTAACAAATGGAGAAAAAAATTTGCAAACATTGCAATTAGAAAATTGAGTTAAAAAACTTTTAAGGCACTTCACAAATAGGACATGTTTGTGAAAATGTTTGTTTGATCTTCTGAAAGAATTAAAAAGACAAAATCACAGCTGAAATACTAGAATTTTTTTACTTTCAATTGCATATTCTGTGTGTACAATAGGACTTTTTTTCACCAATAAAAAGTTAAAATAAAAAAAAAGAAGCTGAAATGTTGAGAGGGATGTGTGGTAGAACAAAGAACAATAAATTTTAATGAACATGCAGGAGCTGGTGGAAGTAGCACCAACTAGAGATAAAAGAGAAATTGACATACATCCAATACAACGTAAATATCAGGTCTGATCTTCAGTTTTTCCAGACTCTGCGCTTGGTCAAAGCTTCGTGGGTATCCATCTAGGAGCCACCCTTTCTCTTTTACATCTTTTTGTGATAATCGGGTTGTCACCATCTACAAAAGAAAGTATTTGTTTCCTGTAACGCATGAAATGGAAAAGAGAAAAAGAAAACAAAAGTGGAGATCATGTCATACAGTTGTCACAATTTCATCAGGAACCAAACGACCCGTGCTCATGTATTCTTTTGCTTTATTCCCAATTTCTGTCCCAGCTGATACTTCAGCCCTTAGAAGATCTCCAGTTGATATATGCACCAAGCCAAACTGAAGAACCAAGAAGAAAGAGTCATGGATGGAAAATAAAGAAGATAGTGACAGTTTTGTAATAATGTACTAGCACACTGAGCATGCTTTAAGTAATAATGTAAGGGACGCGTGGCCATTTCATAGCACACTGAGCATGTGAAAACAGAAAAATGTAACTGTTGGGACTGGGACAAGTAGTATCTAATTTAAGCGTGGTTCTTAAAAAGTAAAAGTCAGATGAGATTTTAAAAAAAATATATATTTAATTTTTCCCCAAATGCGAGGATGTAGCTTTTGGAGATCCAAGGCATACTCCTCAAGGGTAGGGCTTCATGTCTTAAGTTACTCTTGTGTTTTTAAATTCTATTGCCTTAATCAGTAAAACCAATTTGAGCTGGTTTGCCCAATCTTTAACTGTTGTTACTTTAAAAATTAATAGTTTGTCTATTTGGTTATTATCTTTATTAAGAATGGTTGATAAAAAATATCTAAAAAAAAAATAAGATAAGATGGTGATTTTATATAGGAACCTTTGTTAACTTCTTACCTATTAAATTACGTGATTATCATTCAAAAAAACATTTTTTGTTGATTTAAGTCTAAATATTTTATATTCATAAGATATATTTAACATTTAAATGTGTAGATATATGTTTTTAAGCAATTTAGAAAAAGTGACCGAATCTTTACGATTCACGATTCGATTCGATTCGCGATTCGGTACGAGGCCATTTCGATTCACGATACGAATCCCGATTTGACAACTATGCACTGAGCATGTGAAAACAGAAAAATGTAACTGTTGGGACTGGGACAAGTAGTATCTAATTTAAGCGTGGTTCTTAAAAAGTAAAAGTCAGATGAGATTTTAAAAAAAATATATATTTAATTTTTCCCCAAATGCGAGGATGTAGCTTTTGGAGATCCAAGGCATACTCCTCAAGGGTAGGGCTTCATGTCTTAAGTTACTCTTGTGTTTTTAAATTCTATTGCCTTAATCAGTAAAACCAATTTGAGCTGGTTTGCCCAATCTTTCAATCACTGTTTGGTAAGATTTTGGCAATTGCTGTTAAAAATCTGAGCATAAAGTTTGGAAGGTAAAAAGTTTGCAGGGAATACAAAGTGCTATTTGGTTGTTTTTTCCCAGTGATGCTTTGTATAATGTTATTAATAATATTCTGAAATGAATCTTTGGAAGAACTTTAAAAATTATAATTTGCCAAATCAGTCGTGTACCCACCCCCTAGTGTTGTCCATATAGTTTTTCCTTCGCCACTTAGCCCCTTTTTCTTGAGTAGCACAAGGGAAAACAGAATGGTGAATAACTTCCTCAAAAGTCAAGCATAGAGATTTGAAAAAGAAACAAAAGCACTCATGTTCACAAGCATGATAATGATGCTCAGAGAATCCTACAAGAAACTCCAAGTCGCATAATATGGGTTTTGCCTTTTATGGACCCAATACATGAAAACTACAATAAATTAGACAAGCTTATAGAATTTTATGCCTATCAAGACTCTCCAAGTTAATGCCAATTCATTCTCAATAGTCAATACCAAATTACTAATATCTTTCTTCTAGAGAAGTATACAAAACCAACTCCAAGCAAGTGATGAATTTACAGAGAATAAATAAAGCAGCCAATACTCATTAGTATGAAGAACATTACTTCACCTTCTGAACAATCATCTCACATTGAGTCCCTTTCCCTGATGCTGGAGCCCCTGATATCATAACCTTTAATGGCTCAGTTTGCAAACACATCACTTTCATTCCCTGCTAAGCAAGACAGAGAGAGAGAGAGAGAGAGAGGCTTGGATCAACAAAATTTTCCCAACTAGGTTCTCACAAAGATTGCATTATGCAATAAATGGGTAGACAAATATGATCAAATTCACTTAATTTTTAAAGTAAAATGACCTAATTCTATCAATCTCTTCATTGATTTGCCCCTTCTTAATATAAAGCTTTCAATAAGACACAACACAACCATCACGGAACAATGCAAACCTTTCATTTACACTAATTTCATTGATAGAGCTATCAAAAATCTTCCTCTATTAACTTTCATATTCACATACATATATGCATTTGTGAAGTAAAATAACCTAATTCTATCAATCTCTTCACTGATTTTCCGCTTCTAAATATAAAGATTTAAAATGACCTAATTTTATCAATCTCTTCAAAAAATTTCCCCTTCTTAATATAAAGCTTGTGATAAGACACACCCATCAAGGCACAATGCAAACCTACCATCTACTCTATAATTTCATTGATATAGACATCAAAACCTTCCTCTATTAACATTCATATTCACATATATGTACACATTCGTAAAGTAAAATGACCTAAATTTATCAATCTCTTCACTGATTTTCCCCTTGTTAATATGAAGATTGTGATAAGACACACCCATCCATCACGGAACAATTCAAACCTATCATTTACACTATAATTTCATTCATACAGATATCAAAACCTTCCTCTGTCAAAATACATATTCACATACATGTATACATTTGTTAGGCTAACTGACCTAATTTTATCAATATCTTCACTGTTTTTCTTCTGGTTAATATCCATCTTGGAACACACAATTCAAACCTATCACTTACACTAAAATTTCAGTGATACAGATATCAAAATCTGCCTCTATTACATACAATTGGACATACATGTATACAATTTGTAAAGAACGTGACAAAGAGGAAAACTCCGAACCTTAGGTTTTAGGGTTGATTTCGAGTAGGAGTACTTGGAAACATGGAATGACAAGAGATGCTGCTGGGGAAGAGGAGATGAGATTACGGAGAGAGAAGAAGAAGAAGAAGAAGAAGAAGAAGAAGAAGAAGACGATGAAGACGATGATGATGATGAGAGAAAGGAGGTGTAAAGAGAGAAAGTACAGAGAGGAGGTGGAGAAGGGACATTGTTGCAGTGAATGGAAGTGGGTGAGTAGTTCAACATTGTCGTAGCTGAAGCAGAGAGAGAGAGAGAGAGATGGAACGAGTGGAAGAGGCGAGAGAAGGGCCAAAATTAACGGATAAACTGTTACCTAGACTCTACACGCGATCCCTTCCCTTGTTTAATTAATTTTGGGGAAATTACACAAAAAAAACCTCATAGTTTAGAGCCTTTTTCAAATTAAATCTCAAGTTTCAAATTGTGACAATTTGTATCCCATCATTTCATCCTTGTTGCAATCTGATCCCTCCATCCATCTCCGTCTCTATTAGTTAACGAAAGATTGATTTGGGCCCCAAAATTGCCCTAATCTTCACAATTTATGGCAAAAGACACCTCTCAATTGCGATTTACAGTTCCATGCAACCCACCTGGTGATTCAACTCGCGATTGAAGCCACGCATCGAAGGAAGACAACAATTTCATAGTTGATTTTCCAAAAAGCTTTGGACTCTGAGACAGAGGTAAGAAATGGGTTCGTTTTTAGTTGTTTTATACGGTTTTTCCCCTTTCTTTTTTCTCCATTGTTGACCTTCTATTTGTCTCTATTGTTGACCTTATTTTTCTCTCCATTGTTGACTTTGTTTTTGTCTGCATTGTTGACCTTCTTTTTCTCTCCATAGTCGTGCAAACTATTTTCTATTACATCAAAGTGAAAAACAAAAATGAGTGACGGTAATAGCTGGGGTGGGAACAATTAGGGTGAGTTGACTCGTTGCAGCTATGGGTTAAGAGTGAAGATCAGAACTTCGTGAACTCATGTTAATCCTGCTAGGAGGTTTTTGGGTTGTCCTAATTATGGAGTAAGTGTATTCAATTTTTCAGTATTTATAGAAAATTGAGAATAAAGTAATATGTTCAATTTGAAGAAGATAACAACTGTATAGAAGATTCACCTAAAGACAATTGCTCATTTGTTTATGTTTTATTGCAATTACAAAAAAATAGGGCTTGTGGTTTCTTTTCCTGATACAATCCACCCACATGTGCTCGTAGTAGACAAGTGTTGCCGAAGCTGATGGATAAGGTTGCAACACTAGAAGAATATATTAATGAGGTTGCACAATTAGAGGATGTTGTTCAACGTTATCGTGTATGACAGAAGTGGCTTGTCATTGCCTTGATTGCTACATTACTTATAGACGGACTATTTGTACTCCAAAATAGTGTTTAGGCTTGCTATGTAATTGATAATATGTGTTTTGGCTGGGTACATTACTTCACAATGTGTTTTGTAATTACAATGTTTTTGTTGAACAATGGCAATGTCAATTGTGTTTGATTTGAAATGGTGAAATGGTTTGTTGTCAATTGCAATTGCAATGCTTTTGTTTTGTAACGGGGAAATGCTTAGTGCATTGCTTTTGTTTTGTAATGATTAAATGTAAATAAAATGTTAGGTTTGAAATGGTTTGTGAAATGCTTTTGTTTTATAATTGCAATGCTTTTGTTATCAATTGATGAAATGGTTTTGTTTTGTAATGGTGAAATGGTTTTGTAATGGTTTGTCCCTAGCTTCAGCATGTTGTCCCTACATTCATGTACAATAATACTAACCATACAAGCATGGTCAAAATTGATAACCATACAAGCATATGAAACCTGGTTTGACATAAGCATAACAATCACAACAAAGCAAACATAAGAACCTGTTATTTTCATGAATGAACTTAGAACATAATTCAAGCCCACCAAACATTGGGGTTTCAACCATTTAACTATTGACGGATAATAACCATACAAGGATTGTTCAAGGTTTCATAACTCATATGTATAGCATAATTGTTCCAAAAGCCTATTTTAATTACAAAAGTGGTGAGTAAGGTAAGATAAACCACGAACATTCCTAAAGCCTCGTAAATATTGCAAAAACCCTATTTTAATTACAAAAGTGTTCAAAACCACTTGTTCACACTACATTGGCTGCCCATTGCTTGCTTGTCGCCAATGTCTGTTACTGCTGATCTTGTTATCTTCCTTGGTTGCCCATCAGTTATTTCTTCAACACCACTTACTGTTGATGGCCTTTTCCTAGATTGACAATCATCAGCTCGTGCATGGCTGCTCCCCTTTTCCCCAAATAATGCAGTTGTCCTAATGCCCATGAACGTCTGCAAAAGAAGTTTGTAATTAGTAACATGTATTATTTATTACTAACATAATGTTTATTTACTTCCATTCAATGGAATACTTACAGTAAGTACTATAGGATTTTCTAGAAGGTCCACTTGTTTTTCCTTTCACTGCACCCTTGCAAGTCCTTTGATTGCACTAAGGCATACATACATTCTCTGAAACCTAGGTTTAACTTCCAATTGAGGCCTCTACACATTTATGTCAATAGTAGTACCCTCATTGGTTCTTTTAAACTCAGCTGCATAATTCCATATCTTACTATATTGTTCAGCATTAGTTCCCTCAATCTTCTGAATTACTATTTTTTTGGCTCTATAAGTTTTCATTGCTGACACACTTACAACAAAATCCTCATTGATAGTTTCTTAAAACTTATTCACTTTCAATGTTAGGGTGGTCCTAAATTCTGGACATGTTTCTCTACCAACCAAGAAACTGTCATTTGTCTATTCTTGTAAGTTCTACAACAAGAGTGTTTAGGTTGATATGTTTTTATTTGCAAAGTGTTCTCACTAGTCATCTTGGATGCATATAGTCTCCATTCACACCCAGCACTACAATTCACTTGAACCTTTCATTTTTCACTCTTAATAAACTTCACATCATATCCTTCTTTTACTGAATATTCCTTGACAGCATCTTTGAACTCATTTGCAGTACTAAACAACATTCTTAGTTTGAATTCTATGTTTTGCATATCAACCTCAGGCCTAAATTCAGGGTACTTAGGCCTGTTATTATTCTCCTCATCATCAGAGCCTATAAGGGTAACCAGTTTTTCCTCAGATGAATCTGCATCATTCACTTCACACTCATCACCTTCTTTAAGCCCTTATTTATAAACATCTCTCTCAACATTACTATCAAACATGATGTCACCAAGCTTAGGATCATCATCATCACTACTATTTGAGAAATCTCTATATGATGGGTCATCATTGCCATCACTGTCAGTGTTTGAGTCCTCTTGATAGTGATCATTGTTGTAATTTCCATCATTTTCCACATCTTTCACAGGCACATCAGTAAGGAATAACACAGGATGAGCAATATTTACATTACGTGGCTTATGATGCTCAATAAACAGCTCTAAGATATTTGTATTTTCCAACAAAGAATACATTTCTCTAATATCATCATCATTAGCCAACACTCTTAACCCTAAGACCAAATTTTTGTTGGAAATCCTATAGAAAATATGCTTGTAATAAAAAACACCCAACTGCAACATGCAGCTAATCTCTAGGACAAATAATTTATCAACATCAACTGCATCAAATACATCCACATTACCCCCAACACAACTCCTTTCATCATTCTCAATAAAATAGCCACTGTGGTGTATCAAAACTTTAACAAAAGTTACCATTACTGCATCCATACATAAACAAAACAATAATGACAATAGCTATGGGTCCACTTGTAAAACAAAGCATATTAAAAAAACAAAACTCTCATATAAAACAACTTGGCCCACAATTCTCCATCTATGGAGACAAAATATGACAGAAAAGCAGACACAAAAAACCCTACAAAAATAACGGAGACCCTAGGACCACAATGTATTCAATGATACAGAGGCATGCATACAGTCGAAGACAAAAGCAATGTCACAAAGTAATAAACAATAAGTGTGCACCGACAATAGAGATAAAAACAATGTCATAAATGAATAATAAAAAAAAGAAGGTCAATAATGGAGACAAAAAGAAGGTCAACAATGCAGACAAAAAGAAAGGGGAAAACCCGTATAAAACAATCAAAAACAAACCCATTTCTTACCTCTGTCTCAGAGTCCAAAGCTTTTTGGAAAATCAACTATGAAATTGTTGTCTTCCGTCGATGCGTGGCTTCAATTGCAGGTTGAATCACCAGGTGGGTTGCATGGAGTTGTAAATCGCAATAGAAGGGTGTCTTTTGCCCTAAATCGTGAAGATAGGGTAATTTTGGCGCCCAAATCAGTCTTCCGTTAACTAATAGAGACAGAGATGGACAGGGAAATCGCATTACAACACGGATTGAATAGTGGGGTACAAATTGTCATAATTTAAAACCTAGGGTTTAATTTGAAAAATGTGCTAAACCCTGGAATTTTTTGTGTAATTTCCCCTTAAATTTTTTTTAAAATTATTATTCATTTATTTCATCATTTTATTTACTTCTTAGGTGTATGATACAATAAAAACGATGTGTGTATAAAGGATCCATATTATTTAATAAGGGCAGACTCTTTTTCACTCTAAGGCGGATTGGGAGGTATTATTAGGTCATGGTAAGTTTTAATACGGATTTATTTTGATAATTCAAATAGTTTAATGTGTAAAGCATGTTGACTACATTATTTCTGTAAAAAATTAAGTTGATTGAATATCGATAACTATTTGATCAAATCACATTTATGTCAATAATTTATTTTGAAAATTATTGGTGCCGTTTGGTAACACTTACGTTTTTAGTTTTTTGTTTATATTTATAAAAATTTAAAAAACTCAAATAAAAACTTGTTTGGTAAAAATTTTGATTTATAAATCAGTAGTCTCAGTTTATAAATTTGGCTAAAAAATAAAAACACAAAAAATGTGTTTTCGTTTTGAGTTTTGAATTTTATTTTTTTTTTACCACCCAACACTAGCAACCACCCGCTACCATTTTCCACCACCGTCTTCCGCCGCCGCCACCACCCACCCCTACCACCACCTGCCACCACCATTCACCACCCACCACCCGCCACCACCAGCCACCCACCACCACCAGCCACCTGTCACCCACCACCACTAGCCACCTGCCACCCACCCATCACCACTATC
>NW_021024880.1:487428-546541 GCF_004153795.1 Camellia sinensis | reverse complement strand
GGAGGATCGAGCGGCAGCCAAGAGGAAAAAGAAGGGGGTTTTTTTTTTGGACTTTTTGCGACGGTATGATGTAGACCGTCGCAAATAGAAGGCAAAACGGCGCCGTTTGAATTAATCATTTTTTGCGACGGCAAATTTCCGTCGCAAATGATATATGCCGTCTCCAAAAAAAGATTTTTTGCGACGGTTTTATTTACCGTCGCTAATACTTCCGCATTTCCGACCCCTCCGCTTGGTTTCATTACCGACGGGTCAGTACCGTCGCTAAAGGGGTATTATTTGCGACAGGTGCAGTTACCGTCGTAAAAAACTGTTTTTTGCGACGGGGGGCGCGGCGTCGCTAAAAATCCGTGTTTTTTGATATGTTTTCTTGTAGTGACTATTTCTTCTTCATATCATCATAATTACATTATATAACTTCTAATCATTAAATTTATCCGAACATATTCTTATTGAATGATGATATACAAATATAAATTTTATATAAAATTTTCAAATACAATGATATAACTTAATCCTTTCACTGTAAAACAAAACATCCATAAACATGATTTATATTTACAACAGCATCACCATCACAACATTTTTATGGTATTTTTTGTATAAATTTTTATATATGAGTAGAATTTTTTTTTTTTATTTCCACTATCATTTTTCTTTTTTGTCTATTCACCCACATTTGTTACAGTATTATCAAACACCGTTATTCACATTTTTTACAGTATTACTGAATTTTTGTATTTTTTTGTATTTGGTGAATTTAACAAAAAAATCACAAAATATTATACTTCTTAAATATATCTAGATTAGGTGTATCTACAAAAATAAAAATAAAAATTACTTAAAATATTTAAAAAAAATCAGTAAATTTTTTTTTTGTATTAGTTAAATCAAAAAAGATGATTGTTATTTATCTTGAAATAACATGAACAAAATATCAATATTATTTTATTATTTTATATGTATAAAGGTTAAAGGGCAAATATGTCATTTTAATCTGATAGGGGGTAAGTGTAATTTTTTAAACGTGAGGAGAATCTGTATTAAACAGAAACCTCAAAGGATGTTAGTATAATTTATCCAATTTAAAAAAAATATATTGAATTACATAAATTTGATATAATTATGTTGTGCTCCTTTAAAATTTTGATTCATATATAATTATGTACCCTTTCATACGTCATTCTTTAGTCAATATTTTCATGCATATCTTTTATAACAAATACGTATTTTATCCTTAATTTTATTCATGTGTTTGCGCACTATTAGTGTTACCTTTGCTTGCTTCATTTTTACTTAAAAATATATCAATATAATTATAGCAAATTTGAAGAGCTAATTATATATTTTTTGGGAGTCTTTTGGAAAATAAGTTATAGTCCACTTCTCAGATTATAACCCACTTCTTTCTCTAACAAAAAATTAATTATAATCAACTTTTGACTAAAAAATTAATTATAACTATCTTTTTAAAATAACCCAAAACAAGGCTAGTCGAATAAAAAATAAATTTATTTACAAATGACACTATTTCAATGGTCCAAAACTTTGAATTTTATATTTAAAAAGTACATCAACCCACTTAAATTTGTGAGGTCCACAGTTTTAAACTAATCCAAATGTGTGTTTTATTCCCAGGGCTATGCTTCCCTCTAGTCTAGACTGAAGAGTGTTGTCTCGGTTCGTAGACCTATCACGGATCTTATTTTGATAATTTAAATTTTTTATTTTATAGGGTCTTTTGTATATATTAGACCTAAAAAAAAGTTAGATTGATCCGATAATCGTAATCTCTTTATTTTATAGCATTTGTCACTAAAAAAATACATGGTCTATTTTAAAAAATACATGGTCTATTTTAAAAAATACATTTATCATTTATTTTTTTGGAAACAAACGTGAAAAATTGAGCATGCTACAATTATTAGATCGACTTAATTTTTTTTTATAAAAGTGCTATATACGGAAAGAATTTACAAAATGAACAACACGTATTATCGAAATGAAACTTGTGATAAATCTCCCAGACCCAAACGACACCATCTAATCTAAATTTAGGATTAAAGGAAATTTTTCCCTTATTAGCACACCTTGTCAAGGATCTATCAAAACTTTTCCTTAGTGTAATGTTGTGAAAATTGAATTGCATTGTTCTTTCTTCATATTCAATTATTTTAGGTAATAGCCAACATTTGAAATTACACAAATTCTTCCTTGTCAAGTTTCTTGTGGGACTATAGATAGAAAATGAAAACCACTTATGATTTTTCTTACAAGTCTGGTGTCTTTCCAATAACCTCAATTAGTGAGAAACCGATTTACAAGTCTGGTGTTTTTCCAATAACCTCAAGTCTTGTGAAACCGATTTTTCTTACACATATGTTTGGTTTTCGTTTTGGTTTTTGGTTAAAAAAGCACAAAAAAAATAAAATTGACTACATAAGTTAGTAAGATAAAATGTTACATCTAAATCGTAATTATTACATTTTTTTTCTTACAAAAGTCAAAAATAAAAACCAAACGAGACTAAAAAAGTCAGACTAAAATAGTCAAAAAACCAAAAAGCCAAACTATTTTAGTTTTTCCCAAAAGAAGACTAATGACTATAGATATTTATTTTGGGAAATTGTACGTTTAATATTTGGTACAATTTTTACTTATAATTTAAAAGAAAAATTGATTTAAATAAATTAAAATTAACTCATTAAAAATTCATTAAAAATTGATTCATTATATAAAATAAGTCAAATTTGCACACAACTTAAATTTTTCTAAATTTTAAAGTAAAATTTAAATAAATTACAGGTAGTTTGATACAATATAAAAAGTCTAACTTACTGTGCCATTGTTTGGGAATTGGGTTTAGGACTAAAATAGCCACAAAAAGCAAAATGCCTCGATAAGACAAAATATCACATCCAACTTATAATCATTACATTCTTTTTCTCACAAAAAATTCAAAAAAACCAAGAAAGCTAGAAGCTTTTCCCAAACTAGACTTTTTAGCTCCAGACTAAAATAGTAAAAAAAAGTCAAAAACCAACCCATTTCCCAAACCAAGCCTGTAATTTGGTTCTATAATTCAACTCAATTCATTTACAAATTTTTTTAAAAAATTATTTCTTATCTTCTATTCTTAATAATGAATTTATCTTATTTCTTTTGATTTTCTCCCAAATACAATGATTTATAAAAATGACAAAGAATAAGAAAGTTCGTGAAGACAATTAGGTTTCGTTTGAGAACAGATTTTTTTAATAATTTTTTAATTTTTTGGCTAAGATATGATGAAAAAAAATTAGTATGATTTTTTTAATAATTTTTTAATTTTTTGGCTAAGATATGATGAAAAAAAATTAGTATATTTAGGATAATTTTTTGACTTTTTACAAAATAATATACAAAAAAATAGAGAGAACTTTTTTTTTTTGATTTTTTAATATAAATTATTAATTTTTTTAATAATATTTAATTTTTTTATTAAAAAAATCACTCATTTAATAATATTTAATTTTTTTATTAAAAAAATCACTCACCAAACGAGACCTCGTTAACAATTTGCAATGTGCTTTGACCAATAGTGTCCCTTTACTTCTTTTTGTTAGTCACCTTTTAACAGCTAAGCTTTGCCTCTAACTTAGCTCCTACTCCTTTTCTTCAGAACAATCTAGTTCAATTTTGGGTAATGTATAAAGATGGGGCAACATCTTAAAAAATAAAACACACATACACAAAATATATATATATATATATATATATTCAAAGATTGGTGTTTGTTTGCATGTATTTCACTGGATTAATTCTACCGCGGATTGCTTATGACTTTTTATTTATTTATTTTAGGGTTTGTGTTAGAAGGATTGCTCTTTTGAGTTGGAATTTGATAATTAGAGAGCAAAAGTTTAAAATAAGGTAAATTATTAATAGATTTTAATAGTTAGATTTAATTTTTATCAAATTTTATTAAATATAAGTCTTAATATAATCGTCGCTAAAAATAATTTTTTGTGACAATTTTTTATATATGTCACAAAAAATTGATAATTAGTGACTTTTTTATCACAATTTTAATAAATTATCGCTAAAATTTATAATTAGTGACTTTTTTCTGTAATTAATTTTTTAAATTGCCATTAAAAGTTGAAAATTAGTGACTTTTTGTGATGATTTTTTTTAACTATCGTTAAAATTTATGATTAGTAACATTTTTTGTGACAATTTTTAAAATGCTATCAATTCTTATAAGATCTATTGGACAAATAGTCTAACACAAATTTTTAATAGTGTATGATAAAAAATGTTATTAATTATCATAAAATCTATTAAACAATAAGTCCACTTAGTAAAACTCTCCCTTAAAAATATCTCTCCCTCAGTTTTTAGATAATTAATTTTAAAAAAAAATTATTTAAACTATTTTTGTACAAATAGTCTAACACAAATTTTCAAAAAAAAATTAATTATCAACTTTTAATCTAAAAAAATTACTCAAAATAAGTCATACATATAACATCAGCATTTTGAAAAAAATCACTTCAGTAAATGTAATTTCAAAATAGAATTTGATTGATTCAAACAGTAAATCCTATATTCAAAAAAACATAACCCCACCTAAAAATATGGACCCTACTACTTTAAATTAATTAAAACAATTATATTTTAAGGTATTTTGAAAAATTAGTTAAAAGTTAACTTTTTTACTTTTTTTTTTTTGGACTTTATTATTTTTTTTTAAGAGTAAAAAATGTGAGATGATGTAACATAAAATAAATTAAAAGTCAAAAATTAATTTTTAACTAGCTTTCCAAATAAGCCCTTTATTTACCCATTCAAAATCATACTCCATAGATTTTAGTACTAATAGATTCCTTACTAATAAAATTCCGATTCTAATTTGAGATTCTATCTTCATTGAAAAATAACATAGAGGGAAGTATCTTTTAAATAATGGACCATTAAAGCTCACTTTATAAAATCTAAGGTCTCATAGTAGCCCAACTTTCTATTAAAAATTTTAAAACTCATAAATAAGGTGAACAACTTTTAAATAAGTCTTCTTTTGGAATATTGATTGATTTTAGACTTTTAACTATTTTAATTGGGGATTAAAAAGTTTTATTTGGGATAGATTTTCTGACTATATTCACTCTTGTGAAAGAAAAAATAAAATGATTATGATTTGAGATTTTTATTGATAAATCTCATTTAGAAGTGTTTTAACCTAAAAAGTCCATGAAGAAATTTATTAACCCATTTAGTCCCATGTATGTATAGTTTTATTCCATAAAGTCTTTTTTCTTGATTTACACTCTTTTTTTAGACTCTTTTGCCTTTATATTTAATTTTGATACCCTTACAAATATTTTTTGAACAGTTAGCAATTTTATGATGTAAATATTCAAATTTTAACATTCACATTGGTAAGAATGTAAAATTGGCCCGTGGCTCGTGGGTGGTACGAAGATCGCCCCCGGCCGGGGCGGGCCCGGTCCGTTGACAATGTGAATATTCACATTGTCATGTTAACATTCACATTGATAGAAGTGTAAAATTGGCCCGCGGCCCGTGGCGCAACCCGAAACCCGCCCGTGGCCCGTGGACTGCCCGGGGCGGGACCGGCCCGGCCCATTGACAATGTGAATATTCACATTAACATATTAACATTCACATTGATAGGAGTGTAAAATTGACCCGCGGCCGGTAGGTAGCTCGAAACCCGCCCGCGGGCTCGGCCCGACCCTGCCCGTTTACAATGTGAATATTTACATTGACATATTAACATTCACATTAATAGGAGTGTAAAATTGGCCCGCGGCCCGTGGGCTGCCCGGGGCGGGTCCGGTCCGGCTCGTTGACAATGTAAATATTCACATTAACATATTAACATTCACATTGATAAGAGTGTAAAATTAGCCCGTGACCCGTGGGCAGCCCGAAGCCCGACCCGGGTCGATGGGGGCCCGGCCCGTTGACAACGTGAATATTTACATTAACATGTTAACATTCACATTGATAAGAGTGTAACATTAGCCCGTGCCCCGTGGCTGCCCGAAACACGCCCCCCGCGCTTGTTTTTAGTTTTGCTGTATCCTTTTTGTGTTCTTTTGGCCCGCCCGTTATAAATGTGAATATTTCACAATGACATGTTATACTTCGACACTTGATAGGAGTGTAAATTGGCCCGCACCCGTGGTCGGCCCCGAAGCCCGCCTGTTGCCGGGGCAGGGCGAGTGTATAATATTCATATTTATTACATTCTACATTGGTAAGAAACCGTAAATTAGCCTGTGCCCGTGGGCGGTTTCTCCCGAAACTCCCCCTAGGCCGGGCGGGACCCGGTCCGTTGACATTGTGTAATATTCCATTGACATGGGCTTTATTACCCGGGCGGAAGCGCCGAGCCGACCTGTTTGACAATGTGGAAATTCACAATCAACATATTAACATTCACGTTGATAAGTAGTTAAATCTGACGCTCGCGGCCGTAAGCGCCCCGACTGCCCGCATGGCCCTGGCCGCGACCCGTTTACCGAATGTGAATATTCACATTGACAATGTTTAACTATGTAACTATTGATATGAGGATGTAAATTGGCCCAAGCGGCCGCCGAGCGGTCCCCCCGCCCGCCTCCCCACGCGCCGCCCCGCCCCCCCGCCCCCTCCCGCCGCCCGATCCACCCCCCCGCTTCACCCCGGCGCCGCTCCCCGCCGCCCGACTTGTTGACGGATGTGAATATTCATTGATAACCATGTTAATATTCACATTGATAGGATATCAAATTGGCTGACCGCGGCCCCGGGGCAAAGCTCCGTTGGGCCTCCCGGGCCCTCAAAGCCAAGCCCTGAGGACTTAGGGGCCTAGGACCTGGCTATTTCCCACTTTTGAAGTTCGACACGGCCTATTAAGGTCCGCTATTAAGGCTTCGGCCCTCGAGGCCCATAGTGTCTTTGTTGTGAGATTTATAATTTTGGGAGAAAATTTAAAAAGAATAAACAAAAGTAGATGAGGCTCCACCGCCGAACCAAAGCTCTCAAGTCTAGGCCCATAGCCCCTGGCTTCGCCATCACTCGGGCAACCCAAAGCCTTGAATAACCTTTGTGTAGGACATAGGCTTAGGCCTTATTTCTTTTGGCCGCGTGGGCCGGCCCCAGGCTGCCGGCGCGATATTTTGGTAAGCACTCACAGCTTTACTATAGTTGGCCCCCTGGCGCCTGGGCCCGAGCCCCTACAACATTAATATATGGACATCACATTGACGTGTGACATTCACCATTGACGATGTGGAACTATTTCCACATTAGGGGGTAATTTTCTGATAATTATGTACCGCATGAGACTTATTGAAGATATAAGAAAATAAATGTAGGCTAATAGAACATAAGTAGATGTAATAATGAATATTTTGTCTTGTCTTAACCTCAATAGGTAACGATTCACATTTACGTGTGAATATTCAACATTAGGACCGATGTGATACATTACAGTTAGGGGTATTTATTGATAATTATATGTCCCCATAGATGTTGTCATTGCACATTAGGGGTATACCGTTAGGTAATTTTATTCACTCATGAAACTTATTGAATACTGTAAGAAATATGTGGACTAAATGGAACAATAAGGTAGATATGAAAAAGGTATTTAGTGCTTCATACCTCAAAATAGAACTTCCACTTGACGCGTGGAACATTCAACATTAAGGAGGTATTTTGGTAATTATGTCACCCATAGTATTATTTGAAACATAAGAAAATAATGTGCACTAATGGAAATAAGTAGATGAAAATAGTAATTTTAGCCTGTGTTTTGGCAAGTGGGGGTTTGGCAGATTTTTTTGGCTGTTTAAGCCACAAAACAAAATAGGCTTATTTTAGGCCATCAACAAACAAAAATCACATGCCAACCCATAATCATTACATTCCTTCTCTCTTCTCCAAAAAAACTCAAAAAGTAAAAAGGCCAAAAAGTTCTTCTCAAACCAAAAGCTTTAAGCCCAGGGTAAAATAGCCAAAAAGTCAAAAAGTCAAAAAATCAATCCACTTCCCCAAACGGAGGTCTTTCTTATCTTAAATTAAGGACCTAAATAGAATTGTCAAAAAGAATTATTGGGTTTGGATGGAATAAAATTAAGAAAAATGATTTTATCAAAAAAGCTCCTTTTTTTATTGAAATATGAGTTTTGATTTGGGTTTGATTTGAATTATATGTTAGAGAGGTTTAATTTAACTTATAAGATATATAGTAATTTTCTAACCCTTTTTTTAAAATTTGTCAAACAACCCAAATGAGATCAACACATTTTTTAATATAAAATCTGTTACTTTTTAAACGATCAAATTTACATTTTGTTCTCGCACACCCCTAGAAGCGTAACCAACTTTATTTTCATCTAATCTTATTTTAGTAATCCTATAAATAGAGGATAATTTAAACCCTCAGCAACTAGACTAGGTTTTTTGGCAACTGGCCGTAATTATGTCGGAACTCGACCTTTGTAGTGGTGGCAATAAAGTTGACCTTTTATAACCAAAAAATAAAATAAAATAGGTAGTTATTAAAAGTTTTTTGGTGTAGGTTTTTTGTTTTCTTACACAAAATTCTCCCTATTTTAAAAATGAGACCCGTGGGCTGCCCTTGGGAGGGGCCGGCCCGGGCCCGTTAAACCAATATGAATATTCACATTAACATTTTACATTCCGTTGAATAGATTGTAAAATTGACCCGCGGCCCGATGCAACCCGAAACCCGTCCGCGGGGCGCCGGCCGGCCCATTTACAATGTGAATATTTACATTGACATGTTAACATTCACATTGATAGGAGTGTAAAATGGCCCGCGGGCCTGTGGGCGGCCCGACACAGCCGCGGGCCCGGCCGGCCCGTTTACAATGTGGAATATTCACATTGCACATGTTAACATTCACATGATAGAAGTGGGTAAATTGGCCCGCGAGCCCGTGGGCGGCGCCGAAAGCCCGGCCCGTTGCCCGGGGCGAGGCGAGCTGTAAATATTCATATTTTAACATTCGACATTGGTAAGAACGTAAAATTGGCTGCAGTCAACGGCTGCAATGTAAGTGATGGTTGATGCGCTGGGATACCTAGTTTACACAATTGGTCTCTCAACACAGTCTTTGCGGCGTGCGCGACGCCTTGTCGGTCCGTTCGAGGTACGCAATGTGAATATTCACATGAGCATGTTGCCCACTTGTGTCACATAGTTAAGTATAGAAATCAACATTGTCAAACGGACTTCGGGGTCCCGCGGCCCGGCCTAGGGGAGGTTCGAGTGGCCGGGGCGGCCCGAAACCCCACGCCACGCACCGCAGCCTCACGGTGCTCGGCGCTCTCAGGCGCCCGAATTTAGCGTGAGAATAGTATAATACACGATGAATCATTGTAACTATCCATTAGCATATGCAGCCTCGTATACAATCTCTGGCGGCACAGACACAGGCGCCGTGGCGTCTCCGGCGCCCGACACGAGAACCTTGCGATCTGTTTGACTGTTTGACTATCTGTTCATGTTTTAGTGTTTAAACTGCTAATTGAAGGCCTTGTCGGCGGCCGAACCGGGAATTGATTGATGTTTTAGGATCCTCATAATTAATGTGATTTTATGGTATTTTTATCTGAAAATTGATTAGGTATGCTTGAATTAGATTAAATAAGCTAATTAAAGAGTTAGGCTTAATTACCGAATTGCCACCCTTAGTGGCCCACTCAATATAACATATTAGAGCCTTTGCATACTTGAATCAAAACACTTCTTCAGCCACATTTTGAGCCTACAACCGACCTTAGAGAGAGAGAGACTTGAGGAGTTGATTTCATCTCAAATTGCTTGTGAATTGCTTGGTAATTGAAGTGTAGATTGCTACTTTGAGCTCCCAAACCTTGAATACAAGACTAAGGTAGGACATTCATCTTCTTGTTGTTGTCATAGAATTGATTCTTGCATGATTCATGCTTCATTTTAGAGTTAAGTCTTGTTTTAGTTCATACATGTTGATATAGAGCTCATTTCATGCTTGCATGTTTGAATTGTTGAGTTTTGAGTTGAATTCATGGTAAAATGGTACATGCATGTTCATAATTTTGTAATGGTCCATGTTTTCAACTTGTTTTTGGATCAATTGGCTCCTTAGAGCATCAAATTGGAACTTCAAAATGATTTGAATTCTTGCATGTTTGCATGTGCATATTGTTCATGAAAATGGTTTAAAATTGAGTTTCAATTAAACACCATTGGGCTTTGATTTCTCAAAATTGAGCTTTGAACCATGATATTCTATATGTTTACAAGTGTTTTCTGGAAATTCAGCCCAAAAGGATCGGTTTTGATGCTTTTAAACTTGAGTTTGAGCTTGGAGGTGCAATCTGGGATTTCTAGATTTTGCACTCCCGCTCGAGCGGGGGAAGTGGCGCTCGAGCGGGGAATTCGAGCATCCAGCATCTCTGCACTGTTTTACTATCCGCTCGAGCTGAGGACTGGGCGCTCGAGCGGAGTCTTGTGTCTCAAGCTCGAGCGAGCATCGAGCGTTCGTCGAGCGGAGATTTCACCCATCCAGTATATTTACAGTACGCTCGAGCGGGAAAGTTGACGCTCGAGCGTGTACCTTTGTTGCATGTCCGCTCGAGCGGGGAAACCTGCGCTCGAGCGGGACTCTGTTTTTCTGAAATTGCTTTTTGAGTACATCTTTGCATTCTCATCCCATCCTAGGCATTCTTAGGCCTAGTTTAAGGCATCTTATTGAGGATATAGATGTAGAACACACCAAGGTAAATTAGGGATTAAGTTATGATATTTCCCAACTGTGTAGCTTAGTGTGTGTTCAATCTGTTAACTGTGTAGGGTTGGCGACTGGGGAGACACGCTCTAGCATACTGTAGCCCAAACTCTGTGAGTAACAATTGTGTAAAGATATGTTCAAATGATTATCTTCTGAATACTGAACTGAACTGTTTACTGAACTGATATTGTTTACTGAATGAATGTATGTCCTATATTCTAAACTGTACTGTGGCATCCTTGGCATCTACTGTTACTGTTACTGTTACTGTTACTGTTACTGTTACTGTTACTGTTACTGTTACTGTTACTGTTACTGTTACTGTTACTGTTACTGTTACTGTTACTGTTACTGTTACTGTTACTGTTACTGTTACTGTTACTGTTACTGTTACTGTTACTGTTACTGTTACTGTTACTGTTACTGTTACTGTTACTGTTACTGTTACAGAGATCTTTGTCGGTTCCCTCGCGGAACCACTACTGTTTACTGATTGATGGCCATCATTACTGTTCGGTCTTTAAGACCTACTATTTACCGCTATGCTAATGGATGTATCACATATGACTGAATAACTGCTCTAACCGAAAGACTGAAGTATTGATTAATGAACTGTTTTCATTATTGTAAGGACATTTCATTCTTAACCTCTTTACGCATTATGTTATTCACTGAGCTTTAGCTCACTGTTTATATATGTATGTAGGTGCTCAGCCACCAGATCGAAGCTAGGAGTGGGGGTTAGACTCCAGTTTTGTCAAGTCAGCCTATGTGCCTCACTGCGAGGTTCCAAGCCTATTTTGCCAAGGCTTAGGGGTGTTTTAGATTCCCCCTTCTATACCGTCTTACTGTTCTGTGTAGACTGAATGTTTACCGTACTGTTATGTAGGGATTAAGTCCCTAGTCTGAATGATTGTAAATATTGTGCATACTGTTCTGTACCGTTTATGTATGAATGTATGAAAAATCTTTTTGGCATACAGACTGACACAGCTCAATGGACATTATTTAATTACTGTATTGGCTTCCGCCAGGCCCTGTACTCTGTTTTACTGTACTACTGTTAAGCAGGCCTTCGGTAATCTCAGATTACTGGCCGGTTACGGTGCTAAACCCATAGGGCGGGTTTGGGTCGTGACAGTGGGCGGCCCGAAACCCGCCCGCAGCCCGTGGGCTGCCCTGGGAGGGGCCGGCCCGGCCCGTTAACAATATGAATATTCACATTAACATTTTAACATTCTCGTTGATAGGAATGTAAAATTGACCCGCGGCCCGTATGCAACCCGAAACCCGTCCGCGGGCCCGGCCCGTTTACAATGTGAATATTTACATTGACATGTTAACATTCACATTGATAGGAGTGTAAAATTGGCCCGCGGCCTGTGGGCGGCCCGAAACCCGCCAGCGGGCCCGGCCCGTTTACAATGTGAATATTCACATTGACATGTTAACATTCACATTGATAGAAGTGTAAAATTGGCCCGCGACCCGTGGGCGGCCCGAAGCCCGCCCGTTGCCCGGGGCGAGGCGAGCTGTAAATATTCATATTTTAACATTCACATTGGTAAGAACGTAAAATTGGCCCGTGGCCCGTGGGCGGTCCGAAGCTTCCTCCTGGGCCGGGGCGAGCCTGGTCCGTTGACAATGTGAATATTCACATTGACATGTTAACATTCACATTGATAGAAATATAAAATTGGCCCGCGGCCCGTGGGCGGCCCGAAACCCGCCCGCAGGCCCGGGCCGGCCCGGCCCGTTTACAATGTGAATATTCACATTGACATGTTAACATTCACATTGATAGGAGTGTAAAATTGGCCCGCAGCCCGTGGTCGGCCCGAAGCCCGCCTGTTGCCCGGGGCAGGGCGAGTTGTAAATATTCATATTTTAACATTCACATTGGTAAGAACGTAAAATTAGCCTGTGGCCCGTGGGCGGTCCGAAACTCCCCCCTAGGCCGGGGCGGACCCGGTCCGTTGACATTGTGAATATTCACATTGACATGGGCTACCCGGGCGAGCCCGACCCGACCTGTTGACAATGTGAATATTCACATCAACATATTAACATTCACGTTGATAGTAGTGTAAAATTGACCCGCGGCCCGTAAGCGGCCCGAAACCTGCCCGCAGGCCCTGCCCGACCCGTTTACAATGTGAATATTCACATTGACATGTTAACATTAACATTGATAGGAGTGTAAAATTGGCCCACGGCCCGAAGCGAGTTCGACTTGTTGACAATGTGAATATTCACATTGACATGTTAATATTCACATTGATAGGAGTATAAAATTGGCCCGCGGCCCGGGGCAAGCTCGTTTGGGCCCGGGCCCAAGCCCAGCCTGAGAACTTGGGCTAGGACCTGGGCTATCACTTTGAAGTTCGACCCCCATAAGGTCCATTTAAGGCTCGGCCCGAGGCCTAGTGTCTTTTTTGTGGAAAATAATAAAATTTTGGGAGAAAAAATTAAAAAGAATTAAAAAAAATAGCGAGGCTCACCCAAGCCCGAACCAAGCCCAAGTCTAGGCCCAAGCCCCTTGGCTCGACCCACCGGGGCACCCAAAGCCTGAATACCTTTGTGCTAGGACTAGGGCCTAGGCCTAATTTTTTGGCCCGTGGGCCGGTCCGACCCGGCCCGAATTTTGGTAAGCACCCACAAGGCTTTACATAGGTTGGCCCCGCCCCGGGCTGGGCCGAGCCCCTACACATTAATGATATGGACATTCACATTGACGGTGTGAACATTCACATTGACGATGTGAACATTCACATTAGGGGTATTTTGATAATTATGTCACCCATAGGACTTATTGAAACTTAGAAAATAATGTGGACTAAATGGAACATAAGTAGATGAAAAGGGTATTTTAGTCTTCTTACCTCAAATAGAAACATTCACATTGACGGTGTGAACATTCACATTAGGAGTATTTTGGTAATTATGTCACCCATAGCACTTATTGAAACATAAGAAAATAATGTGCACTAAATGGAACATAAGTAAATGAAAATAGTATTTTAGCCTGTGTTTGGCAAGTGGGTTTGCAGGTTTTTTTGACTGTTTTAGCCACAAAAAACAAAATAGGCTATTTTAGCCATAACAAACAAAACATCACATCCAACCCATAATCATTACATTCTTCTCTCACAAAAAAACTCAAAAAAGTCAAAAAGTTCTTCTCAAACCAAGCTTTTAAGCCCAGACTAAAATAGCCAAAAAAGTCAAAAAGTCAAAAAACCAATCCACTTCCCAAACGGAGGTCTTCTTATCTTAATTAGGACCTAATAGAATTGTCAAAAAGAATATGGGTTGGATGGAATAAAACTCTTAGAAAAATGATTTATCAAAAAAGCTCATTTTTATGAAATATGAGTTTGATTTGGGTTTGATTTGAAATTATATGTTAGAGAGGTGATTTAACTTAAATAAGATAATATATAGTAACTTTTTAACTTTTTTAAAATTTGTCAAACCAACCCTAAATGAGATCAACACATTTTTTAATATAAAATCTGTTACTTTAAACGAATCAAATTTTACATTTTGTTCTCGCACACCCCTAGAATGCGTAAACAAATTTATTTTCATCTAATCTTATTTTAGTAATCCTATAAAATAGAGGATAATTTAACCCCACAACTAGACTAGGTTTGGCAACTGGCCGTAATATATGTCGAACTCACCTTTGTAGTTGGCATAAAAGTTGACTTTTTATACCAAAAAATAAAAATAAAATCAAGGTAGTTATTAAAAGTTTTTTGGTGTAGGTTTTTTCTTACACAAAATTCTCCCTATTTTAAAAATGAGATATATTAGAAATTTTTTTTTAAGTATTTGTATTTTTATTAATCTATAACATATATTTTATATTGTAATAAATTTTATTATTTAGATATTTGATTCATCAAATTCTAATTATCCATATCTAAAATATTTTATGAATAATTTTATCCTTACAAAGAGCAATTTAATGATGTGAACATTCATATTTTACGGTATAAACATTCACACTGACAGTTGTAGACACTCTATTTTTGACCGTCCTCAAAACTTGGACGTCACCGTTTGAACACTCGGTGATCATCCTTGTTTGTGTTCGTCTTGAGTTCCTGGAGGTCTCGGCCACACGCCTTACCTCAAGACCTCTCGACTTGACTGTTTTGTGTTTGATTTTGCACCAAACACTTGTGTTTTGCTTTTGATGGGCAGGGAATGGCTTGTTGGTCATCCTCACACCTCACCGGCCATGGCTTGAGGCCACCGGCCATGTTTTGTTGCTACCGGCCATTGGTAATGGCCGGTTGGCAATCTTTGTAGCCAGCCAACCATTGTTTTGGTCAATTTGACATTTTTGGCTGGCCGATCACTGTTCATTTGCTTTTGACAGATATTTTGTGCCAGCTGTGCTAGCTGGCACCCACTTTGTACCCCCTCCATACACGTGTATGGAGGGATTTCACTCTTGCTTAGCTTGTTTTGTAAGCTTTGCAAGAGTGAAGCTTTATAAAGAGGAGGCTTCTCCCCCCTCCTCTAGGGTTACAAAAAATCCCAGGGGAGCTCTGGTTCTAGGGTTAGCATAGTGTATCTATTTTATCTCTATTTCTTCATTTCTTTTGCTCTAAGTGTGTGTTTGTCCTTAGTTTTTGCACTAGAACACCTACCATTACACCTTACCTTGGTTGCTGAGGCATTGGGGGGTTGTCCTTGAAGTTGTTGAGCTGGTTTGGAGCTAAGAAAGCTGCTGGAGTGATCCTTGTGAAGAAGGTCTTTAATGGTAAGATTCTTGCCCTTTTTACCCTATCTTTGCATAGTCTTTTTTCCTACCTTGCTTGCTGTTTTAAGCTTAGTGTATAACATATAAAGGTCTTGTTTTTACCTGCTTAAAATAGTTGTTTCAGGTTGCTTTTAGCTTTGGGGTTGTTTGACCCCTCTTAAGCCTTGTTAGGTCCTATTTTTGTGCTATTTTGGTGAGCTCCGGGACCACCTTGTTTGGGCCTCCTCACCACTGAAATCTTGAGGGATTTCAGTGGTGAGGATGGTGGTTTAAGGTCCCAAGAAGGAGAGGGCCACCCCCTCTCCTTGTTGTCTTCAATATGTGTCATTTAAGCCTCATGTGTAAGCAACATTTTTGAGACCATGTTGGCCATGTTTCAGTAGGTATTTGGTAGTATTTTACCATGTTTTACCTCTGTTTTTACTTGGTTTAGGCACACCATGCTTGCCTTGCATACTTGTCTTGTAATGCCATGTTTTAGCCTTAACATGCTTTGTGCTTTGAGCCTTGTTCTAGCATGATTTAGGCCTAGCTTTGTGAAGCTTTTATGCGTGTGTTAGCATGCTAAAGGTCTGTTTTTGGTCATTTGGGTCATCCATGCTTTGCTTTGTATAGCTACCATGTAATTCCCTTTGTATGCCTTGAGCATTGACCTCTCTAGCATGCCATCCTTGCTTTGTTTCAGTGGTTTGGAACCACTTGTCATGCCATTTCAGTCCATTTAGCATGCTTGAATGCTTGCATTTGGTGTTCCTTCAAAGCCTTAAAGAGTTCATGTTTAATGCTCCATGAATGTGCCATTGCGTATGCCATCATGTGTAAGCCTCTAAGATGCTACGTTGTTGTGTTTTTGGCTTTGTTTTAGCATGCTAAAACTCTGATTTTGGTCATTCAATTCATGCCATGTTTGGTTTTGTTAAAGGTAGTTCGATACCATTTGGTGAGCCTTAGACCTCGGACTTTGCTTGCATGCTTTCATTGCCTTGTTTAGATTGATTAGGCATCGTTTTATAACATGAATTCAGAGTTTATAATGCATGCCATATGCCCATGATGTTCCTCTTTTTTAAGTGTGCTTAAAAGTTGTCTCTATATGCCTAAGTGTTGGACCTTGTATGCATGCATATTTGTATGTGTTTTGGCCCTTATTTCTATGGTTTTTGGCCACTGTTTTGGGCCTAGTTGAGAGCTGCCCAAATTAGTCTAAGTCCACTCTCACTCTTCACATGTTGTTACATGTCTTACACTTTGCATGCTTTGATTGCATTATGTCTTGCATGTCCATTAGCCTTATATGTTGTTGCATATTTGGCCCATCACATGCTTGTTTGTGTGCTTCAACATTTGTATTACATCTTGTATGTTTGTTGGCTAGAATTGATGCTTCATGCCTTGTGTGTTTGTTTGCATTGTCATGTTGCATACTAGCTCACATGCCTAGGTCGCATGGCATTGGCATGCATGCTTTGCCTCTTGAATTGAGTATGATAGAAGTTGAGCTCATTGTTTGTTTGTGTGCATTTCATCCCACATTGAAAATGCATACTTGGTTCTTGGGCCATCACGCATTGAAATGCGCGATTGGTGGTCCGAGAATCGAGTACCATGCCCCTTTAAGTCATGAATATGATAAGAAGTATGGTTGGTACAAACATTGCTTGAAATGCATTGTCATGCCTTGTTTTGCCCTCTGCTGCTGTCAAAACAAATTATGCAGGAAGCTTTGGCCAGTCGACTACACCAAGTGCCGATCAACCATTTATGGATGGCCGATGGCTCCGTGGATGGTCGATGACCACCCTGCCATGGCCGGTAACTGTTCCCCTTGGCCGGTGGTGTTCCACAATGTCCAGAGAGTGTTCTTTGGGAATTGTGCCATTTTCAGAGAAGCAGAGCAGGAAAAACAAAGGCAACTTGTGCATGGTGGCGGATTTCCGAGCGAAACAGAGTGCGCATGCATTGGACCCTCTTCCCGAGGCTGATTTTTACTGCTTAATTAGCTTAGTTAATTTGCTTAACTAGTTAACTGTCTGTAATATTTAATTAGCTAGTAGGTTAATTAAATTGTATTATTCTTTTGGTCTCTCCAAGCGAGGGCGAATTTGTAATAAGTGTGGGTGCGTGTGTGCATGTCTTCCAACCCCCACTTCTTTCTCCCTTTTACTTACCTGCTTCGATGGTTAGTGTTAGGGCACGTTTAATTTAGTATACCTTATGCTGTGCATGCGTGAATCATTCATCAGTCTCGCATGCACCAGGCTCGGCGTATCATGCTAACTGCATAGTATTTCGAATTCCAAACTTGAATACGTGCATCAAAATTGTTGTATTTCACATGTCATCCTTAGATTAGCCGAGCCTATTCTAATGACATTTTGTATGCGATGCATTAGCTATTTTTAAATTAGGATCATGCATGATTACTGACTAGTTCATTGTTTTGGCACGGAGTACGATGTAAGTATTTATACTTTAGCATCTCGCATGAATGTGAATGTTAACATGACAGCATGCCTACCATGCGGCTATATGCTTGCATGATATTACTGCCTGAATGCCTGTGGGGGAAGGTTGGATTGTTTGAGTTAGAACAACTCATTGAAATCTGTGTTTTAGCCTACTCGTGAGTAGCAAATTCCAAATCATTTTCAAACAAACGGATATGCGATGCTTTGTTCCAAATTAGGCGATCTAGTCTATACTTGTTTTGCTGTACGCATCACATAGTAATTCTAGGCTAATTAACTGGAATAAGAATGCATGTGTTTTCAAAACTAGATATTATGGTTAGTAGAGGCTGATTTTCGGATCGAGCGAGAGGGGGTGCTCATAGCTGACCTTCCCCAATCGTACCCAAGTTCCCGAGCTGAGGCAATTTTGGTGATGACGGACACGGACACGTGGCCTTAGGTAAACAAGTCAGGGTTTCCTAAATTTCTCAAAAATAAAATATTTAGGTAGTGACTCTGTATCTGGCAAAGTAGTCCATGTTTGACACTTCTTTACAAAAATCTGTTTTCCAAAACGATATGCCGGATTTGAACTCTTTGGTGATTTATCAATCTCATATTGCACATTGTGAGATCAGATTAAGAACCGACACAAATCGAGTCCGAACTGTAGCATGGGGCCTAAGGGCGCGTCTACAACAGTATGAATGTTCAAATTACGGAACATTCACACTGTTAATGTGAATTTTATTATTAGGGGTGTTTGGTACATTTTTTGGAGAATATTAATGTCATAATTGTACTTTTTATGCTGTTAATGAATTTAAAAGAATGGCAAAATAGGAAATTTATATTATTTTTGTACTTAATTTTTGAAAAGAAACTAATATTTTAGGACAATGAAAAATGGAATAAGGGACTAATATTTTGGAACGGTTGGAGTAAATTATTTGGTTCACTTATTTGTTTATGTTTTTGCTTTTTGGTTCAGCAATTAAGGTTTTTTAGGTTTCGTTGGCATAAAAAATTTGGATTAAAATAACCACAAAAAGATAAAATTGGTTAAAAAACTAATAAAACAAAATATTACATCTAAATCATAAGGGAGCTTTTTTTATAAATCTTTTTTCTAAGAGTTTTATTCCATCCAACCCATATTCTTTTTGGCTATTCCATTAGATCCTATTTGAGGTAAGAAGACCAAAATACCATTTTCATCTACTTATGTTCCATTTAGTTCACATTATTTTCTTATGTGTCAATAAGTCCTATAGGTGACATAATTATCAAAATATCCCTAATGTGAATTTTCACACCGTCAATATGAATGTTTCTATTTGAGGTAAGAAGATCAAAATACCCTTTTCATCTACTTATGTTCCATTTAGTCCACATTATTTTCTTATGTTTCAATAAGTCCTATGGGTGACATAATTACCAAAATACCCCTAATGTGAATGTACACATCCTATGGGTGACATAATTGCCAAAATACCCCTAATGTGAATGTTCACATCGTCAATGTGAATGTTCACACCGTCAATGTGAATGTTTCTATTTGAGGTAAGAAGATTAAAATACCCTTTTCATCTACTTATGTTCCATTTAGTCCACATTATTTTCTTATGTTTCAATAAGTCCTATAGGTGACATAATTACCAAAATACCCCTAATGTGAATGTTTACATCGTCAATGTGAATGTTCATATCATCAATGTGTAGGGGCTTGGCCCAGCCCGGGCCGGGGCCAACCCATGTAAAGCCGCGTGGGGGCTTGCCAAAATTCGGGCCGGGCCGGACCGGACCGGCCCATGGGCCAAAAAATTAGGCCTAGGCCCTAGCCCTAGCACAAAAGTATTAAGGCTTTGAGTCAAGGGGCTTGAGTCTAGACTTGGGCTTGGGTTAGGCTTGGGTGAGCCTCGCCATTTTTTTAAATTCTTTTTAATTTTTTCTCCCAAAATTTTATTATTTTGCACAAAAAAGACATCGGGCCTCGGCCCGAGCCTTAAATGGGCTTTATGCGGGCCGAACTTCAAAGTGATGACCCAGGTCCTAGGCCAAGTTCTCGGGCTGGGCTTGGGCCTGGGCCCAAATGAGCTTGCCCCGGGCCGCGGGAGGGCTTTGGGTGGCCCACGGGCCGCGGACCAATTTTACACTCTTATCAATGTGAATATTCACATTGTCAACAGGTCGAACTCGCTCCAGGTCGCGGGCCAATTTTACACTCCTATCAATGTTAATATTAACATGTCAATGTGAATATTCATATTGTAAATGGGCCGGGCCGGGCCCGCGGGCGAGTTTCGGGCCACCTACGGGCCGCAGGTCAATTTTACACTTCTATCAACGTGAATGTTAATATGTTAATGTGAATATTCACATTGTCAACGGGTCGGGCCGGGCTCGTCCTGGGCAGCCCACGAGCCGCGAGAGGGTTTGAGGCCGCCCACGGGCCGCGGGCCAATTTTGCATTTCTATCAATGTGAATGTTAACATGTCAATGTGAATATTCACATTGTCAACGGACCGGGCCCGCCCCGGCCTAGGAGGGAGCTTCGGACCGCCCACGGGCCACGGGCCAATTTTACGTTCTTACTAATGTGAATGTTAAAATATGAATATTTATAGCCCGTTCCGCCTCGGGCAACGGGCGGGCTTCGGCCGCCCACGGGTCACGGGCCAATTTTACACTCCTATCAATGTGAATGTTAACATGTCAATGTGAATATTCACATTGTAAACGGGCCGAGCCGGACCCGCGGGCGGGTTTCAGGCTGCCCACCGGCTGCGGGCCAATTTTATACTTCTATCAATGTGAATGTTAACATGTCAATGTAAATATTCACATTGTAAACGGGCCGGGCCGGGCCGGGTTGGGCCTGCGGGCGGGTTTCGAGCTGCGGGTCAATTTTACACTCCTATCAACGTGAATGTTAATGTGAATATTCACATTGTCAAAGGGTCGGGCTGGGCCCGCCCAGGGCAGTCCACTGGCTGCGGGCGGGTTTCGGGCCGCCCACGAGCCGCGGGCCAATTTTACACTTTTATCAATGTGAATGTTAGCATGTCAATGTGAATATTCACATTGTCAACGGACTGGGCCTGCCCCGGCTCGGGGGCGAGCTTCGGACCGCCCACGGGCCACAGGCCAATTTTACATTCTTACCAATGTGAATGTTAAAATGTGAATATTAACAGCCCGCCCCGCCCTGGGCAACGGACGGGTTTCGGGCCGTCCACGGGCCGCCGGCCAATTTTACATTCCTATCAATGTGTATGTTAACATGTCAATGTGAATATTCACATTGTAAATGGGCCGGGCCGGGCCCACGGGCGGGTTTCGGGCCGCCTACGGGTTGCGGGTCAATTTTATCCTATCAACGTGAATGTTAATATGTTAATGTGAATATTCATATTGTCAACGGGCCGGGCCAGGCCCGCCCCGGGCAGCCCACTTGCGGGTTTCATGGCCCCCACGGGCCACGGGCCAATTTTACACTTCTATCAATGTGAATGTTAACATGTCAATGTGAATATTCAAATTGTCAACGGACCGGGCCCGTCTCGGCCCGAGGGCGATTTTCAGACCACACACGGGCCACGCGCCAATTTTACATTCTTACCAATGTGAATGTTAAAATATGAATATTTACATCATAAAATTGTTAACCGTTCAAAAAATATTTGTAAGGGTATCAAAATTAAATATAAGGGCATAAGAGTCCAAAAAAAGAGTGTAAGTCAAGAAAAAGGAATTTATGGAATAAAACTATACATACATGAGACTAAATGGGTTAATAAATTTCGTTATGGACTTTTTAGGTTAAAACACTTCTAAATAGAATTTGTCAATAAAAATCTCTTTATAAAAAATTAAAAAATACACTTATTAATATTGAGAAGTCCACTATTGCACACATTAAACAAAGGAAAATGTTTGGTAGCTCAAAATTTTGTGACTCAAATGCCTCAAATCTGTCAAAACGACGTCGTTTTACATTCATTTACACTCAAAACGACGTCGTTTTGAGGGATTTGAGCCATTTGAGCCACAAAATTTTGAGTTACCTAGCATTAATTGTTGTTAAACAAAATTGGACTCACCCTCTGAAAAAACAAAAACAAAAACAAAATTGGCCTCCAATTAAATACGTAGACCTCTTTTTGGAAACCCAACATGGAATTTTGTGAATCCCTCAGGACTAGAAACTTAGGATTTGTTTGGTACAATTTCATGCTAGATGAAAATTAATAATTATAAAAAAAGGAGGTAAAAGCATTTCGTCTCTAACTTTTAATAAGTAGTTTTTTTTTTAATTTATTTAAGTTATTTTAATTTATAAGTTATAAGCATAAATTACATTAAATAATAACACTAATTTTTTATAAAATTAAAAAAAAAATTATAAACTACACCAAACATACCAAACATTACCATATTGAAGGTAGTTTCAGTGTAAAAAAGAATATCTAATCATATCCTTATATAAAAATTAATATATTAATAGCAATATATATATATATTTAAAAAAAAAGAAAAGAAAAGAAAAAAGGTTAGATGGATACTTGAAAAGTACATTGTACGAGTCAGATGAAGAAAGCTTACCAGGAGCAATAAACAAACATTACACTTCCTTGGAATAGAAGTTTTTTCTTCTTTTCTTCTTTTCTTCTTCTTCTAATTATTCTCTAAGTATTTTCATTAATTTGTTAGAGTTGTTCTAACAAGAGCAATGTTAATTCATGCACAAAAATATATCAAGAATATTTATTGTGTGATTCTAATACAAATCTCATCATACATTAGTTAAATCATAACGGTACGTTATTTTTTTGGATATATTTTGAATATTGTGTACAAATCTTTACTGTTCCAATACAAAGAGCTCCAATGTGTATGCCAATTGATCTGTTAAACTTTGACAATATTATCTTGTGCTTAATTTAACATATATAACATTTAGCAAAGATTTTAAAATAAGATTCAAGATCTCAAGTACTAAGGAATCAATGGATATTTGTCCGATCGTTAACTTCAAAACCTTTAGAAATTAGTTCTTAATGTCCAAATACGAGAGAACTCAAATCCAATTGGACTAAATTGGCCGGAATACTTGAATTATTAAATAAAATAAAATATAATAAAATAAATTGTCAAATTTGTCAACTCATTGCAACCAACTGATTTCAACTCTTCATCTTCCATTCAAGAGACTTGCAATAAAAATTCCAACAAATGCACATACAAAATCCAAATAAGCTCACACATTATATTCTCTAAAATTTATTATTCTAATAAATTTAAAAATATATTTTTAATATTTATTTTTATCAAATAAATTTTTATTTTTAAAAATAAATTTAGAAAAACAGATCTTAAAAGTGAAACAAAAGTGTTTCCTTCACTTTCATGCACGCAAGACCGCACAACGAGCATCCCAAGTCTTTCGGCTTAACTCCAGCATCCGTGCACCCCGTGCTGATTTGGAGTCACTGTTGTGCTGATGCACAGTGATGACTGTTGTATGTTTCGTGGGACTTATTTTAAATTTTATTTTAATAATTTGAATTGTTCAAATTTTAAAAAATATCAAGAAGAATATACTGATAAAAAATTAAATTAATTAGATATCAATAATTCCTTCATCAAAGCACATCTGTATATAAAAAAAAAGAATATATATGTATCAAATTAAATACAAATGTGATTTGATAAAAATCACATATGTATATAAAAAAATAAATATGTATGTATCAAATTGAATATAAATGTAATTTGATGAAATGATTGCCAATATTTGATTAATTTAATTTTTTATAATTATATTTTTCTCGATATTTTTTAACATTAGAATGATTCAAATTATGAAAATAAGACCCGAAACCACTTCCACAGACCGCACAATAGCCACCGTTTCTTGCATGTGCAGGCAACATGTTGTTTAAGGAATTTTTAATTTTTAATCTTTAATCTTTTGACATTTTTTTAAAAATTATATCAAACTTACCTTTTCATCTGGCTTATGTAGAAGACTTTCAAAAGCAAAAAAAAAAAAAAATCTATTAAAAAAATTTAAAAAGCCAAAATTACTGGGTTCGTTTGGTTTGTATTTCTGAAAAATTTTTAAAAAATTTTCTCTACAAATAAGTTTTTAAAATTAATCAAACCAAACAAATTTTTTCAAAAAAATTTCTCAAAACTTGTAAACTAAACAAGTTTTCCAAACAAATCTCTCTCTCATACACATCAAATCAATTACTTTTTTCAAAACTCTCTCTCAAAATAATTTTTCAAAACATCTTTTGAAAAAAACTAAACCAAACAACTTTTCGCACTTTTTATCTCTAAAACACATCTCTCAAATACAAACCAAACATACTCAGTATAATTTTTTTTACTATTTTTGACTTATTTTATCTTTTCTAAAAAAAATTGAAATTAAAAAAAATTAATTTTCCAATTTTTCTCGTTGAATAAAATCTATGAGCTTAAAGTTTTTAATCTTTTTATAAATAAAAATTCACTAAGACAAAAATAAATCTATAAAAAAAACCACCAAAATAGCAAATAGCAAATCCCAAACCCCAAGAGCACTTAACCCGGCGCCTAAGGCCCATCAAGAAAATCTAAAAAAATCCTTTATGTCAAAGGCTTCAATGCTTCAAAAGTTCGATACAATAAGCTCTCATTTTAATGTTTAGCATAAGTTATCAAAAATCAAAAGTGAAATGAATAATCACTTCTTAATCTTCTTATAAAATGAACATTCTTTCATGATGGTAATAATAATTCTATTTATAACATATTTTCTATCATTTTCTTAGTGTTCGTTTAGGATGTAAGTTGACTTTTTAACTTTTTGATTATTTGAACTTAAAACTAAAAAGTCTTGTTTGAGATAAACTTTTTAACTTTTTTGACTTTTGTGAAAAAAAAAAAAAGATTATAGATTAAATGTGACATTTTATCCTATTTTGCTAAAATAATCAATTTTGTCCTATATGACTATTTTAATCTAAATGTGTATCCCAAACGAAGCCTAAGTGAACTAAATATGAAACTAAATATTTTGATAAAATGTTCATTTCATTTCACTTCATTCTAATATACCAAACATAACATTAGTTCATTTGAAATGAATCTTTTTAGTACTTTTCTTTGTCCTTCGAGAATTTTTTTTTAAAAAAAGTTCAAAATCCTAACCCTTCTAGCTTTTCCTCGACTAGACGAACCCAAAAAAAAAAAAAAAAAAAATCAAAAACAGTTAATTATAAGAGATCATCTATAGATATTTTGATTTGTGACATTATAAGAAAAATCATATTTGGTTTGTGTCATTTTCATGCCACTGTCACTCTTGCCCAAGTATGGAAGGAAATCTTGGGGGAAGAATAAAGGGTAAAGAGATCATATGTTAACAAATAAATACCATATGATTTAATGTGAGTATTTAGGAAGTGACTATTTTAGAAGTTTTTTTTGACTATTTTAATAGGTTATTTTAATTTTTGTGTTTGGGAAGATAAAATGAATTTTTATTTGAGTTGGTGTATTGAAAAATGTATTGAAATGATATTTGAAGTTAAAATGACAAATTTATCCCTAACTTCACATTTTTCAAAATTAATTTGAAGGGATAAAATTATAATTTAGCTACCTGTCACTATGACAGTTGGACAGTTGTAGGACTGTCACAATGACAGCCACTGCCGGCCTTTTTTTTTTTAAAAAAAAAAAAAAAACTTTTGATTTAAAAGTTTTGAGGCTAAAATTGTTTTTGAAACTATTTTAGGTTCCCGAATATCCCTAATGTAACATAATACAAAACAAAGAAATTTATGATTACCCTAACGCCAAAGGGCAAAAGAAACTGAGACTAAAGAATATTTTGAAAAGTTGATAAAAAATTAACTTGACTTTTTATCGCTTTTTAACTTTTTGAAAAGTGTTTTAAAAAGTTAATAAAAAGTTAACTTTTGATTTTTTAGTTTAATATTTGTTTATGGTGTCCAATTAAATTAAAATGACCAAAATATCCTTACTCAACATAAGAAATTTATTTTTTTATTTTTTTGTCATAGGTCCCAATTTGTAATTTCACACTTGCGTTTTTGACACTTCTCAAACCAATTTTGTTGCGTTTTTGGCACTTGTGTTTTTGGACATTTTGACAAAAACATGACTCTTTATTTTGGTTCCCAAAACGGCACTAAAGAGCTGTTTTGAACACAACAATGTAAATATTAATGACCAAAGAAGTCAAATGATCAGCCAAACAACATCAAGTTGGGTAAAGATTACATGCAAGTAAACTATCAACCACATAGGTTAAAATTACATAAAGCAAGGAAGAATTTTTCCAACAAATATAAATACCTAACCTTTGGCACCCAGTCCTCGGGATTTGGGAAACTTGACAGCAACCAGAGGGTTAACCATACCTTGTGAATCTTTTCCCAAGCCCATGCCTTCCACGAAACCCATCTTTGCCATCATTTTCGATCCAAACCCCTTGGTATGCATCTCAAATGATGCAAATCTTTGAGGAGTTTCATTCTTTCCAAACTGCTTATTTTCTTTCTTTGACAAGTTACCACTGGTTTCGTTCTTTCCAAACTGCCTATTTTCATTCTTTGACAAGTTACCACTGGTTTCAGCGGCTTGTGCACCCAAACCAAGCAATTTAGGTCGTTGAATCACCTCAATGGGCTCCGCCATACCTTGACCATCCTTTCCCAGTCCACGCCCTTCTGTAAATCCCATCTTCGCCATCATTTTTGATCCAAAACCCGTTGTGTGCAACTCAAAAGCACCATAGCTTGTTGAACTTTCTACACCTTTGCCTTTTTCATTGCAAGTATCGTTCGTCTCTTTTGACACGACGGTATTGATCTCTACTGTATTAGATTGCATTACACCACTCGAGACAAAAGAAACAGGGTTTTGAGCATATGAGCCTGTTTTCCCATTCTTTTTGTTCTTGCTTGCTTCACTACTGCCACGATGATTAGGCGTGTTCTTGAGCGACTTGCTTTGGGAGGATCGCAAAGGTTCTAGTGGGCTAAAGCCACTACTGCCCTTTGCAGCCTTCTTACCTCTGCTTTTATCTCCTTTAACTGGTTTTATATCGTTGACTGCAAGATCGGCATCCTCATCACCAGCTCCTATCAGCTGAAAATTTGTAGACCTCCAATAGGTTTGAGTGAGGTGTAATGAAATGAGCAGAGAAAATTGCAACTTTAAAAACTCTCAGAGCAGGATAATAAAGAACGTCAACGTAAATACCTTCTCTAGCCGAATCTTGTCAATGGAAGATGGCATACATGTGTGTACTGTTCGCGTCACTGTCACAAATCTGAAAAACAGCAGGTCATGAATATATTTACATATATATAATTTGAAAAAATGAAAATAATACAGAAGACGAAAAGAAAACATGTCTACTGATGGATGACAATCCAAGGTTATCGAACATAAATTTTGAATCAGTACTCTTTATCATATGGCAAAACACCATAGGCTGCCTCTCAATAGCAGAGCACGAAACTGAATCCAGCATCATTTTCCAAATCACGAACTTAAATAGGTTTAGTGTACATAGAGAATGAAAAAATATATGTATTATTGATTAATATTGATTGATGTCTTACAAGATTGATTATATTCTGTATATTACAATTCCTATATATAGAGGAGAAGATGGTAGTGGAGTGTGTGATAGTGGAGGTGGATGGTAGTGGAGTGTGTGATAGTGGAGGTGGATGGTAGTGGAGTGTGTGATAGTGGAGGTGGATGGTAGTGGAGTGTGTGATAGTGGAGGTGGATGGTAGTGGAGTGTGTGATAGTGGAGGTGGATGGTAGTGGAGTGTGTGATAGTGGAGGTGGATGGTAGTGGAGTGTGTGATAGTGGAGGTGGTAGGTGTGGAGAAAGATAGTGGAGGTAGTAGGTGAGTGGTAAATTCTAACAGAGAATAACATACTACCTAACATCTTTTGTTTACCTTTTCTTTCCAGAACCTTGGCAATCACTCCGCAAGCAATAAATTGCTGCTATTCTTCGCACCTAAATGTATTCAAAACTAGTTAGTATCAACATAAGAATCTTAAACATTATACAGGTCCAAAGCACACCAAACATCCGTAAAAAATTGCACTAAATCAAAAGGCCATCTATTCATGCTGACTCCAAACTTGAGAATGGAATTTTTAGGGAGCATATGTACATAAGATGTTCTTTGTATTAAATTAGTTCCCCAGTGCAATAAGGATTGCAGAAACAAAACCATGTGAGAGAGGGAGAACCCACATATTGAATCTTAACATCAGAACTTTTCTTTTGTTCTTTTCTTCTGAGAATTCAGATCACAGAAGTAGAAAATCAGAAACAGGATTTTATAATGTGTTTGGGCCAACCAAAATGAGCAGACAGTTTCAATCAAATGAAAATACAGTAGTTACAGTACAAACGGCATACAATCAACCCCAATGACAACGCAATTGTTATAGTACGAGCAATGCAACCTCAGTTACAGTACACTGAAACATTAGACATGGTTAAAGTGACAAAAAGATTTACTTGTCATATCAATATTCCACTTATAAACTATACCATCCGATTATCTACAAGTTATTATTCTTTAAAATCCAAGAACACTTTCTACATTGTAGCAATAATAGAACTGATAGGCCAATGACCAGCTCAATATCGCATATGCAAATTACTTCTTCAGTAAACAAAAAATACAAGTGATGCAATGTTTTCCTCTTTTTTTCAGATTGGGTTGGGAAGGTTGGTCAGCCCATGACAAGGGCAGAACAAAAAACAAACCAAAACAGTAGTTAGTTGTGAACTGCAGAGCACAGAGACAAATTGAAATCTCATACCTGGGAACAATCCTTGGAGTGCATAGATTGAAATGAAAACATATCTACTCCATCCAAAACCAACTGTTGCAATTTCTGCAATTCAAAGCCACTAAGATGTCACTGATATTTTTTTTAGGTTTTATTGGAGGATTCACTGAAATGCACCAATTTGATTACTCGTATTGAAGGACAGGGCTAAAAATAAATAAAATTGGAAATCCTTCAAGAAGGTAAAATGCTATTGATTTCCAAAGAGACGGAGAAGCTTAAAGAAAAGGTATAGATATACAAAATAAAATAAAACAACATCACAGAATACAGACTAATTAAGCAAGTTTTGATTGCCAAAACAGAAGTCATAAGTCAATAGAAGAGAATATGCTCATAGTTGATAAAGCTCAAGCTGAAAAATTATATTGTGCATTCCTCTAAGCTATAATCATCGTAACGATGCATACAAAATCCTGAAACAATTTTACTATATAGTTCAAGGGATAATTTTGTACTTTACACGGTCATGAAATCAATTTTAAAGGGAAATTCTATTTACACACCAGTATATCCCTCAATACACACCATTCGTCATTTTTTTCTTATTCCCATGGCATCCCTCAAGCAAATTACTCTTTTGGACATAACCTAAAATTCTCTCCCTCTTGGAAGTGTGCCCACTGGAGTGTGGGGTGGGCTGTGGGGGGTGGGCAGCATGATTGTGAGGGTGGCGTTGCGACTGTGGGGGCTGCAGGGGTGGGAATCACAATGGTGAGCAGTGGGAATGAGGGAGGAAGGCTGGGGGTTGTTCACCAGAGGGGGACAAGGCTGGGGAAGGTTTGCCAAACAGAGTGGGAGCTGGGGAACAAGTGGCGGAGGGAATGGGGGCTGGGGACTAGGATGGCGGCAGCAGGAGGGGCAATGCAGAGCTGGCAGAGGGAGGGGGATGGTAGCAGCAGTGGTGGTGGGTGGTGAAATTAGGGTTAGGGTTAGGGTTAGGGTTTGAGTGAAGAAATGGGGATATTTTGGGAATATTTTAAACCATTAGGTGTGTATTGAGCAAAAATCAAAAAAACAAAAGTGAGTATGGTGGATGTGGTAGTGTGCAAATAGAATTTTCCAATTTTAAGACTAGCTGATGTAAATGGTCACAATAGATATGAGATTGTAACTGTATGATTCTACATGTATCTTTTTCTACTAATAATTTAATAAGATAATGTGATATTTAAAAAATAATAAAAATAAATATAAAAACAAACAACAGAACAATTAATTGTTCACCATGGAGCCATGTTGTTTCCACACACACCAATAAATAAATAAAATTAATAAAAGAACTACTAACAATTATTAATTAAACATTAACTTTTAGAGGCATGATATGATACCAATGATCACTAAACAGTTTTATCGGAAACAGTAGCAAAACAAAAGAGATGTCAACTCATTTTCAAGTATGAAAATATGATATTTTGTTACCAAATTTATTTGCTGAAGATCAACACCACGACGAATCATTCTCTCTCTACGCTTCAAAGCAATAGTTTCTTTCCGATGCTTCTTCTTTTCACCTGAAATAATACACTAAAGTATATACAGTAGAGTTGAAGGCAGGTGGTTAATTTATTAATAAGTAGAACATATAGACCGTGATCACAACAAAAGAAAGAAATAAATCTCCGCTGGCAACAAATAGATCTATTTTACAATCTCAACGAGAGTTTACCACAGCTTGCAATTATGGTTATTTTTACATTTTATATTACTCTCTTTGTAAAAATCTGATTCATAAAAAAGAAGAAAAAATAGATAAAATTACAATCTCAAGATTCCACGACTCCCAAAATCTTAATTCATGCTCTTGTCTCTTAAAACAACTTATTTACAAGATTAAGTACACAGAAAATAACATTCATCTTGCTGAATCCATCATATTGGTGATGCCATCCTGGACCATGGGTCTTTGTCCAAATCCAAATTCCTAGAATTATGTCACTCCTAAATCTTTAATACAACCCCATATTTTTAGAACAATTGCATTAAATATGCAAATAAAGTGCATTGAAAAAATAAGATTGTGTCGAAAAAAGAAAAAAAAATCATCTTTCACCTTAATTACATTGATCGTATCATCTTGAATTAGTATGTTAGTATTGTAGCAATATAACTTGGAGAGGTCAAAGGGCAAACAATTAAGAAACTAAGCATATGATACCTGAACAACAACAAAAGTCCATTAAGAAACTGGAATAGAAAAGATACAGCTTGTTGGGTATCATTTTCGTTTTCTGCAAAACACAAAAAACTTGTTTGAACATTGTTTCCGAAATTAGTTCTGTAGAAAATTTTCTAAACACAAAACACTTTTTGGGAAACATTAAAAAGTTGTTTATGAATTTTCAAAAACTAGTCTCGCACAAAAATGAAAATGATGTATGTTTTCAAACTTTATATTGTGTTTGTTTCCAAAAATATGAAGAACAAAAATGATACCAAACAGATCCTAACCCTCTTTCATTTCTGTGTATTCAACATTTTAAAAATACAAGAAAAATTCACAGCAGCAAATTATATTTCATAGGATTTTTAAATTTATATTCACTCATTCGGCACTGACGCGTTATATAGCCAAAATAAAACTATGCATGTAACGAAAAACACTCTATATAAATTATCTTCTTTACCTGGAAAGTTTCTGAAATTTTTATTCTTTTGAGCCTCAGATGGCCAGGACTGAGGAAATCGAGCAACATGCTTCTTCTTTCTTGCAGAAATGGTTCTTGGATCCTTTACAAGCATAAGATCATCCAAAGCAGATGAAGAAGTATACCTAGTGTCTCTAGGTCTAGAAGCCTCGGCAGGGAATTTCTTTCCAGATTGTGGTTTCTTCAAGCCATATTCTTTTGATGCATCCTGAAGAGAAATCCCACTCAATTTCTTTAAAGTCTCATCAAAGCAACTGCCAGAAGTACTATCATCATCATCCGATACATCAAGGACCGGTTCTACAAATTGCTTGATGTCTACAACTTTGTCACTCCCGCCAATTCCTTTAAAGTAATCTAGTGCAACCTCTTCATCAATATCTGAATCACTATCAGATGTGTCATTGGAGCCATCACTGTTAGACTCAGACGATTCTGAAGAATCCTCTGAACCAGATGATTCTGATTTTTCCTCATCAAGTAACTCTTCTCCATCCTCATCATCCTCCTCTTCTAAAATATCTTGGGTATACAATTTCATGCCTCCAATAGACAAGAACCCTGGATTTTTCTCTGGAGATGACGATTGAGCCAGCAAATCATCAACCAAGTCAGTACTCGCTTCACGGACATAACTAACATTCGCATCCATTTCCTCCTCAGAGGATGATGAATTGAAATAATCACTTTCTTTCATTTCCATTTGCAATGAAGATCCAATACCACTTGGAGTTGCTTCTTCTTCAGCACAAAACCCCAATCCTCTGTGAGAGCTATCATCCAATGAAAAACTCGTACTATAATCATAAGTAAATTCTGACTTTTGGGGTTCCACAGACGGTGTTTGGGCTTCATATGTGACAATCAGGGTCTCCTTGGAATCAACCAGAACATCAGGGTGTGACTCATCCAAATTGCTATCCGCATTGTTACCCTCATTTGGAAGTGAACCTTCCTGAAAAAACATTACAATATTCCACCCAAATTATCCAACTCAATTCAACTTCTGCTACAAACAGAGCTTGTTTAATAGTATAACGTAAAGAACATAAAATGAATCCCCAAAAATAACATAAACTATCCCATAACCATATAATTTAACAATCAAGACAATGCATTGGACAATATGGCAATTAAACTGTTAGGCCTGTCATAAAACATACCTCTTCTTCTGTTCAACAACGGAAAAAAATCAGCCTATACAAACACACATGTCCATATTAAGTACAGAGGAAAAAAATCAAAATTTTAGAGTCTAAACCAGCATGTACTTGCAAAATCAACTAGAAAAGGGAATTGAAAACATTTATTTCAAATTAAAAACACTTGAATCCAAAATGACAATAATTTCCATCAAAAATCCCCCAAATCAAACCAAATTAATCAAATCCAACAAAAATTGAAATCAGTTCCATAAATAAATAAAAAAGGGTCCCGAATCCATCCAAAATAATCAAATCCAACAGTCAGAACAGCTTCTCTAATTTAGCCCTAGCTCAATTTCATTCTAATCACACAAAAAAGAATGGAACTTTGACTTTAAATCAGCATTTACCTGGTAATCAACAGTTGGATAAACGTAACCAAAAGCGTTTCCTCTAGGTTTCCGAGATTCGCTTGTAGACCCAGAACCTTTCGCTCGATCAGAATTCCCAGATCTCAAAGCAGACTTCGAATTCCCATTTCCACCATTAGGGTTTCTTCCTGCAAATCCAACAACCAAATCAAACAACAATCAGATACCCAATTACACACATACACAGACTTCGAATTTCCATTTCCGCCATTAGGGTTTGGAAATCAAACAATCAAAACAAAGAACAATCAGATACCCAATTACATATAGACCTTTGGGAGTAGAAGAAATTGGGGACCAATCGGACAAGAGACCGCCGGCGACGAAGAGAGCAGGTTTTCGGGTGGTGGGTTTGGTGGATCTCTTTTTGTTACCTCCCGCCATGGCTGACCAGTTCAAGCTAGCTTCGAATCTACAGATCAATCTATATTTACAAATATGTGTATGTATAGAGAGAGAAGATGTGTTTGGGGAGTGTTAACAGAACAAGAATGGGGAAGAAGAAGCCATGGAAGAGGTGGAGTTGAGTTTTCCGAGGATGATTGGGTGTGGTGCGGTGTAGGGGTGGACTTGCAGTTTGATGTTTTTAAGTTGTTGTACCTTTTGAAAATGGTGTAGTTGGCGTGTCATGTACAAGCTTGAATAGCGTGGAGTGTGAGGATAAGTGGAGATCGGGTTGTAGGGGATTTTACCCCCGGCATCAATTGTATTGGGGAACACGAATGATGCTTTTCGTCACTGAAAAATATTTTAAACAAAATTTTCTAATTATTGATAATGTGTAAATGTTGTCAAATATTTCTAATTATTGATAATGTGTAAATGTTGTCAAATATTCATAAATTTATTAATTTATATTAAAAAATATAAAATTTTTATTAAGTTGTAGGCCATATGTTAATTTTTAATTTTTTATTTTTAAAAAAAATTGCATGATTGATTTAAAGAGTTACCTTTTTAGTAGCTTTTTCATTTTATGATGAAAATAAGTGACAACTATTAAAATGTTTATTTTTTGACTCTTTATAGGAAAAAAAAATATGTAAAAAGTAAAGATAATAATAAGGAATTTTTTGTCTTTTCACTTTAATTTTTTTTTTGACTATACTAGCTAATTTCCAAACATTTTCTTAGTAATTGATGTTTATAGGGTCTTGACTCTTTATAGGGTTTAATCCCAGATGTTATTCCTATGTGGTTGGGTTTTTTTTGAAATGGTTTGATATTAATTTTTTGCAAATTGTTAATCCAAAAAGAAGAAATTATAATTATTTTCTCTCAATTTCATAAATTAATTTTTTATGTTTATTTTAAATTATTTTTTCCTTATAAACTATAAATTAACAAACACTCACATTAAAAAAAAAAGGGATAAATACTAGCAGGTGCTATAGACCAGACCTATCTAACTCATAAGTCTTATTATGTGAAGACTTTTATATATTTGTCTCATTTTGATAATGAGAATAATTTGAGATTTTTTAAATGTATATTTTATATTTGTTGAATGATAATTTAGTATTGATAATGATATTAACAAATTTATCAAAGTTATAAATAATTAAGATATTTTTTATTTATGAATTTAATTTACTTTAATTTATTGAATTAGTTTGTATTGGAATATAATGAGAGAAAAAAAAGTAGTTGAATTATAATTTTAAATTTTTTTCTAATAATAAATTTATTATTAAAAATTACAACAAGACATATTGATAGATAAATCAGGTCCATTTAGACTAGCGTGTAACTACTCCCTAATATTGTGTTCGATTTCAATTTTTTAAAAATTGAGTTTTTTGTGTTTTTTATAGTAAATATTTTCAGAATTTTAAGCATTTTTTTTTATTTTCTTAAATGCACCTTACTTAAATGTATCTAAAAAATAAAATATTTATAAAAAAATATTTTAAAAAATCAATAAATATACAAAAATATGAAAAAAATACCGAATTCTCTTTTTTAATAATATTTTTAGTATTTAGTGAATTTAAAAAAAAATTACAAATATTATATTTTTTAAGTGTATTTATATTAGATAAAATTTAAAAAATTGTTTAAAATATTTAAAAAAAAACTAAAAACAAAAGAATACGAAAAATAAAATAAGAAAAAAAAAAAAATTAATTTTGTGAAAAATGAATCATGAAAAATAAAACCAAACTGGGTAGAGTTATAATTTAAGCTTGCATTCATGGGCTAAATATTGCCTATATAACTTTGGGTTTGAGTTGAATCCAACAATTTTTGGAGCCAATAACTTGGGTTTCCTACTCCAATAATATGGGCTTAGGCATGGGTTCATAACATGTTTATTGTACCCTTTTAATTCTGCTGTGAAGGTTGGGCAATGTGAGCAAATAGTAACCTGACACGTACACACTCCAACACGAGTTCATTTTCGGGGTTTTGAACCAGCACATCAGTTTTAATCCAAATCAATTATACCAAAAAAATTGAACCTTGAGATCTTTTTTTTTGTTGCGATTTATCTCTCCGATATGGTGGAAAGATGAGATTTCAAACTTTTTTTTTTTTTTTTTTAACTCGACCAATCACAATTAATCGTAACTAATTTTGGTATCGTCCAATTCTTTTGTACACCTCTCGTAGGGTTCTATGATTTCTTGTTGATGTGCGATTACTTCTTTATGGAAGACAATCCCATGAGCCTAATTACTTGTCTTGTTCCATTTCAATTGACAAACAACTATATCTAGGTGTAGTAGGTATGAAAAAACTTGGCTCATCTCAAAGCATTGGATTTCTGTATCTTGTTTCTCAAAACAGTTTTGTTTGTTGCAAAATTCCAACAGCTTTCTCCAAGAGAAACACCATATATCATAGATATTATTCTATCCTCAATTGCTAGTTTTATTCATTACAAGTCTTCCAACGCCTTGCCCAAAAGTTATCATAGCACTCACTGAAAAGGTTTCCTTGCTGTCAGAGGAGAATTTCCACATAGCTCCCGCTTACAAATGATCTAGAGGCACAAGGAATAGATAGATAAAAACAAAGAAACCCGGGGGTGGGTGGCATTATGATTAAGGTTTGAGGTTTAAGCTCTCAGGTCATAGATTCAATTCCCTCTTCTGGATCAATTTCTTGAGCAAAACACAGTTGGTTAGGAGGTTGAACCTCAAGTTGTCTAATCAGCATTTGGTGTGAGTTCAATACTCCCTGCTGTACGAGTCTTGACTTAAGCGGAGCTTATCTTAGAAGGTCGGGGAAAATTTTCAGGTAATAGTCTCCTTACTCGGAACGGTTAACAGGACACCCTGATGATCTCTGCAAGGGGCGCTGCCTTGGACCTGCGGAAGAGTAAGAAGGATTTTCCTGTAAGCAAAAAAAAAAAAAAAAAAAAACTGGAAAACACAATGTATTTTTTTAATGAATATAATACATTTTTTATTGAATAAAACATTTTAAAATATTTTTTCTCATTTTCAAAACACTTTTCATCACAATTCCAATATTACACAATGCCCCAAGGATACTTGGAAAAAATTATTAGTTGGTCCAGGGGCGCCACATGGTCATATCTCTCACCAATCACAATTTACCATACCCCCTCATGTTTTTCAATCACCTAACACAAATTCGTAGACCTCATCCCCTCCACCAATCACAATACCATTGACGTTTTTTCAAGATCAACCAATAACTTCTCAAATACTCGTTAGCATTTTACCTTTTTCATATATATATATACATATATATTATAGTGATCTACACACGCGATACATGTGTAATTAAAAAATAATAATTATATAAAAATAACGGTTAAAAAGGACATATTATATAAGAATGCACACTAGTATGCGTTGCCCAATGATAAATGTTTTGTTTATTAGATTAGAGGTTTGGGTTTTGAATCCCAACCTCCACTTTATATATAGTTTTATCTTTTATAATAGCCTAGAAAGGCATTTTAAAAAATAAAAATATTATATTGTGTCAATATCATGAGAAATCTTTATTTTATAATAGAACTATATATTATGTGTTGCTCAAATGGTAAAAGACCGAAAGTCTTGAGTTCGGATCTCCACCTCCTCTTTATATAATTTTATATTTGAAAACTAAAATGGCATATGGTGTTAACATCATCTTTAAGTCTTCATGTTATAATAGATATGTTGGTGAGAAATAAATGTACAAATAACAGTTGCTCAAATATATATGTTATATTAGAGCATCTCTAATTTTTTACATTTTCTTTTGTCAAATTTAAATTTGAGAAAAATGTTTTCAAAAATCATCTCAATCCTTTCATCAAATATTCATGAAATTAGTCATTTTTTTTTGTCAAATTAAAAATTCATCAAATCTTTCATCAAATTTGAATTTGATAAAAATTTAGAAAGATGAAGCATTGGAAATAATTTTTTTCCATTAAATTTCATGAAAATTTTTGAGATAAATGGAGAGTTTTTTTTTAAAATTTTAATAAAAAATTAAAGTAATGCATATAAAATGAAGTTTTTTTACTTAAATTTGAAATTACATTAGAAGAAAAAATTAGTAAATAGTTTGAGATGCTCTAAGTGGATCCGAAACTTTATTACTGTATGTCATATATGCAAAAGGGAACACATTTTTGGTTAAATTGTATTAATGATTGGATTTTTTAATGCTCCATTTGGAACTTTGAGAGCGTAAAAGATGTGAGAAAAGTCGATGAAATAATTAACAGTTTAAAATTAAAATTTTTAGTTTACTTTTCATAATGTATAGGTCGTTTTTATTTTAAAAAAAATTATATCGATACAAAAATAATTAATCGAAATATTATATTTAAATAATTTTCTCTTTGAATTATTTGAATATTACAAGATAACCAATAAAAAATTAACATAAATTAAATAAAAAACACTAATGACAAAAAAAAAAAAAATCTAGTGAAATCCCAAACTCATCCAAATTATCATCTTTGGGAACTAAACATTTTAGGCAACAAGTCATTTTCAAATCAATCTCTTTATTTTTTTGTATGATTTTTCATAAAAAAAATTAAAAAATTACTACAAGAATTATTTCAACGTAAAATGTTATCATTAAAAATATCTTACAACTTTTCTATTTTTTGATTCAACAAAAAGTAAAAAATATTTTTTTGCTAGTTCTCGAAATAACTTATCATTAAAAATTTTGCAAATAAATTATTAGGAAGTTCAAGTTTGGTCCTTTTAGCACATTAATATTTCAAAAATGAAACGGTGACTCGTCATTGATTTCTCTCAATGCATATAATGTAATTTTTATTTATTTATTTCAAGTATCAACTAAATATTATAAAATAAAATAAAATATTTTTTAATGCAAATCAGTTTACATAAAAAAAGAAAGAAAAACTTATAAAAAAAAACTCAAGATTTGACCCTTATAACAAATAAATTTTTAATCCTAAACTTTTGATTTGTTTATAATCTTAATAATTTTGCCTATTTTTGTTGAGTAAAATTAACGAAAAAAATTATATTTTAGTAATTAAATTCAATGAAAAATAATATTTTATACCTTTTATCTATATCAACATTGAGTTTAACAATTAAAATACTATTTTTTGTCGATTTTGCTTAACAAAAATAGGTGAACAGTTTAAATTGATAAAACTAAAAATTAGAAATTAATTTTATTACAAGACTAATACTCTGATTTTCTTTTTCTTTTGTAATTGTCCCAAAAATTTAAATTCACCTACACAAATAAAATATAGGGAAATTCTAATCTACACACCTATTAAAAGGGTGTACCATATGTATTTTTAGTTATGTCATTTTTTTTTTCTATAATTATGTCTAATTTTCTTATTTAGTTATGATGATATTTTAGTTATGCCTCATGTGGTGTTTGGTTATAATTTTTTTTAATTATGATTCAAAAAATATAGAATTATATTATTTTATTATTTAATTATAAAGTATATATAATACACGTTTTTTTAAAAAGTGCATTTCATAAATCTATTTTCAGAAGTTAGTTAAAAGTTAATTTTTTAATTTTTTTTATTTAAAAGAATAAAGGTTGAGACCCCTTTGGGGGTCACCCATTGACCCTCTTTAGTTTTGATTGGTCAATTTTTTTTTTTTTTTCTTCTCACCCAATCCCCAACCTCCATGTGTGTGAGGGGGTTGTGGGGATGAGTGTTTTAAAGGGGTCTAAATTAATGTCCTATTTAAAAACATGTAAAAAAAATATATAGATAATATGATTAAAAAAACAACAATGATTCATCCCCCTTTTTTTCCCCACCCCTTTGACCCCCTCTCTCTCTCATTGGTTACATTTTTTTTTTCTTTTTCTTTTTTTTCCTGCTCTTCCAATCACCACCTGCCACATGGTAAAGGGGTGAGAAGGTGACCCCCAAAAGAGGGTCCCAAACATTATTCTTAAAAAAAATCAAAAAATTAATAAACTGGCTTTAAACTAATTTCCAAAAAGGCCATAATATTTCCCCAAAATGTAATTATAAAATGTTTTTATTGACCTACGTAAAATTGGAGTCGACCAGGGGATGCCACGTATTAGGTCAAGTACGCGTCCACCAGGCATGGCAACTACACCGCGCTCTCTCTCACGTGTCCAACTGCCCGTGTGCCGCTTCTGCCTCACCACCAATTTCATATATATAAATAAACTCCCAATAAATACCTCTCTCTCTCTCTCTCCCTCTCTATCTCTGCTCAGCTTAAAACTATATATATACACTTTTTTAGAGAGAGAGAGATCTAGAGAAGTGGTGGTGAGGATGGCCACCGGAGCAGCCGGAGACGGCCTACTTCGCGGCATCTTCGAAGGTTGCATTTCCGGCGCCGATTCGGTGATTCAGCGGCGGCCCTACCACCGCAACTGTGGTTGCGAGATGCACAAATCGCGGGGCCATTGTTCCCATACTTCGCGATATACGAACGTATCGTATCCGATCAGGCGAGCCTGGAGCGATGGTTGCCTCGCCGTCATGGCGGCCCCGGCGCCGGCCAAGTCTTCTGGACATCCATCGCCGTGCTCTTCTCCGGCCGCCAGGACCGCCGCCGCGGATGTAGGGAAGAATCAAACGATGTTCACCTTGTCTAACGAAGATTAGGAGGTTTCAATTTCTTTTTTTCTTTTTCTTTGTTTTTTCAGATCTTAATTTTTTAATTTTTTTTTTGTTTTTTGTTTTTGTTTTGAATGATCTGACTCAAGTTTGACTCAAGTTTGTATTATATTTTTTTCATTTTATTTTATTTTTTTAATATAAAAAAATGTCTTGGTGAATGATTTGGGATTGTTAGATTGGCAGAAATGTTTGATTGATGCATGACTCAAGTTTGTGATGTTCTTCAACATAATGAAATTTAGAACATTTTTTTCATTTTTTGTTCCCATAATTTAAATTTTTTTATTTTATTACAAATTTATTTAATTAATTTTAATTGTTAACTGTTTTATTTTTAATGGTAAATATGAGCAACACAAATTTCGTTTTGATAATCTGAACCGTTCAATATGTAGAACTCGTCGAGTATTATATGCTTATAAAAAATGACGTTGATCAAATATCGATAGTTATCTCATCGGATTAGTTTTTTATCAACCGTTAATTTATTCACCGTTTTTTTTTCATACAAAACTAATTTGATCACATAGCTATCGATATCTAATTAATGTGATTTTTCATAGACACATAGTGCTCGACGAGATCTACATATTGAATGATTTAGAATATCAAAAAGAAACCCGTGATGAATTTTCACAGACCAAATAACACCGTCCAATCCAACCAGCCTGGAGGCAAGCTACCCCAACTGTTGATAATGTTAACCAACTCGGTGAATATTTTTCATAAAAAATCTTGGATTAAAATAAAATAAAATAAAATAAAATCCAATTATATTTTTAATTGGATTAAAATAAAATAAAATTTAAAATTAAAGGTGAGATTAACAGAATTGAAGTTGCAGAGGTTAAGGTCTCGTTTGGTACGAGTTATGATAAATTATTAATATGTTTTGATTGTTGACTTAATTTTTGTAAATTTTATTCAAAATAAGTTATAATTAAAGCATAATTAAAAATAATTTTTTATGATATTTTTTTATATGTGGTTAAAAATTAACAAGTAGTGATTTTTTTGTTACGATTTTTATAAATTGTCGTTAAAATTTACAATGAATGACAAATTTTTGTGATGAATTTTTTAAATTGTCAATAAAAATTAAAAATTAGTGATAAGTTTTTGTGACGATTTTTTAAAATTATTACTAAAACTTATAATTAGTGATATTTTTGTGACAAAATTTTTAAACTGTTGTTGAAAATTAATAATAACTTTTTTTAATAGTGCTTGATAAAAATGTCATTAATTATCATCTGATTTATTAGACAGTAAATTCACTTATTAAGACCTATACATAAGTCTCCCAAAAGTTAAAGTGACTAAATATGTACAAAAAAATGAAATAAGTTAATTTAGTTAACAAGATAAAATATCACGTTTAGATTATTATCATTTTATTTTTTTCTCCCAACTATCATATTCAAATAAAAAAAATTTATTTTTTTCCAAATGAAATTAATTTAGCTAAGCTAAATTAATCAAAAAAATCAATCTACATCAGCTCTTCCTAAAGCCAGGCTAAACATGAGTGAGAAAATTGGTCTCCTTTGGAACTTAAGATTTTAGTAAAAAAAAAAATCAAAACGTATTATCGCAACACTTTTTTATACCTATTTTTATAAAAAAATTTAAAATTAATTAAAATAACCAATGCCTAAATTTTTTGTAATCTATCACAAAATGAAAATTGGGCAAATTACATATACCTCTCTTGAGGTTTGACTAAATTACAGACACTCGCCTGAGATTTCGGAAATTACATCTCACCCGCTAAAGTTTATATTTTCATAACAATTTGTCCCCTGATGTTTAAATTTCATAACAAATTATCCTTTAATTTGTTATGCAAATATAGTATTCATGGAGAAATTTATAATTTCCCAAATCTCAGAGAGTATTTATAATTTAGCCAAATCTCAAGAGGTATATATAATTTGCCCATGAAAATTCTAGTATGATCCGACAAACAAATAAATATTTAATTAAAACAATTTTCTGTTTAGGGAGATATTGGTGAAAAAGATAATCTACTTTAACTTCATGAATGAAGTTGCTATATGCAGCAGAGTTACAGCTGGCATAATAAATAGTTCACACGTTTTCTGGACGTTGGCTTTGATAGATTGCCGTTGGAAGTTTGCCATAAGGATCTGCTTTGATAGATTGCCGCTGGAAGGTCCCCCACCACCACCACCCCCCCGGGGCGGGGAAAGAGAGAAAGAGAAGAGGGTATGGAGAGGAGAGAGAAGGCCCCTCCACCTCTGTCGCCGCTGATCGATGGCAGATTGATCGGGTGATCGTCGTAGCAGCTCTGATCGTCGCAGCAGCAGCAGCTCGTCGCAGTCCTGTCTCTGACCGCTGTCGCCTCCGGCCCCGCCTCTGCCTCCAGCTCGATTTTGTTGGCCCCTCCCCTCCAATTTTTCTTCTTATTCTCCTTCTTCTTCCTCTGATTTTCTTCCTCTGAAAAAAATAAATAAAAAACGTCGTTTTTTGAATTCGGGAGATTCAGGAACTCAAATTCGAGCTACTAATCACTACTCTTGCCATAATTGGCAATGGAATGAAGTGTCACTACTCGGGTTCATAATGATTCTGCCAGTTATTTTCTGGTTTGATTTTTAATTTTTTAAAATAATAATTAATTTAACAAAAATAAATATTAAAAATTCTTTCTTTTTTTTTTTCAAATGCTCGCTAAATAAATACTGCATATATTTATTTTAGAATTTGGACTTCTCTTAAATTTAAATATAAATTTCAGAGAATTATTTAGACTCTTATTTTGATAATTTAAATCCTTCATTTTATAAGTCTCGTATATCATTCACACAAAAAATTCGCTCGTTCTAATAATTGTAATTTTTTATTTTATTATTTGTCTTAAAAAATAAATGTTTTATTTTCAAAATTATATTAGTTGTCTAATTTTTTGAAACCAAACATGATAAAAAAATTTTAAAAAAATTACAATTGTCATATTTGTTTAATTTTTTTCATTGAGAATTGTACAAAATGAACAATTCAACTCATTAAAATGAGATTTATGGTAAATCCAATAAATCTCTCAAGTTATGGATATTTTTATTTTTTCACACCAATTTTTTTCAATTTACACACTTAATGAAAATTTTTCTTAATACAATTTTGTCTTAGAATAAAAATAGCAAAATACTCTTATTTTCTTTCACTCTAACCTAATTCTAAAATATCACCCTCCATCACCACCGCCACCTATCTCCTCCCGTCTTCTATTTTCATCTCCATTTGCCACTACATTCTGCCATGAATCATATACTTCCACAAATCTCCCTTCGTGAACCATCCACTTTTGAGATTGATTGTGAGGTCTAAGATGGAAGGGGATAAACTAGGAATGCTGATAGTGATAGTAGCAGCAGCGATTGAGAGTTGAGAGTGGCTGTAATAGGTGGGTGGATAGAAGAAAAATTACGGTTTTGAAATTGAAGATGAGGGTATTATTAGAATAAAGAAATGTGTACTGAAAATTTTTAATTTTTTGTGTGTATCGAGAAGGTGTTCATTAAGGGGTGTTTTGAGAAGATGGTTAAAAGTCAATTTTTTAACTTTTTTAGTTTTTTTTGGTTTTTTTACGTGAGAGCTAATATAACCTAAAATAAGTTAAAAATTGACTTTTAGATTTTTTTGTATGTTCCCAAATGGCCCCTAAATGTGTGTATTGAGAAAAATTGGTCTCAGAAAACATAATTACTTTCAAATTCATTCAAATTGAATTTGAGAGTAGCTAACAATGTGAAAGTCATTTAATAAAATATACTTTTAAAATAATATTTTATTTTATTTATAGATTGACACTTTTTTATGAGAAAGTATGAGATTAAGGGATTGTTTGGGATGTCCTAAATAAGTGTATTTTTTATCTTTTTAGACTAAAAAAGTTGAGGGAAAAAATATAGATGTTTGGATTAATTTTTTGACCTTTTATGAAAAAAATGTGTAATAAAAAATTATAAAAATTGGTTTATAGAAGAAAATTAGAATTAGGAGTTGTGCAGCCGTAATTGTTGACTTTTAGTGAATAGTGTTAACTTTTTAACTTTTTGAATAACTTTTTGACTTTTTAACTTTTTTTGAGTATCCCAAACTTGGCCAATATAGTACATATTCGACAATAAGTCATTTAATAAAATATATCAAAATACAAAATAGATCTTAGAAGGGATAAAGAAAATCTCTATACAGAGAAGATACAAGTCTTTACATAAGGAGAAAAACAAATCACCACATGAAAGAGAAAACCTCTTTGAAAGCAGGGAATTTCTCCACAAAGAGGCATTATTGCAACATAAAAAATTAAAACAATAACTATTAAACAAACATTGCCAATTCTCCATGATTCATTTTTCGTCACAACTGACACTCAACACTTTTTTAAATTTCTAACACAAATGTAATAGATTTTATAATTTAGACTAATAATTACTCATCTCTGGAAATATTAAATAATTTCTTATTTAATCCGGATAAGTGGGCTGTTTAATACAGCTAATCTGAACTGTTTATAATATATATTTTTAATTTAGGAATCTATGTCAGAATGTTTGGTATAGTTGTTGTTTATTATAGCATGTTCAGATAGAAATAAACTAAAAATAATAATTTTTAAAAATTGAGTAGGTATAAGAGTGCAAATCTGGCCCGATCCGACCTATATCGGGTCTCGCGGGCTCCCGCCAAAATTCAAGCCGAGTTGGCTCATAGGCCAAAAAAAATTAGGCCCAGGCCCAAGCCTAGAGGTATTCAGGCCTTGGGCAGGGTCAATGGGCCCTGGCTTGGCATCGGGCTTGGGGCCGGGCCTGACCATTTTTTTTATTTTTTTAAATTTTTTCTATCAAAATTTTATTATTTTTCACTAAAAAATATACTGGGCCTCGGACGGGTCGGGTCTTGAGTGGGCCTTAAGCAGACCGATAGGCTGGGCCAAGCGAGTCGAGCTTCACAACGATGGCCCAAGCCCTAGCCCAGGGGCTCGGGCCTGGGCCCAAACAAGCCTAAACGGACCGGGTCCATCCTGAGTCGCCGGCAATTTTTACACTCCTAAGTGAGTAGTTCTTTTAATTTCTAGTTTGAGATTCCCAACCTTTAATTTATAATAAAGAAAAAAAATATCATTTAGCCCCCTAAATCATCACTCAAAAATCAATTCAACCCCCGTTTTTTTAACAATATCAAATTTATACTTAAACTATTTGATTATCTCTAAAATATTAATTAGACGGCAAACTTCATTTTATTCAAGGGTCTAATTAATACTTTAAAAATAATTTGGGGGCATAAAATTTTAAATGAAGTTTAGATGAAACATGAGCAATTTTTATTTGATTATAGATGACAATTGACGATGTGATAAAATTGATACAAAAAATAATTTAATTATAAAATTGATATCATTACAAAAATATGAATCGAATTAATTTTTTAGCGATAATTTAAAGGACAAAATCATATTTTCATCATAACTAGTTACGCCAAAATAGCGCCATTGATGGCTCTGGTAGCGTTTGTAGCTTACCGGCATAATTAACCCTGAAAGTTGCTAACTTGCTTTGCTTGTTTGACCTTCCATTTGTTGCTGGTCGACAAAAACTCACTTGGTTTCGTATTAGAGAATATGTTTTCTGAATTTTTTTTAAAAAATTAAAATTAATTTGATAAAAATAAATATTAAAGCAATATTTTCAAATAAAAAAATTTATCTTCGTTCTCAAAAAGAAAAAATTTGAAAATTATGATTATTATTGTTTTTTCAATTTTTTATTTTCTTGCATTGTTTCTAAAGAAATAATTGATTATTTATTATTAAAAAATAAAAAAACATTATGGGATGTAGTACGTAAAGGAGTCTTGCACGGTACAAGTTTAAACTCACCTCTTATTGGTGAGTTGTTAAAAATTTAACCAATTAAATTAACGATCATGCTACGTAGCTCGAATGCCGCGGCTCGAAACGCGGCTCGACACCAAAACGACGTCATTTTGGTGTCGATTTTGTTTTTTTTCCTAGTTTTGCAGAATGAAGAAGAAGAAGAAGAAGAAGAAGGGAGAAGAAGAGAAGGGAGGAGGGAGGGGAGGGGGCCATAAAAACCGGTTTGAGGAGGAGGGGAGGCTGGGCTGCGACGGAGGCGGGGCTGCGACGGAGGAGGAAGCAGCAGCGGCGGCCGGAGCTGCGACGACGGCGGGGCGGGGCTGCGACGACGCCGACCTTCTTCCTCTCCCTCCCTTCTCTTTCTCCTCTCCCTCTCTTTCTCTCCCTCTCCCTCTCCCTCTCCCTCTCTTCCTCTCGAGCCATTTCGAGCCTGGTAGCTTCGAGCTACCAGGCATTTTCCTTAAATTAATTTTTCATTGATTTTTGAAAAAATAGACAATAAGTATATTTTTAAAAATAAATCATTTTTTTAATAAACAAAAACGATAAAATGAAATATCACAATTATCGGATTGGTTTAACTTTTTTTTTTTTGATATGGATAATATACATATAGAATCTTACAAAATGATTGATTTAGATTATTAAAACGAAACTCATGGTGGGTCTCACGGGTCTCTCTAGTTCTCTCAAGTTTAAATTCTCGTTTGGGAACAGGCTAATTTAGTAACTTTTTGACTATTTTGCTAAAATATGAGCTAAAAAAATTAGTATGTTTGGAATGACTTTTTATGAAAAGATGTGCAAAAAATAAAGAGAAAAGAGAATCTTTGACTTTTTGGTATAGATTGTTGGCTTTTTGACTTTTTGCCTAAATAGGTCGCTTCCCAAACAAGGCCTTAAATTTAAGAAAAAATCAATATGATGTGATGCAAATTAAGGCCCCATTTGTTTACTGGATTAGGTTGAATGAGATTATTATTACAGTGAGATTGAATATTGTTGGTGAAAATACGAGAAAAAATTATATTTTATTAATAAATAATGTAAAGAAAATGAGATACAAATAGATCAAGCTGAGGCACGGATATCTCGTTTTCTTTAAGGAGATCAAGCCCACTACGGTAGGAAGAACCCAAATACCGATGCAGCAGTCACAAAACTATGACTTATCCCCTCTAGGATACAACAGCCCGACCACTTGTCGTATGGTTCAGGCCAACTCTGCACAAGATGGTGAACCCAAAGCTCCACCAAGAAAAACACACTTCTTTGCTAGTAATCTCTCTAGTATAGAAAATAGTTGGTGTGTTGATATAGAAAAGAGTAAAAGAGAGGAACTATTTATAGGCCACTAAAACATTACAAAATACATCAAAAATAATAATGCCCATGAACCTAGAGAAAAGTGAGAGTGTATCCAAGTATGAATTCACCACCAAATTCATGAATTCTAATTAAACTCCATTCATGAACAAGACAAAATGTCACAAAAGTAATGAATCTCCATTCATGAATAAGATGAGATTCATGAATAAAACAAAAGAAGATTCATGAATAAAAATATATAAATAAATAAATAAAAGATATTAAAATGGTCCAACAATCCCACACTCATTTTAATATCAACAAGGACAAGAGAGATTACCAAACAAAGATAGACTAGTATGCATCATGAAAGTGTGCTCTGCATTGAACCTTCATTAGTGAAACATCAACTTTTACTCCAGAGTTAGTAGTGGTTTCAGACTTGAACTATGACTGCTTAGGGGAAATAAAGTATTACTGCTTACACATAATAGTCCAGGTGTTGACATGAGCTTTAATAGCCAGTACATTACAGCCTTGTGCTTATCCCGATTTTCATGAGCATATTTGAGAATAAGCCTTATTCTCATAGAAAGCGGCCTCACTTTCATGCTCACATAGGTGAAATCTGTCAAGGATGTTCCTGTAATTGACACACCCCACTCAACAAGAGCTACAGCATTTCATTAAGAGTTAAAAAACTCAACCCTCCAACATTACAAGACAAATGCACTTACATCATAGGGATGGATAACAAAATATTAAAGAGTACATTTTTACAACCACCATATGATTCGTTCTTGACACATCGGCGTCACCTTGCCACGTGTTGGTACTCAGAAAATATATCCCCACAGATTCGTTCTTCCCATTGAACCTAGTTACAGGATCTTTAGTCCCTAGGTTGGGTATCCTCATACATGATTTATTATTTGATAGGCTTCAAACCCATCCCCCTCGATGTGTTCCAGATCCTATCTCTCGCCAAGGCCTTGGTTAATGGATCTGCAAGATTATCACAAGATCTTACATAATTCACAGTTATGATGCTATTACTCAAATAGGATCTCACATTACTGTGTTTCCTTCGAATAGGTCTGGATTTACTATTATAAAAATGATTGTTCACTCTACCAATAGCAGCAGTGCTATCACAACGAATTAATACAGGAGGAATTGGTTTTTCCCAAAAAGGGATTTCATGTAACAAATTTCTTAACCAATTCGCTTCCTCACATGCTGAAATTAACACTATAAGTTCAGCTTCCGTAGTAGAATTAGCAATCATAGTCTGTTTTTTAGACTTCCAACATATAGCACCACTACCCAAGGTAAAAATAAAACCCGAGGTAGAGAGAGAATCACCTGACAAAGTGTTCCAATCGGCATCACTATATCTCTCAAATACCGCATGATACTTGTTATAAAACAAACCATAATTTTTTATACCAGATAAATATCTCATAATTCTTCTTATGGCTAGCCAATGATCTCGACTTGGTTTGCTAGTAAACCTGCTAAGTACTCTAATAATATATGCAATGTCAGGTCTAGTACAGTCAGTAGCATATCTCAAACTACCAATCATGCTAGTATATTCCTTTTGATTAATCACTTCTTTTTCATTTGTTACAATAGATAAATGTATGCTTGCATCAAAATGAGTAGCAACATATTTACAGTCTAGAAAATTACATTTCTTTGAAATTTTCTCAACATAATGCGACTAATCAAGAAAAATACCATCATTTGTCTTGATAATTTTAATTCCCAAAATAAAATTGGCTTTACCAAGATCTTTCATATCAAAGTGGCTATTAAGCATATTTTTAGTCTCATTTATAATATACAAATTAGAGCCAAAGATAAGTAGATCATCCACATATAGGCTAATAATCACATGTGCATTCTCACAAGTTTTATAATATGTGCACTTATCACATTCATTAGTCTTATAGCCATTCTCAAGCATGCATGAATCAAATTTCTCATGCCACTGTTTAGGAGCTTTTTTAAACTATAAAGAGATTTAGTTAGCTTACACACCTTACTTTCTTGGCCAGGCTCCACAAAGCCTTCGGGTTGGTCCATGTAAATCTCCTCATCTACATCTCTATTTAAAAATGTTGTTTTCACATCCATTTGATGAAATTTTAAATCATGAATTGCAGCCATTGTTATCAACGGTCTAATGGATGTAATTCTAGTAAGCAGAGAAAAAGTATCAAAGAAATTAAGATCAACTTATTGCTTAAAACCTTTAGCGACAAGTCTTGCTTTATATTTATCTATAGTTCTATCCGGTTTAACTTTTTTACGAAAGACCCATTTACACCCAATAGTTTTACAACTTGGAGGTAAATCCACTAGCTTCCATATTTTATTTGAAAGTAGTGAATCTATCTCATCATTTACAGCCTCTTCCCAGAAAATAGTATCAGGTGATGATAAAGCTTCTTACACCGTAAGAAGAATTTCTTCCACATTGTAAAGATAATAGTCATGGCCGAAATCTTTTTCAATTCTAGCTCGTTTACTCCTCTTTGGTTGAATTTTGAATTTTCTTGTTCTTAAAAAACTTGAGAAGGAGTAAAAGAGCTAGGCATGGATAAAATATTTTCAGAAATTATTTAACCTTTACTATTTTTAGATTTGAAAGGAAATTTATTTTCATAAATAATAACATCACCTGATTCAAAAATAATATTATTTTCCATATCAAAAAATCTATAAGTTATACTATGCAAAGCATAACCAAGAAAAGTATAGGTGGTAGCTCGTTCACCCAATTTAGGTCGTTTAGCATCTGCAAGCCTTACAAAAGCTAAACAACTCCAAACCCTCAAATAACTTAGATTTGGTTTATGCCCCCGTCACAACTCATAAGGTGCAATTTTTGTCTTTTTGTGTGGCATTCTATTTATCATATGGTAAGCTGTCAAAATAGCCTGGCCCCAAAGATTGAAGGAAGCACCTGAATCAATAAGCATAGCATTTGTCAAGTCAATTAACGTTCTATTTTTTCTTTCAGCTACACCATTAGATGAAGGTGAATATGGCAGAGTAGTCTCATGAATAATTCCTAATGACTGAACAAAAGAGTTGAATACAAGAGATTCATACTCCCAGCCTCTATCACTTCTAATTCTCTTAATCTTTTTACCGAATTGATTTTCTATTTCAAGAAGGAATTCTTTAAATTTCTCAAAAGTATCACTTTTATTTTTTAATAAATATACGTTTGTGTATTTTGAAAAATCATCAATAAAAGTGATAAAATATCGGTTACCATGCCGAATTAAAATTCCTTCAAACTCAAACAAATCAATATAAAATAATTCTAGCAATTCGGTATTTTTTTCAATACTTTTATGAGACCTTTTGGTAATTTTTGTTTTACTGCAAATTTCACATTTCTCAAATTTTTTTGTCACTTTAAGAATTAATCCTGAACTACTCATGATTTCCACATATTTACTGTTAATATGACATAAGCAAGCATACCAAAAATTAATAGAAGACAAAGTGTAAGTGGTGTCGTAGAAATAATCATAAAATTAATCAGCAAGAAAATTTAAGAGATAAAAATGACATTTATACTTATCTGTATTATAGGAAGCCACTTTTGCATGTGCCTCGTAGTCTTCATCGTTCATCTCCTCGGTTGGGATTTTTTTTGGGTTCTTCTCCGTAAGAACATATGCAACTTTCAAAAGACTAAGGTAAAAAATAACTTTTCCTTTCCACCTCTTAAAATGAACTCCCTTGAACTTGAAAGGATTGTTGAGATCTCCAATTCTATCATTGGTTTTTTCTGGTACTTGATCCATAGTTGATCTCCTTAAAATTATTGGTGAAAATACCAAAAAAAATTATATTTTATTAATAAATAATGTAAAAAAAATGAGATACAAATAGATCAGGCTGAGGCACGGATATCTCGTTTTCTTTAAGGAGATGAAGCCCACTGTGGTAGGAATAATCCAAATACCGATGCAACAGTCACAAAACTATGACTTGTCTCCTCTAGGATACAACAGTCCGACCACTTGTCGTATGGTTTAGGCCAACTCTGCACAAGATGGTGAACCAAAGCTCCACCAAGAAAAACACCCTTCTTTGCCTAGTAATCTTTCAAGTATAGAAAATAGTTGGTGTGTTGGTGTAGAGAAGAGTAAAAGAGAGGAACTATTTATAGGCCATTAGGATATTACAAAATACATCAAAAATAATAATGACCATGAATCTAGAGAAAAAGGGAGAATGTATCCAAGTATGAATTCACCACTAAGTTCATGAATTCTAATTAAACTCCATTCATGAACAAGACAAAAGGTCACCAAAGTAATGAATCTCCATTCATGAATAAGATAAGATTCATGAATAAAACAAAAGAAGATTCGTGAATAAAACAAAAGAAGATTCATGAACAAAAATATATAAATAAATAAAAGATATTAAAATGGTCAAATAGAAAGAATTACTAATGTGGTACTACTATTAAGTTAGAGATATAAGATAGATTGTGTTAATTTATTTGTGTAGTACTAGTAGTATGGTAGGCATTAGTTAGTTCGGATTAAATTTATGAAATTACATAAAAAAAATCTTTAATATATAAAAAGTGACTTTGTTATTTTTTGTAAAATGAGAATTGAAAGATTCATTTCACCTCCAATTTCATGAAATTAGATTTGAATATCACCTTCTCCATAGGATTGCTAGTCTTCTCACCATATTTTACTCCTATCTCTAATTCCATGAAACACCAACCATTTCTCCAAACAAACATAATTATTATAGAACTCACATAACTATGAAAAAAACAAACAGGACCTAAGTACATAAGTTGATGGGTTTCTCACCTTTGATGGAAAGCGCTAATACTAATATTATGTGGAATCTATCTAGTCTGTACAATATATAAGACACCACAAAATATGATGCTCAACATACATTTTATTCATTCCTCGGAATATCCAAATTATAACAAAAGTGGCATGTCCTGAAGGTCATGTAATCGCTATATTTTTATTTTGCAAACAGAGTGAATGAGTTACCACACAATTACGTAAGCAGATTAGAAATGCCAAATAATTTTTCTGATTATATGGTCAGTTCCTTTTCATAAATAATGCCAAATTTACTAATCTTTCAACAGAAAAATAATAGAGAGGAAAAAACACATTTTCAGGCCGGCTTTCATTGTTCTCCGAATTGAGTATATATATGATGAAAGCTATGTTCATTTTATGGTATTCTATTTTCTTAATTTCTCTCTTAATTTTTCATATTAGGGATATTCCGTGGACAGAAAAGAATGGGCCACAAACAATTACAAAATAGTCTCTCCCAAATTCTACATTTCAATTTCAACATAAAATTATAATCATAAGAGAAATGTACCACCACCAGACAAGCTACATGGATAATAAAAGCAATTTGTGTTATACATAAAACAATTGATGCCTATTATAGGTTGGTAAGTAAGTATATAATCTGATATAAGTAAATCATAGCAACAACATGAACTGAGCTTTACATATAGAAAATTCCACTTCCTTCTTTTAAGAAGGTGACAATACCAATAGAAAGATAAAAATTTCGATTTTTATTTATTTATTTATTTAAGTCATGGGCGTGTAATGGAACATAATAAACAGATGGCATGATAAGCAAATTAAAAAAAAAAGAAAAAGAAAAAAGATTTAACATTTAAACAAGAAATCAAGAAAATGATAGTGTAATGTCACACACTGATTCGGTTTCAGTGAACAATCAAGGATGCTATCACTTCCTTATAATATGACATTCTCATAAATATGGACACGTAACAAGGTACATACATGTGTTTGAAACATATAATTTTATGTATTTAACATGTGTGTGTCATATATTTGAATTTATTTTACGTTAAATATTTATTTTTATTAAATTCATTAACCTTAGATATGATATTTCAATTAAAAAATAAATAAATATGACACTTTGTGTCTAATTGAAAAATATACATATATTCCTCCAGATTATCCAACATGTGTCCAAAGTGTGTCTATGTCCAACACATGTCGAAGATCAATATATACGTGACCTCTGAAAAGGTATCTGTGCTTCATAAATTACAATGGCAAATAAAGTGAACCCCTAAAAAGTAGAATTTGAGGCTGATGAAATATACCAGGTTCCATACAGGTGTATGAGCTACCACAGATGCATGAGCTAACAATTGGATAAGTCCAATTATCCATGTCCTTTTTTTTCCTTTTCTTCTTTTCACTCTTGAATGCAGGTAAGAAACACCAAGCATTCACAATATGAATTGGATAAAAATACTAGCTTTTTTTTTCAAAAGCCCTCTTTAAATTAATCATATCCCGTCTCTCTCTTTCTTTTTTTTAAAAAAATATGTATCATATGTCTATGTCATACCACTCGTCCATATTTATGCTTCATAAATGTACTTTTGCAGTACGCCTAAATCCCAAGTCTTACAAACAAACGGTGTGGTCTTATACCTTATTATGTTTATTTCTATTCAAGATTAAATAATTAGGGTATGAATAAATTTATTTTTCAAACTATGTTAAAGTGTGTTTGGAAGTCACATTTTTCTTGAAAAGTGCAGGCTTTTTACTTGAATGTAAGCATTTGAAAGAAAAATATAATTCAGATAGTGTTTTACAAGAAGTAAGAAACGTGTTTAATAATCACACTTTATAAAAAAATGATTAGAAATAATGCTTTTTAAAAAAAAACGTGAATGCTAATCATGCTTTAACATCGTATGGGAATTAAGTTGGTCTGTACACTTACTTGTTTAATTTTGAATATCAATAAACACTTGATTTCTGTGAAACAATGCCAAAACAAATATACTACAAGGGAATTGTAAAGCCTATCAAAGGTAAACAAAGCAAAAACCAAGCAAGATTATCCCCATTCAGTTAAATTCCCAAATATAGAGAAAGCAAAGGGGAGAAGGGAGACTTATCTGAGAGCATATTATAGGCCTCAAAACATATGTTTTCTGAAAAATGAAAACAGAGAACCAAAAAAAAAACAAAACAAAACAAAACAAAAACAAAAATGATACCAAACCAGGCCCATTTTGTCTTAGATTTCTAATTTCAAGATGAATCACAATATTCCAAGCCCTCAAAAATATGATCAACTATGTAAACAATTCAGAAAACAAGCAAAAGACTAGAACTGAAATAAAAACAGAAAAGCAAGCCAGCCCATTGACGCACCCACCCAACTCAAACAAAGATAGGACATTTGGTGGACTGGAGAGGAGCCATATCCGACGTATGCTTTTTTGTTCTCACCAGAATAACAGTCAAGAACTGCAATTCTGTCGCAGTTCATTAATCTGATATAAAAAAAAACAATAAAATTTTAAAACATGAACAGGTTTTGAAAAGTCCAAAATGCGTGAAAAGAAGCTTCATGTCCAAAGCATGTAGTTACAACAACCCACTTTGGAATTCCACATTTGCATAGAAATGACCATCATTTCAAACAAAACAGTGGAAAATGTGGGCCAAACTTAGGTCAAGTTTGAGAAGACTAAATAAGTGCACTTTTTGTCTTTTTAGACTAAAAAGTTGAGGTTGAAAATATGAATGTTTGGGTTAACTTTTTGACTTTTTATGGAAAAATGTGTAATAAAAAATTATAAAAATTGATTTGTAGGAGAAAATTAGAATTGGGAGTTGTGCAGCCGTAATTGTTGACTTTTGGTGAATAATGATAACTTTTTAACTTTTTGAGTAACTTTTTGACTTTTTGAGGTGTTTCCAAACTTGGCGCAATTAAAAATACTACTTAACAACTTAACCTCAAAGACCGATTCCCAACCTTAGGGAACACACTTATCAAAATGATCCGATCCATCCGTCTTTTAGGCTTTTGTGCGTAGATTTTCTGCTTCATAAAAAAAAATTAATTAATCCGATAATCGTAGTCACATAAATTTATTGCATTTGTTGTTAAAAAAATAAATGAATTATTTTTTAAATTTATTATATATTCTTTTTATAATACAAATGTGATGAAATCATATAATTACAATTATCAGATCAATTTAATTTTTTACATAAATAATTTAATACATAAAAAAAAAAAACCTAAAATAAAAATGATTTGAATCAGGGTGAGCGCTCCGGACTGGATGGTTCAGTCCATTCAAACAGAGACAATCTACCTTGAATATGAAAATGAATATTTCATGCAAACAAAACTTCCTCGACTACTATTCCAAAAAAATAAAAATTGAATATTATATCATTTATATTTTTTAGCACATAAACAGAGTACAAAAGAAATTATTGCCACACCAGTCAGGCACAGGCACTCACTTCCTGACAACACATGTAAGACAGAAAATTGTACAAGTTATTTTCTTCAAATCCTTTCCCTTGATTAGTTTCCATTCTTTCCAAGGTCAATTGTGAAAATTTTCTTGCCATGATTTTTTTGTGACCATCCCCAAGTTGAATGTTTACTTGTTCAGACATCTACTCCATTATCTGGTCGTATTTACATTGTGCTTGAACAAATAATTCCTTCATTTTTTCCAAAAAAATAAATAAATTTAGGTAATGTTTGGTTTGATTTTTAAAACATGATTTAGATAAAATAAAAAATAAAAAAGTTTGGTTGGTTAATGGCATCTCCAAGGTATAACTTTTTTTTTTCCCATCAAATTTGAGTAAAAAATTGAATAATGACATGGGTAGGCCCATAAAGGTTATAACCCACCATTTAGGGCCCAATACATATCCCAAATACTAGAGCCCAGCATTGCTGAAGCCTCATGTAGCAATAAGAACCAATGATATCAAGACACATGGCAAGAGAAGGGCAAGCCACATCCGCAGACAAAGATTTGCAAAGTCATTGCCACGGCACATCGCCATTAATAAGGCCCCCTTACAGCATTTATTGTGATAACCCCTCTCCGTCGGGACGACACGACCTCACCTTGAACAAAGGAAGCTACAGCATAGACTTTTAGCCAAGGTGACAGGTCGGAAGGGACAACGAAATGATTACCAGAGGATATAAGCAGACGTTGAAGACAAGAAGAAGGTTAAGTTTTTCTATCTCTAATCTTTCTCTACAATCCACTTCTCTTTCTAACTTGCTCGTCAGAGGGTTCGTTGGGGGACAACCCGTTCCCCGTTGAACTCTTGTGCAGGTTCTCTGGTGGGCTTGATCATTCGGATACCGGTTGCAGAAGCGTGGATCAGTTCGACCTGTCCAAGTCTCTTGTAGTATCATCAGTTGGCGTCGTCTGTGGAAATCTCTTACTTTACGTGCCAATTGTGCTCATTGTCGCCGGAGGCCCTTCCTCAATAACCCCTTTCCTACCACCTGCCAAGGTGTATGGTCACGACTAGATCCATGGCTTCTCACCCCAATGTTCCCGATCATCAAGCCGACCCCCCAATCCAAATAACCCACCACCGTATTTCACCGAGCTCACCAACAGCATTAACTGCTTGGCTGAGCAAAACCAAGCCCTGATTAATGCTCTTCTCCAAAGAAACCTTCCTAGGCCTCTTCTACCACTTCCAGATATTCCCCTCAACCAAGAACGAGCCCCGAGCCACACTATCCTGCAGCCTAATCCACCCAACTTGGAAGGCTTACAACCCCCTCCCCCAGGTATAAACCTGCCACCTTGGGGCCCACAGCCATCGATCCTGGCACCGACCCCTGAAGGAGAGACCAGCAGCGTCCAGCCCCCGCTGCCCTCCAATGGTGACAACATCCCTCTCTGAGAACTCCGAGCCATGAAGCTCCAACTCCAAGGGGTCATGCAGAACATACAGCATAAACCATCTACCACGGCCAACTCCCCATTTGTTGCTTCCATCAGGGACAAACCTCTACCCCCAAGTTCAAAATGCCCATCATCGACTCTTTTGACGGTACGACGGACCCAGTCGACCACTTGGAGACCTACAGAACCCTTATGATCCTCCATGCATTCCATGACGAAATTATGTGTCGCGCTTTTCCCGTGACACTCAAGGGGTCAGCTCGACTTTGGTTTAGTCAACTGCCGGCGGACTCTGTCTCCACCTTCCAACACCTCAGTGACTCTTTCCTCAGCTATTTCATTGGAGCTCAGCGCCAGCGACGTCCGACAACCCAACTCCTCAACATCTGTCAGACCGAGGGGGAGTCGCTATGCAATTTCGTTACCCGCTTCAACACTGAAGCCTTGTAAGTAACGAAAAACGATGACAAAGTCATCCTTACAGCTTTCATGGCCGGTCTGCAGTCATTTGACTTCCTCTTCTCCCTTTCAAAAAACCCCTTAACCTCCATGGCAGCCCTACTCTCCAAAGCCCAAAAATACATGAACGCCGAAGATTCCCTAGCCGCTCGCCAAGACCCTGCAGCCAAAAACCCCACCACCAGGGAGAAGAGAAAGGATTCAGACACTAGAAACACCCAATACAATAACCCAACACCTCATTATACCGACCGACCCCTCCGAGCCGACCGGTTAGCACCAGCCCGACCGGCCAGTCGGTTTGAGCGATATACACCCCTTAATTCTCCCATGGAACAAGTCCTCAATCAAATCCAATGGGATTACCCCCTCAAATGGCCCCAACCATCACGAACCCCCTCAAATCGGAAAGACCAGTCCAAATATTGTCGTTTTCACCAAGATCACGACCATAATACTGATGACTGCGTTAACCTCAAAGATCAGGTCGAGACTTTCATACGTCCGGGACGTCTTAGCCGGTTCACGGATACCCGTCCTCAGCAGAGGCAGAGGACTGAGCCCATCAGAAACAACCACCGACGCACCCCTCCCTGGCAGCCAGCCCAACCTAACTAAGGCCATGATCGCCCTCCACAGCAACCTCGGGCACAAGGTAACCCCCCCCACTTGTTGAAGAAATCAGAGTTATCTCCGGCGGGCTTGCTTGTGGGGGACCATCCCAGTCGGCTCAGCGGGCAGAACTCAAAAAAATCAGGCAGGGCTCAGACAAAGAAGTTGCCACGTTAGACCGACCCTCCAAACACCCCAGGCAGTGGACCGAGCCTATCACCTTCACGGACGCCGACTGCACAGGTATCCGTTATCCTCATGACGACCCTCTCATAATTTCTGCCCTCCTCTCCAACTACAAGGTCAGACGGGTTCTCATAGACAACGGCAGCTCTTCAGACATCATCTTCCTCAACTACTTCCGTCAGCTCAAGATCGGGGAAGCAAGTCTCTCCCCTCTCCAAACCCCTTTGGTCAGTTTCACTGGTGACCGAGTGACCTCCATCAACTCCATTGATCTTCCTATCACGATCGGCGAGTACCCGCGGCAGACCACAAAGTTGCTCACCTTCCTTGTTGTCAACTGCCCCTCCGCCTACAACATCATCCTTGGCCGCACCGCCCTAAATGCTTTTCAAGTTATCACATCAACTTACCACCTTGCCATTAAATTCCCCACCGATTTGGGGGTCAGGACAGTGAGAGGAGAGCAGACAGTTGCCAAGGAATGTTATGTCGCCTCACTCAAAGAAGTCAAGCTGAAGGAAGCCATGATCATCGAAGGACTTGACGTCCGAGATGAGGACGAGCTGGTCAGAGGAGAACCTGTGGA
>NW_021024880.1:447386-464089 GCF_004153795.1 Camellia sinensis | reverse complement strand
CAAAATAACCCCAAATAAACACTGAAATGATGGCTCACAAGCTAAGGCATGAAGGCATACGCAATGATTCATGTTATGGCATAAAGGGGCAAACCCTCCAACGCATTGAATGAGTGTTAAATGCAAGTGCATGACCATGAAACATGGACTGAAATCACATAACTAATTATGCCAAATCACTGAAATAGGCCAAGTAATGCATGCTAGTGGACTCAATACACAAGGCTAACAAGCTAGATTGAACGGTGGCTATACAAAGCAAGTCATGCATGGCCAAAACAATCAAAATTAGAGCTAAATCATGTCAAAAAATGAACAAAAGCTTCATGAATTTAAGCCAAAAGCATGCTAGAATGACATGTTACAACATGATGCATGTTTGGTAATTTCATGGGATTGTACTACAAGTGCATGAGGCAGGCAAGGGGCCAACAAACCCACCCAAAACAGAGTCATGGCATGCTAAAACATCACCAAAAACATGCTGAAATGGAAAGAAAACAAGCTAGAATGACGTGCTACTTCATGAAGCATACAAAGCTAGTTTGTGTGATTTACACTACAAGTGTATTAACCATGCATGGAGTGACCAAACCAAGCAAAAATAGTGGTATGCCTCAGCAAAACAACCCCAAATACAAGCTAAGATATGGCCAACACAAGCTTAACAAGGGTGCTCAAACATGAGGCACATGAAGCTAGTAAACACAATACAAGGAGAGGGGATGACCCTCTCCTTTTTAGGACACAAAAATCACGTTTCCACCACTGAAAATCCTCTGGATTTCAGTGGTAGAAAGGTCATGCAAAGGCTTCAACAAGAGCCTAAAGGGATGGCTCAAAACAAGACCAAACAAGGTCTAAGAGGGGGTAGATCAACCCCAACGAAAAAGTGACCTTAAACAAACTTCTTAAGCATGAAAAAATAGAACTTTTTCCAGTTAATAGTCAAGCTTAAAAAAGTATGTAAGAAGGGCTAAAAGCTTAAGCAAAAATGGGAGTTTTAAGGCTTAGAAACTCACCCTTGGAGACCACCTTTAAAACTGCAACTCCAGCACACTCTTTGAACCAAAACCAATCCAAGAACTTCAAAAACAACCTCAAGGGACCTCTGCTCCAAGATGGTGTTTGAGTGTGTGTTTGTGTGTTAAAGTGTGGTAAAACTACACTTGTGAAGCACAAATATGAAGTAAAGGGCAAGATAGATACAAGGGTGTATATATAATTCTTAAGGCACAAAATCTGAACCTAGAGGAGGGAGGAGGGGCCTTCCACTTATAGAGAGAAAAAGCACAAGCTTCTTGGAGAAGCTAAGGGCCAAGGCAATCCCTCTAATGGAGGATGGCTCTGATCCCTCCAGCTGTGCCAGCTGGAGGAAAATATCTTCAAAAACCTGAAAGAAAGCTACCGACCAGAAAAGTGGTCGGCCAGCTACTTTTTCTGGTTTTTTAGAAGAGAAAGTGGTAGGCCAGTTGCTAGAAAGGCCAAAAGTGATCGGCCAGGTGCCCAAATTGAAGCCCCAGAAATTAGCTTTCCAATGGCGCCAGCCTTGCATCAAAATTCCAACTGTACAAAATGTTATGCTTGCTTTGGTGAAGCCGCGTAGTTTCGATTCAACCGAATTGATGCCGAACTTCTCCCAAACTAGTTTTCTTCTCTCCTTTCTCATTTTCTTCAACTCCAAACCCCTAAACAAGGTGTTTTGAAAGATTTTTCTGAGATTTCATCTCTCTTTCATTCATTTCCACTTTGTCCTTGCTCAGTTTACCGAAAAACGCAACATTTAACGAAATGCGAGTGTCAAAACATCGTAAGAATTTAATTCCAAAACATTTCGAAAGAGAGGGTTTCGAGGTCTAAAATCTTTTGATCAAGATTGTTTTGGTCCAAAAGCGTTATGAAGTTGGGATTTGACTCTTTCATTACCGAAGAAATTGAACCTTTGCGCTGCACACCTTTCACCACCAAGTAAACTATCAGTAGTGCCCAAGTCTTAAGGTCGGTCAAAAAATGGGGTGTCTATAGTCAGTTTCGTGACCATGCTCTTAGTGATAGGCACAGTACTTTGCTGTGTTGTGGGAGGGAGAAAGCTTTTCTTGTAAGGGCCGCGACTATAGGGACTTCAAGTGCCCTTTCTTGATCAAAACCCCCAAAGCCTTGGACAAAGACATGTATAGTGGGGTGAAGGTTCTTTGGCCTCAGGGTGCATACTTGGCTGTTTGCGAGCTACTTCCGGACGCACCGGTAAAGGGTTTAGCTGCAAGAGTTTTTGGAGTGGTGGTGGTGACCATTCCTATATCTGAAGTTCTGGCAGCTGCAGCACTGCTTGTGCCTGCATTCGTACTGCGGTTGAATGCCCTCTTGGGCTGCTCTCTGTCATGGTTAATCAGACCTTGTTTCATGGCGTCCTCAATCTGCACCCCGATCTCATGTAAATCTGCAAAGGTGGGTAGGGGGAGGACGATCATCGTTTGCATGAGCTTGGGCTGGAGGTTGCGCACAACCATCTGTATCTGATCTTTGTCAACCGGTCTGATGGTAATCATCGAGGCTTTAGCCCTCCAACAGGTTACAAAATCGGAGAAGCTCTCCTTTGGCTCTTGCCTGGTTGTCTCAAGATCACGGGTTGTGACCTTGATCTGAGTGTTGTAGGAGTATTGAGCTATGAAGGCCTCAACCATCTCTTTCCAGCTTCTCTTAACAGAGTCCTCCAACTTTGCGTACCAAATAGCCGCTATACCCGATAGGGTCCGACCAAACAGGGAAAGCTTCTGCAATCAGGAGAGGCCCATTGGCCTTAGGATGTCAGAAAACAGCCGCAGGTGCACCATAGGATCTCCAGAACCGTCAAAACAGTCTACGTGCGGCATCTTAAACCGGTCCGATAGCGTCATGGCCGAGTCAGTGTATCCATCCTCTATATCCGGAATTGATTTCACGCCTTGAGCCTTATTAAAAAGCTTTTCTAGCTTGCTCACTTTTAACGCCGTTGGATCCACCTCAAATTCAAACGGTGAATCCACTAGATTGGTGGGCGCTTTGGATAGCTTGGGTAGTGTGGGGGGTGGAGCCGGCCCCGTTGGAACATCCGTATTTTCCTAGACATTTGCAGTCTCCCCAAGTATTGGAACTCTAGGTGGTGGAAGTGGTGGGTGCGAAGCAGATGCTCTGGCTTGCTACTGTAGCATGGCGATTAACTCTGCCTGTTGGGCCACTACTTCTGCTTGACGTGCAGCCACTTCTATCTAGCAGGCAGCATCCCACTGCATGGCTTGCATACTCTGCTGGAGCTGATGAATCATCTCTTCCATACCTGCCATATTGTGCTGATCTAACTGAATAACTGGTATATTTGTCTCTACAGTAGACTTGGAAATCTCAACCTGACTACTCAAGGACCACTGATCTGGCAACCGCTGTACTGCCGCACTATGCCTAACTGACCTCCGTCTGATAACCGGGGGTAATGAGTGGAACACTGGTTGTCCATCTATCAGATCCTCGGATCGATGAAGTCTGCGATCTCTAACCCAGAGTGCTTGGGGAATATCTGCTTGGTCGGATGCAATTGTGCTAAACTACCTTGCAAAAAGATAAATAAAGCATAATAAATAACCAGAAAAACGGACAGCATAACGTCTTAAATAAAGACAACACACAGTTGACATGACAACACACAGCTGGCACTTGTAAGCTGAATACACTATTCTCAAACACTATTTACTGTGCCCAAATCGCTGCCCCAGATCTGATACGCTCAGGTAAAACAGATTTCAAACGCTGATGTCCTCAAGCCTGATACCCAGACTTGCAAGCTGATACATGCATTCTTGTAGAGGCACACTTTAAAAGCACATAGCAAGCAAATGAGAGCCAGAACACCCCTATGGAGGGGTAGGGTTTCCCTGTCCTAGTTTTGTCAAGAACTAGGGTTTTACTATGCACACAGCAGTTTCAAACAACCTACAATCGGGTAAGCAACCTGTCCTAGTTTGTAATGGTCAGTATGGATGTGCACTCGGTCGAATGGTCAAAAAGGGTGCATTGGTAAAAACCGAGGTTTGTATTCCCATCGTGGCAGAGCTTGTAACCGGTCAACCTTGTGGCATGCAGCCTCAGGCAAACCGTTCAGGAATAGCAGACGACGAACACGGTGACTTAGGCGCACCAATGCAAATGCAATGCAAAAAAACACATAAGTGTAGTCAAAACAAGATATCATGAGTTCGAGTCAAGTTCTCTAAGTCCCCAGCAGAGTCGCCAAAAACTGTAGACCGCCCAAGAACTCCCGAGCTCCGCGCGCGAAATCGTTTGTTCATAGCTACTACAGTTCGGACTCGTGTCACGGTTCTGAATCTAATCCCGCAAAGTGTAATACAAGACTGATAAATCACCAAAGAGTCCAAATCCGGCAAATCATTTAGGAAAACTGATTTTAAATAAAGAAGTGCCAAACATGGACTGCTTTTAAATCATTTAGGAAAACTGATTTTAAATAAAGAGGTGCCAAACAATGAGCACCATCGCTCGCCCGATCAAAGATCGGCGTTTACTAACATGATATTTTGTTTTTGAAAACACATGTGTTCTTATTCCGGTTATTAACCTAGAATTACTATGTGATACGCACAACATACAAGTACAGACTAGATTGCCTAAATTGGAACAAAACATTGCATGCTCGTTTGTGAAAATGATTTGAAGTTTGCTACTCACAAGTAGGCTAAGTCGTGGATTTTGCCACCCTCAAGTGGGCTTAAAACTCGCATTTCGATGAGTTGTTCCAATTCAAGCAATCTAATCTTCACCCACAGGCATTCAAGCAGTTAGCCTCATGGAAAGCATGCTAACATGGCAACATACACATCTCATGCAGTATGCTAAAGCGTAAACACTCACAATGTACACCGAGCCAAAACAGAGAACTAGTTAGAAATCATGCTTGATCCTAGCTCATGTTAAAATGGCTAATGCAACACATGCAAAAATGCAACTAAAATAGACTCGGCTATTCTAGGATGTCATGTGAATGTAACTTGATAACATGTTGCTGAACACGTATTCAAGTAAATGTATTGAAATACATTATAGCTAGTATGATGCTCCGAGCCCGGTGCATGCAATACAGTTGAATGGATGCACGCATGCGAAGCATAAGTATGTGTGGGGAAAGAGGCTTGGAAATACTTTTCAGATCCTGGGAGACGCTAGTGATCCTCAGCTAGTCACCTGAAAAGATACAAACACTCCGGTCGGGGGTACCGGAATTAGCACTCCGACGGACAAGTCAGTTCAGACACTCAGGATCGCTTCTTTACTAAGTTAAGTGAAGTGATTCTTACATACCTTTCCCAATCCATTGTTCCTGTATTTATACCTATTCCTTTTGATCCTCGGGGCCAGGGCCTACTTTTTAATCATTGTTCTTTCTCTTATTCGGCTCTAAGGATCTACAGTTATTCGGCATATGTATTGTATTCGGCTTCCCATTCTCATAGGATACAGCCGATTAATATCAGTCTTCTAAGGTACGCACCTTCTGATCTTGCCATTTATTCGGCTCCTTGTAGACACCCCATTTTTGACCGCCCTTAAGACTTGGGCGCTACTGATGGTTTGCTCGATGATGAAAGGTGTGTAGGGCAAAGGTTCAATTTCTTCGGCAATGAGTGGGTCAAATCCTAACTTCACGCCCCATTTTGGACCAAGGCTATTTTGAATGGTTTTTAGACCTTAAAACCCTCTCTTGCAAAACATTTTGAAATAAACTTTCTACGATGTTCCGAGGCTCACATTTTGTCAAAAAAATGCGCTTTTTGATCAACCGAGCAAGGACAAAGTGGAAATGAATGAAAGAGAGATGAAATCTTTGAAAAATCTTTCAAAACACCTTGCTTAGGGGTTTGAAGTTGAAGAAAAGAGGAGAAGAGGGGAGAAGCCAAGTTGGAGAAGAAGATAGGCAAGAATTACTAAGAGAGGGACGAGCAGTCCTCGCTAAATCAAGCTTATTTGTCTATACACTTTGAGTTAAGCTATGAGGCCACCACCATTGGAAAGAAGACTTCCGGGGCTTCATTTTTCATTCAAGAATCTCTTAAATCTGAGACCGGAAGGCGGAGATATGATTGGTCGAAGTTGGGCATCATCCCAGTTGGACCGAAACCGAGTAGCCTTCACTAAAACAAGTATAACTTTTTTCACAGTTGGAATTTTGATGCAAGGCTGGTGCCATTGGAAAGCTTACTTCCGGGGCTTCAATTTGGACACAAGATGGACCTAAAAAGGAGTTCATATGAAGACGTTATGCCCGTTTGAAGTTGGACCTGAAGAGCAGATTTTTCCTGCCGACCGACCAAATAGATGGCCGACCGGCCAAATAGATGGCCGACCGGTCAAATAGATTGCCGAATGGGTAGTTAAAGTAGCCAACTGACCAATTTTGCTAGCCGACGACCTTCCGGAGTATTCTACAGATTGAGTGGATGCCAGCTGTGCCAGCTGGAGGGCACAGACTGGATCCTCCATACACGTGTATGGAGGATCTTTGCTCTTGGTTTGAAGCTTCTAAGAGAAGCCTTAGTCTCTTGGCTCTATAAAGGAAGCTCTCCTCTTCTTTATACCAGGTTAGAAAACCAGCTGGAGCATTGCATACAATCCCCCATATATCTATCTCATCCAAGCTTCAAAACCTTCCAGCCCTACACCATTTTACACTACAACCCATAGCCCCACCCTTCCATCTTCCATTCTAGCAGCTGGAGGTCCTTCTCCAAGTCCTAGGAGTCACCAAACTCAAGCCAAGAAGCTATCAAAGTTTGGTCTTCAAGGGTGAGTAGCATTCCCTCTCTTTTGAGCTTATTTTTGTATCATTCCTTAGCCATATATGCTTGCTGTTTTGGGCTCCGACCCTAACTAGAACTAGGCTTATTTTGAGTTCTATTTTATGATTCATTAAGGGAATTTTGTCATTTTAGGTCCCCATCTTGCACTTCCTTCTTTATCTCTCCTTTAGGCCCTAATCTTGCATGTTATTTTTGGCCTATGTGTAATCTGTTTTGGGGCATGTCATAAACTGTAGATAGGCTTATTTTGAGCCCTTATTCAACATTGAAGAAGGGCTCATCACTGTTTGGGACCTCCATGTGCCACTTGTCATTATACCCCCTTTTGGTCCCCATTTTTGCATGATTTATTAGCCTATAGTGTCTCTGTTTTTGGACCTTGGTCCGAACTGAAAGTGGCCTTATTTTGACCCCCTTGTCATATTTCATTGAGGGTCTTTGGCTGGTTGATGAATTTTTTGTATACTTTGTGTTTTGACCTCTTTTGGGCCCTACCTCGCATGGCATTTTGAGCATACTTGTATATTGTTTTGGGGGTTTCCATAAAATGTAAGTAGTCATACTTTTGGTCCCTCTTCAGTGTTGTAGAAGAGTCTTTTTCCGTTTGGGCTTTGCATCTACCACTTGCTTCATTGCCTCCCTTGCGGAGCCATTTTTGTATGATAATTTAGTCCCACTTGTGCTTACTGTTTGGCCATGCTTTGAACTGTAAAAATGCTTATTTTGGGGCTGCCTTACTTCTGTCTTTTCATTCCATGTACCAATTATGCATGCTTTGTATAGCTGTAAGCCATTTCATGTACCTAGTTTTGTATTTCGAGAGAAATTCCATGCATCGGGTGTCATTTCGCCTCGTTTCGGGGCTGTTTTGCCCCTCATTTTGCTACTGATTTTTGAATGTTTGCATATCATATTCCATGTCTTTGCCATGTCTCATTAGAGTGGCATTTTGGTGCCTGAGGGTCGGTCCTCGATTTGCGTGCACGCGTGCACGCATTTCGAGTTGTCTTGTTTTCATCTGATGGCCTCCTATGTGAGTGTGGCTGAGGCTCTCTCATGTTGGTGTAAGCCCATTCTTGCATTGTGTATGCCATGTTTCAATGCGTTGTGCATGTTATGTTGTTAGCATTGTGTGTGCCATGTAGTTGTATTGCATGTTTGTATGTTTGCTTGCATGCTTAGGTCGCATGTGCATTGTTGTGCATTGCCTCGCCTCTTGACCAACCACGATTGAGGTTGGGTCCCTTGTATGTTTTGTGTACATTGCATTTGGCATTGAAATGCATACTTGACTCTTTGGCCATCATGAATCGAAATGCGTGATTGGTGGCTCGAGGGTCGAGGGCCATACTCCCTTGAGTCCATTACATGATAGGGAGTGTGTCCATGCATACATTTGCCTAAAAATTCCATGCCATACACTGCTTTCCCTCTGTTGCTGCCAATTGCAGGTTCTGCAGGAAGCTTTGGCCGGTCGGCTATATACAGTGCCGACCGGCAATTTATCAATGATCGATAACTTCATCTGTGGCCGGTGGTCATCCTCCGAGGCCGATGGCCATCCTTCCCAGCCGGTGGTGTTCCACAGTGTGCAAAGAATATATCCTGAGACTTGTACAGTTTTCAAAGGAGCTAGGCAGTGTAAATAGAGGCAGCAATGCTATGGCAGCGGGTTTCCGGGCAAGGCGGATCAAGCATGCATCACTCACGCATCCCAAGGCAGGGCTGTGGCCACCTTCTTGCTGCATTTATTTTGTTAATTAATTAAGGGTCTGTAATAATTAATTAGCTAGGATAGTCGATTTATTATTCGGACTGTATTATTCTTTTGGTCCCTCTGAGCGAGGGCAAACTTGTAATAAGTGTTGGCGCGTGTGTGCATGTCTTCGAACCCCCACTTCTTTCTCCCTTTTATTTACCTGCTTATGATGGTAGACTAGGGCATATTTAAATTAGCATAACAGTATGATAGCATGCGTGCATCCATACATTTGTCTTACATGCATCGGGCTCGGCACATCATGCTAACTGCACTTGTATTTCAATTCCAAGTTGAGTACCTGTTAGTTGCAGCATTTCACATGCCATCTTTAGGATAGTCGAGCCTGTTTACATTGCATCTTTGCATGTATTGCATTAGCCATTTTTAAAATGAACTAGGATCATGCATATGATTACTAACTAGTTTCTGTTTTGGCTCGGAGTACTAGGTAAGCTTTTATGTTTTAGCATATCGCATGCATGTGAATGTTGCCATGATAGCATGATTACCATGAGGCTAGCTGCTTATGTGATATAAATTATTTGAATGCCTGTGGGTGAAGGTTGGATTGTTTGAGTTGGGAAAACTCGTTAAAATCCGTATTTTAGCCTACTTGCGAGTAGCAAATTCCAAGAACATTTTCCAAAACAAGCGGATATGCAATGCTTATTTCCAAATTAGGCAATCTAGTCTATACTTGTTTGCTGTGCGCATAACGTAGTAATTCTAGGCTAATAAATGGAATAAGAACATATAATGTTTTCAAAAAACAGATATCACGGTTTGTAGAGGCCGATCTTCGGATCGGGCAAGAGGGGGTGCTCATAGCTGACCTTTCCCAATCGTACCCTAGCTCCCGAGCCGAGACAACTCCGGTGATGACGGACATGTGGCCTTCGGCACCGAGTCAGGGTTTCCTAAATTCCCCCATAAAAAATATTTAGGTGGCGACTCTGTATCTGGCAAAGCAGTCCACGTTTGGCACTTCTTTTCAAAAAATCTGTTTTCTCAAAACGATTTCCCGGATTTGGACTCTTTGGTTCAGATAAAGAACCGTGACACAAATCGAGTCCGAACTGTAGCGGGGTCCCTCGCGGACGTGCTACACTCCCACAATTGCCCCCCGAACTCCCCATTGAAGGTAGTTAATCGGCGTGTTTGGTCTTGAATTGGAAAAGTCAAAATAGGTCAGGTGGCTTCGCGTGCCCCAATACAGATGTTAGAAGGTGCACACCTTTTTGGTCATCATTACACTTTCCCGCCTCATTCGTGCGTCTCGCATTTATTGTGATTTGAAATTTCAGTCCTTTCGAGTGCACATTTTGTCGAGTATTCGAGACTCTTGGACCACCAGCGGGCAACCCTTCTCTGACTCACGTTTTCTGTAACTCTTCTCCGTCTATCCTTGCCCCGTCTACTCGTAAGTCTTCTTCTCTCTTCTTCACAACCCTATTTTGTGTTTGTCATTTTGATTTCAGCAGAACCTTGAATCCCTGCAAAAATGGCTAAACACTTGAAAGACCACCTTTCTGAGGGTCGTATTTTCGGATTCTGGCGACACTTTTCCATTCCCGACGATGTCCACTTATCTCTTGTAACGGACAGTACTCTTGATATGGAGAGGGAGGATCCAAATACGATCGTCTTTCCTCTCTTATCCATAGCGGAGGGCGGAGTACGTTTTCCCCTACATCCATTGCTTAGGGCCGTCCTTCGCTATTGGAGTCTAATTCCTTCTCAACCTAACGTAAATTTCTTTCGAATCATCATGGGGGTGACAGAGTTGAACCGACACCTTAGGATCAACCTTGGCATTCCGGCGATTCGGCACTGCTACGCTTTGGCCAAATCTTCCGGTCGGCTAGGGCGATACTTTCTCAGGGGCAAGGACACTGACCATCACTTGATAACCATGCTTGCCAGTTCTGGTAGGAGAGTTGACGACGTAATGGTCAATATCCGTGGTAATTGGGAGTTCGGTGAAGGCAAAGACTGTCTAGACCCTATTCCCAGACGGAAGGGTGATCTAGGTTGCCATGTAACGCCTCGTGTTTGTTGATCTGCCTTTTATTCGGCTTTTTTCCTTTAATCAACCCTTGTTCTTTGCAGGTAACAGATTGAAGAAGATTCTTCCCTCAACCGATGATGCAATCCTTGAGGAAATTAAGTCTGCACTCAGATACTTCGGCCGTCCAAACGTACAAAAGCAAGGGAGAGCTGCTCACATACTCCACTGATACGAACCTACTTATACTACATTCTCGGCCGCGGACGGCATTCCAATTCCATCCGGTGATCAACACCTTTCGGCTCTTCTCTTTTCCAGCTTCAAGAGCCTTAGGCAAATTGGCCTCAAAGATTTGGATTCGGGGGAAGACGCAGAGCCGGTGGTAGAGGTAGTTGTCGAACCCACCAGAGAGGTCACTGAGGAGGCCGAAGAGGTCGACGAGGCGATATGCTCGGCGTTCGAGGCTGCCGGACTTAACCAGCCTTCACTGTCCACTTCGGGTCTGGCAGAGTTCTCTTCTGGAGATATTTTTGCGTATTTGGGAGACGTACCCGGGGTTTTTTCCGAAGGTATGGCTGGGGAAAGCCTTACGCGGATGGCGCGAAAGAAAAATGCCGAGCGAATGGCTGCTCGAAAGAAGGCTGAGGCAGCCCATTCTGAGCCCACCGTGACAAAAACTATCATACCCGTTATTGAAGAGACGGCTCAGGTTGCTGCGGCCGAAGTGGAGAAAGAGGTCGAACAGGTGATTGACGAACGTCTGGTTCCGGAGGAGTGGGGCAAAAAGCATAGTGACGAGGGAGAGGCTGGGTCGGGGATGAGCCCTGCTTCCAAAAAGCCTCGTTTAGAAGAGTCGGACATGGTTGCTCCTTTTATTGTTCAGCCAAAGATCAAAATACATTGATTTCTTCTGACGCTTCAGCCATTGAGGATCCAGTCGTGGCGTTGAGCCTGGCGGCTTCAATTTCCTTGTCGGCTAACATCGTAGCCTTTCACGCCGTGCCGGATGTTATGGCCATAGCCCTATCTACGTAGTCGGCGCTCCTGGTAATTGACCATCTCAAATTCTCTTTAATTTGTTTTCATTAAGGTATCTGACAATCCCAACTTATTTTATAGACAGTTGGCAGGATCGCGGATCTAGGCCGCCACCTGCATGTTGCCCTTGGCAGGATTAATCGTTTGCAAATGGAGGCGGACGATCAAAAGAGTAGGGCCGAGTTCGAAGTGATGAGAGTCGTAATGGAGAGTGCGCGAGCTGAAGCAGAGGAGGAGAGGGCTCGCTCAGCTGAACAACTCCGCTCTGACGTTCAGAGTAGGGCAAATGCGAGTGAAGAATCGCTCAAGTTCGCCAAGGAGGCGCTTGTCGAGGTGAAGGTTCAATTAGAGGAGCTCCAGGCAGCCAAGGAAAAAGCCGATTATGAGGCTTCTACAGCATTTGAGGTAGGAAAAAGTGCCGCCCACACGGAATATGTAGATGAAGTCCCCAAATTCGAGAATCGGGGGTTCAAACATGGGTGGCTCAAAGCCCTTACTGCCGTTGGAGTTACATTGGCCTTGCCAATTCCCTACGAGCAAGTGGACGTTGCGCCACTCGAATCTGACCCTGAGGATTGATCTGGGACACATTTCAATTTTATTAAGTATTTTTAATTCCGATGTAAGTTTTTGTTCAGTAGACTTAGACTTTTGTTGGTTCAGGGTAGTTTTCATGTATAAATTGGTTACTATTTGCACTCAATTTATTAATGAAAATTTCCTTGTTATTTCACCACCACTTGTACACAGTTTGTGAAGTTATGTTAATGACGAATGTTTTGCCTTTAACTACTTTGGATAAAATCATTGTTGTGTTTGAGCTTTCAGAGATTGAATATCTTATGACAATATTGATTTATCACTCATATGCCGAGTATTGTGGCCATTCAAGCCGAATATATTGATGAATCTTAAGTATTTTGAATAATCGATTCATAAGCCGTCTGGGGCATTTAAGCTGAATATATTGATGAATCTGCCCTTGCCCCAGGGGGTGCATGATCATTCGAGAGCTGGATAAAATGACCTTAAGAATTTTGAAGTCGATTCATGAGCCGTCTGGGGCACTTTAGCCGAATAGATTGATGAATCTGCCCTTACCCCAGGCGGTGCATGATCATTCGGGAGCCGGATAAGACGGCCTTGAGAATTTTGAAGAGTCGATTCATGAGCTGTCTGGGGCATTTAAGCCGAATAGACTGATGAATCTTTCCTTGCCCCAGAGGGTGCATGATCATTCGGGAGCCGGATGAGACGACCTTGAGAATTTTGAAGTCGATTCATGAGCCATCTGGCGCATTTAAGCCGAATAGATTGATCAATCTGCCCTTGCCCCAGGGGGTGCAAGATCATTCGGGAGCCAGATGAAACGACCTTAAGAATTTTGAAGTCGATTCATGAGCCGTCTGGGGCACTTGAGCCGAATAGATTAATGAATCTGCTTTGCCCCAGGCGGTGCATGATCATTTGGGAGCTGGATAAGACGGCCTCGAGAATTTTGAAGAGTTGATTCATGAGCCGTCTGGGGCATTTAGCTCACGGCTATTTCTTCCGGTGGCACTTGGTCGATGCCCTAGGTAAGGGAACGGAGTACCTTGATCCCTTCAGATTCGTGCTTCGCACTTGGTTCAATACCTCGTTGTTCGGAGGTTGAGAGAGCTTTCAGCCCTTTAATGACAACTTGAGTTGTGCCCTTTTTGGCAAGTATGTTGGCGATGGGGAAAGACAGAACGCCTGACTCAATTGTGCCCCTAGTTCATCATTATGACCATTTTTGTTTTGGTTTTCTACTAAAACAATTTTGACCAATATGAGAGTTAGATTAACACATTTGTTCGATTTTTGATTTGAAAATTATGCAAGTCAGGCTATGAGCACTGGAAATTTTCCTTTTTTGGGTCCAAAACGGTCTAAGTTTTGGAGAAATGAAATAGTTTTCGAGAAAATAGTCAACCTCAATAAAAATTTTCAAAAACTATTTTCGCAAACGGCCGGTGCTAAACAAGCACGGAACTTACCCTCGAGATGCGCAACCTCGGTTCGGAGGCAATGGAAAATTGCCCCTTGTTTGAAGGACGCTTCACGGCAACGGAAAGTTGCCCCTGGTTTGAACGGCGACTCATGGCAACGGAAAGTTGCCCCTTGTCTGGATGATGCCGCAGCATATTGTAAACAGTCCTCACTAGTGATGATTGCGACCGAACTCTCTCGGATATAGAGAAGACGAAGATGGTCAAAACCAATATATGGACACAGTCACTTTGAAGGTGTTGGGGGCTGGACATCGGGATGAAGTTGCCTACGTATTCGGTTGTCACAATCGAACTATCGGATTCGGGGAGGGCAAGAATAATCAAAACCATTACATGGACTGAGGCGCTATGAAAGTGTTGGGGGCTGGACTTCAGGATGAAATTGCCTACGTATCCCAAACATGGGAATCAAGCCTTATGTAGTTCCGGCTAAGGTACACTCGGGTATTTTAACCTTCACCTTTTAGGCTCTAACTTTTGCCAAGGCACCCGATGCGGGTTTTTGACCTTGCGAGCTTTTCCTTCCTTTTTCTTTCTTCCCTTTCTTTTTCCTCTCTTTTGTATATTTTATTTTTTGTCTCTCTTGTATATTTTTTTCTTTTTTTTTGTATATATTTTCTTTTGCTCTAACTTTTGCCTGGGTCACCCTTCCGGGTTTTCGGCCCAGCAAGCCGCTCAAAGGGTAAAAGTGTAACAAGTCAATGCCAAATAGTTTTAGGGTTTTGAAGCCATCCGTATCCAGGAGAGTGGCTGTTGCATTGACTTACTGAAGGACCCATCTTCGGCTCTTCGAGCAAATCAGACATTTTTTCCCCTAGTTTGGAGGAGTGCTTCTGTTCTAGCTTTACAAGCTTCTTCTGATGAGATCTGATCTTCTTGATTTGGCTTTGGTGCCTCTTGTTCGAGGGCTGCTTCCAATCTAGCCACACAGGCCTCTCTTGATGGTTGATCGTTGAACACTCCGAATTGTGGTTCCAGGCTTTAAAACAAGGGCTCGAGTCTTGAGGCTAAGAGCGATCCTAAGCTGCACAATCTCAAGAGCGATTCCACACAGGTCTTCGCAGGGCTGCACAAAACATTTTGTTTTTGAAAGTTTTTAAAGAAGCGACGAATCGCTCGCGCTGAAGATAGTGTGGAACCAGTCTGGATCAAGCTAGGGTGCTTCTCAATACTCACGCTGACAAGCATGATTTCAATCATTAAGGGCTTAGCACGCCTCTCTTTCTCTTAATTTGATCAAAGTTTGCAAAACCCGAGGAATTCCTTCCTGTTTGTTTTCATCGCAGTGTTCAAAAAGTTTTGAAAAACTTAGGTCAATGCAATGATTTTCAGGGCACAAGAGAACAGGTGGAATGTACTGTTGTTCCATTCAAGTCCCCTGGCACAACCAATTCAGAATAGTAGTAAGCATGGAAACATGATAGCCGCAGCTGTTTCATTCAGATTCCCTGGTTGCAACTGGCTCCACGATAGAGACAGACTCAAAAGAAAAGCAAAAGGATAATTACAAAACAAAACGGTGTTCGAGGCAACAGTTCCGGAATCACCCGACATTCTATGCAAATGGGATTGACTCGCTACAACAAGACAGACCCATAAGCAAAAGGACTGACTCAAGACAATGAGATAGACTGAAAACAAAACAAAAGACTGACTCGACACGCAAGCCAGGATTTACAAAACTAGCATTCGCAGATGCTCCAAAAATGCGCGCCAGACGCCACATCCAAAATACACCGAGCGCCGCCCGCAGGTGGTCCAACCCCTGATCACAAATTTGCAGTATCCTCAAAATCCAATAGCTCAGTGGTAACAGACTTTGCAGAGGTAGGCGGGAGGATGACCTCATTGTCAATCAAATTTTGCACTTCATGACGAAGGCGGAAACAACCATCGGTACTGCGACCAGACTATTGGTGGTACGCGCAGTACAAGGTAGCATCATGCGAGAGAGGGAGATTCTTCGGGAGGGGCTGAGGCTCGAGGGTTTTAAGATGCCCCTTTTTAGCCAATATTTGAAATGCCCTAGACAGAGGCATGTAGAGGGCATGAAAGGCTCTGCGCCCTCGAGGCAGGTACTTTGAAGTCTGAGGGTTCTTGCTAGACGAACTAGCGAAAGGGTCGGCAGGCACTGCCTTGGCTTTCTGATCTTTTCCTGGTACAGGGTTAGGGATGACAGGGACTGTCTTGGCATGACGGGGCCCATCCCGATTTTTCGCCCGGCTTGAACCGCCTTCAGTTGGAGTGGGGAAAGCATCATCCACAGCTTCAGTCATGACTGTGAATACTTGTTGCTTATTCATCTCCCTGGCTTTCAAAGCCTTAGCTTCCCACAACAGTTGTTCAATGGGATCGGCATCTGCCTTCATTTTGTTCTTGTCTCTGGCCTCAGCCTGATCGGGGGTTTGGGTTACTACATTAGAGCGAAGCCCGGTTGTTGCTGACACGTCGTTACTGTAGCTGGAGGCAACCTCTGGTTGGCTGAGCTCGATCACAATCCGCCCCAGTAGCGGGGGCTCCTGTGGTATGAAATTCCAGGCATACGGTGCAGCTGGTGGCGATGCCGACATTCCATAGGCCAGATCGGCCATGGATCTCTGGAGGCCACCTATCATTCCCATCAATTCGAATGTGGTGGACTCACGAGCCTGATACAACTGGGGGGTCTTGTAGACACCCCATTTTTGACCGTCCTCAAGACTTGGACGTCACTACTTGAACACTCGGTGATCATCCATGTTTGTGTTCGTTTGGAGTTCCCGGAAATCTCGGCTTGCGCGCCCCGCCTCAGGATCTCCGAACTTGACCGTTTAGTGTCTGGTTTTGCACCAAACACTTGCATCTTGCCTTTGAAAGGCAGGTGGGGGCTTGTAGACCATCCACCCATCACGGCAGTGGCTAGATGCCACCGGCTGGTTTTTGCTGCCACGGCAATATAGTTTGCCGCCCGACTCTTTGTTGCCGGTCAGGCACTTTTTTGTGCCGGTCGGCACTCTTTTTGGCCAAAGATGGCATTTTTT
>NW_021024880.1:431825-444458 GCF_004153795.1 Camellia sinensis | reverse complement strand
TGCCTCAACTTCCTGGTAGCCCATACCAAGGCTAAGTAAGCCTTCTCCAGCATGGTGTAACGGGTCTCATAATCCAACATTTTCTTGCTCAAATAATAGATGCATTTCTCTACCCTATCCTCAGATTCCTGAGCAAGCATGCATTCCATTATTGTGTCCATTTGTGATAACCCTGTTCCGTATTATGCTGATTGATCTTATTTATGATTGTGGTTATGTGTTTAATATGATTTTGAGTGTCATTTATATGGTTATATGTGGTTTTGAATTCTATCTGTTCACCGTAGGAAAATCTGTTTGATTTTCTGCTTTAGAATTTAAATTGAAAGCCTTATCGGCCACAGAAACTGAAATTGATCGCGCCATTGTGATTAGCGTAATTTTTAGAGCCTATGGTGGAATTTAATTGAAAATTGATTCGGATCAAATTAATTAGATTAAATTGATTAAATAGTGCTCAATTAACTAGTGTTAATGAAACTAGATTAAGGGTGTGTATATATAGGCCCCATTTACTCCTACTTCATTTTGTTTGAGCTCAAATTGGAAGTTACATTCTAGAGAGAGTGAAGGGCCGGTTCTAGAGAGAGAAAGAGGGAGAATTGTGTATCTTGGCTCAAGGTTGTGAATTTGGAAGCTTAACTCCAAGAATTAGCTAGAAATTGGGAGCTTGGAACTCCAAGGTGAGTATTTGAGCATTGGATCATAAATTGAGATTGTAATTTTGAGAATTGGAAGCTAGATTGTAACCGAAAGTGTGACTTAAGTTAAATATGAAGTTAGAATGTGCATGCATGCATAGAATTACCATGAATTGTATAATCTAGCTTGTAGCTTGTTAATTATGAAAAATTGAGTGTTGGATCATACATGCAAGCATGGTTTTGATGAGTTTCATGTGTGTAAGCATCACTTGAACCATTTGAAATGGAATTGGAGTCAAAAATTCGCATGTATGCTTGATTGATGAAGTATAGAATTGATATGAAGTTGAATACACATGTTTTGGAACTATGGAGAGGGTTCAAAATGATTTTTGGAAAAAGGACAACAAATTAATAGCCAGTGTCCCCCTTTGCTGAGGCAAGATTTATGGCGGCACAAACTTCAGAAGAAATTGTGGTTATGACCGCTGCATTGGAGCAGGGGACCGCTCCGCAGAGTGAGGCCAACATCAGCATGTCATACTCGCCCAGGTCGCCCGTTGTGCACCCGGTTTGGGCTCCCCAGTTATACCAGGCTCGTGAGCCCACCACCTTTGAATTGATGGGGATGATAGGCGATCTCCAAAGGTCTGTGGCAGACCTCGCCTATGGAATGTCGGCTTCACCGCCAGCGGCGCCGTATGCCGGGAATTTTGTACCACAGGAGCCCCCGCTACTGGGGCGGATTGTGATAGAGCTCAGCCAGCCAGAGGTGGCTTCCGGCTACAGCTGCGACATGTCAGCAACAACTGGGTTTCGCTCTGAAGTAGCAACCCAAACCCTTGACCAGGCTGAGGCCGGAGGAAAAGATAAAATGAAGGCAGATGCCGGCCCCATAGAGCAACCGCTGTGGGCAGTCGAGGCTCTGAAGGCCAGAGGAATGAGCAAGCAACAAACATCTGCAATAGCGACCAAAGCTGTAGATGATGCTTTCCCCGCTCCAATCAAAGGCAATTCAAGCCAGGCAGAAAATCGGGATGGGCCCCGTCATGCCCAGACAATTCCAATAGTTCCCAACCCTGCATCGGGAAAGTTTCAAAAAGCCAAGGCAGCGCCAGCCGATCCTTTCGCCAGCGCATCTGGCAAGAATCCTCAAACTGCAAAGTACCTGCCCCGAGGGCGCAGAGTCTTTCATGACCTCCACATGCCTTTGTCTAGGGCATTGTTAATACTGGCGAAGAATGGGCATCTTAAGCCTTTGGAGCCCCGGCCACTCCCGAAGAATCTCCCCGCCACTCATGATGCTACCTTGTACTGCGCGTACCATCAACAGTCCGGTCACAGTACCGATGAATGTTCCCGCCTTCATCATGAAGTGCAGGATTTGATTGATAACAAGGTTATCCTACCACCTACCTCAGGCAAGCCCGTCACCACTCAGTTGTTGGATTTCGAGGGCTCAGATACTGCGAGTATGTAAAGCGAACCGCCTGCGGGCAACATTTGGTACACTTTTGGATGAAGCGTCTGGCACGCATTTTTGAGCATCGGTGAAACCGAGTTTTTGTAAATCCGGGCTTGGATGTCGAGTCAGTCTTTTGTTTTTGAGTCTGTCTCTTTGTCTTGAGTCAGTCTTTTTTGCTTAAGGGTCTGTCTGGTTGTATCGAGTCAGTCCCCGTTGTATATAATACCTGGTGATTCTGGGGTTGTTGGTCCCGAACACCCGAACACCGTTTTGTTTTGTAATTATTTGTTTTTGTTTTGAGTCTGTCTCTACCGAGGGGCCAGTCGCACCAACAAAGGCCTCAGGATCCCCGGTTGCTATCTCAACTTCATGCTTGCTTTCAGCATAAGGGCCAGAGAATTTGAATGGGCTGACAGTACATCTCGCCTGCTCTCCTGTGTGCCAAACTCATTGCATTAACCTAAGTTTTCCAAAAAAAAACAAACTTTTTGAACACTGCGGTCATGAAAACGAAGAGGAAGGAATTCCTCGGGTTTTGCAAAATTTTGATCATTTTGAGAGAAAGAGAGGCGTGCTAAGCCTTTTTATGAATGAAATCATGCTTGTCGGCGTGAGTACTGAGAAGGACCCTGGCCTGATCCAGATTGGTTCCACACTATCTTCGGCACGAGCGATTCGTCGCCTTCTTAAAAACTTTCAAAAACAAATGTTTTACGCGGCCCTGCGAAGACCTGTGTGGAATCGCTCTTGAGATTGCGCAGCCTAGGATCGCTCTCAGCCTCAAGATTCAACCTATTTGTTTTCCGACTTTGAACCCTTTCAGAATGTTCAGAAAGCTCAACGGACAAACGCCATGAAAGGCCCGTGTGGCCAGTTTTGAGGTAGCCTTCTATCAAGAAGCATCAAGGCCGAATCAGAAGGAGTAGATCTCGCCGGGAGAAGCTCGTAGAGTAACCCTGATGGATTCTCCGCAAAGGACGGTCCAGTCATGATGGTGGTAGATGCGGAAAGTGGAATACAATGTGCTGTTGGACATGGAAAAACCAGCCTAGGGGGCGGGAAAGAGCAGTTATGATCCTGGAACAAGTCTTGCAAGTGACAGTACTTGGGAGGAAATGATATGGAAAGGCTCGCTGGGCCGAAAACCCGGAAGGGCGACCCAGGCAAAAGTTAGAGCAAGAGAAAAATACAAAAGAAAGAATGAAAAAAGAAAAAAAGGAAAAAAGCAAAAAATGCAAAAAAGAAAAGAGGCTCGCAAGGTCGAAAACCCGCATTGGGCGCCTTGGCAAACGTGAGAGCCAAACAAAGTGAAGGTTAAAATACCCGAGTGTACCTTAACCGGAACTACGTAAGGCTTGATTCCCATGTTTGGGATACGTAGGCAACTTCATCATGAAGTCCAGCCCCCAACGCTTTCATAAGCGTCTCAGTCCATGCAATGGTTTCGATTTCATCCCAAAGTCCAGTGGCCAACACCCTTCAAGGTGACTGTGTCCATATATGTTTGTGACCGTCTTCGTCATCGCTGTGTCAGAAGACTCGACCACCGCCAATGAAGACTGTCTGCGGATTGCTGCGGCACCATCCCAAACAAAGGGGCAACTTTCCGTTTGCCACAAGCCGCGCGAGCCGCCATTCAAACTAGGGGCAACTTTCCGTTGCCTCCCACCCCCTTTAAACCAGGGGCAATTTTCCATTGCCTCCGATCTGAGGTTGCGCATCTCAAAGAGTATGTTCCATGCTCGTTGAGCATTGACTGTTTGAAAAATAGTTTTTGAAAATTTTTACTAAGGTTGACTATTTTCTCGAAAACTATTCCATTTTCCAAAACTGGACCATTGTCTTGGACCCAAAAAGGAAAATTTTCAGTGCTTAGCGGCCTGACTCGCACGGTTTTCAAATCAAAAATCGAACAATATGTTAATTTCCGACTCTCGTTTGAAATCAAACCGTTTTAGTAGAAGCAAAAACGAAAAATGGTTAAAATGATGAACTAGGGGCACAGTTGAGCAGGCGTTCTGTCTTTCCCCGTCATCGACGTACTTGCCAGAAGAGCGCTCTGCCCGAGAAGAAATAGCTGTGAGCTAACGGCATCGGGCGTGAACCCACACTTCCTCATTCATCCATCACCCCGGGAGGGATGAAAATGAGAGATTGAAGAATAGAGAGGTGTAAGTTGAGAGAAAAGTGAGGAAAAAGGGTTTTGAAAAGAAAATCCGAGCTTGAGAGTCGAGTGATGTGAGGATCACAAATCAGAAAGGGTGGGAAACAATACCCAGATTGAACTGGCTCCTCGTGGTCCGAGGTCTCCCATCTTCGTTTACGCGTCTGTGCGTCGTGTCTCTTTCATTTGACGGTCTCGTCTTTTGTTTTGAGTCTCACCCGAGCGTGTCCCGTTGTGTTTAGGTCGTGTACCTCTTTGTTTGAGTCCTCCCCGCTGTGTTCAGTGGTAGGCTCGATATCCCGGCTTGAAAAACCCTCATTCAATTTCAAAAATCATTTATGCTCAGAATGCTGTGCCATTCTCTACATTTGAGCGTGTTTCGATTCCAACCGGTTCCATCTTTGAGGTCCGTCCTGTCAGATTGGGCTGTTTGTTTGAGAATCTGCCGTGTGCAAAATGAAACGAATGCTGTGTTATGGGCTGTATGCAGATTAATCCCCAACAGAGTAAGGGCCGTGTATCCGGAATCAGGCAGTGGGTTGCTTGGGTTATTTTGCTGTTGGCTGTTTAAGTTATCTGATTATTACAGTGCAAGTGTTCAATTTTCAGACAACCAATCAATTTCATTTACATTGAGGTGTAACATGATGAGATGCGATGCAATACTTGAGATATGTAAATGTGACACTTTTTTTTTTAGCAAAAAACTGTTCATTTCATAATCTTTTCAAATGTACAAGTTTTGGAAATCTGCCTGCCGCAGTATAAGGTAATCTATCTACCAACCCAAAAAAAAGTACAAGAAAGAAAGAAAAGATAGCAAAAATCTGCATCCATGTCCAGCGACTCCAAGGACTGTCAGTCCGTCCTGGTCCTCTTCCTGGACGAGGGTCCACGAGCATCATCAGCGTCGTCGTCAGAGCCCGAGCTAGAACCGTCTCCGGTCTCCTCCTCCGATGACTCTGCCTCCGCCTCTGACTCCTCGTCGTCGTCATTATCCGGGACTGGAGCTCGCGAGCTACTCCCAACATGAGTACGCCCTCCCCTGGTGCGGGGAAATATCCTGCCCTCCTCATCTCTCCCCCGAGCAGGGACAGAAGGTCTGGCCGGAGCACCTCCTGCCATGGGAATCTGGAAAGGAGGCTGAAAAGTACACGAAAGGGAAATGCATCAGTATACTGTAGACAGTTTATCAATGCAGAATGCAGTGTGTAAGTACAGTGTATGAGTGCCGTGAGCAGTTTAGCAGTGCAGAATGCAGTGTGTGAATACAGTGTGAGAATGCCGTGAGCAGTTTATCAGTACAGAGTACAGTGCAGAATGCAGTGTATGCAGTGTGTCAGATGCTGTGAGATCAGTGTATCACGTGTTGTGTCGTGCATTAGATTATGCAAAGCAGTGTATGAATGGTTTGAGGCCAGTGTCAGAAGGACATACCGGTATGCTATAGACGGATAGGAGGTCAAATGTCCGCTGGAGCATCCCCATCATCGAGGCATTCATCGCCAACGACTGACGGGTGTACTCAGAAGAGGCCTGCAAAAGTATCAGATGCATCAATATTCTGTGGAATATCAAGTAAACCGAATTGAATAACTGTACAAAATGCAGTAGAACATACCGGCAGTAAGTCGGGGACGTCAATGAACTCGTGCCCAGCCGGTGGAGGGGCGAAGGGGATCTGATAGGTCGACCCACCCTGCCCCTGGAAAGTCAGTACAGCAGGCAGGGCAGGCCAGCCAGCTCCTCGTCCTCCCCGCACTCCGCCCCTACCACGGACCCGGGCCCTCCTCGAAGATCCAGCCTCTGCTCCCGCTCCGGCCCCAGCCGCCGAGGCCACAGGCCTGGCCCCCTCTGCTCGACGACCGCTCAGGGGGCGCATCAGGTACGTCCGCACGTACTCCTGGTAGTCGCCGGTGCCTCGGAAGCCGGCCTCCTCCCAGCCGATGGAGTAATCATCCAGCTGCTCAGTGGTCAGCCCCTCGGTCTCCCTCATCTCTGTAGGAGGGTGAACCGGGACTATCTGCTCGGGTAACCCGCGGGTCTGGCGTAGAAAACGCTCCCCCAGGTACCAAGCCCGACAGACCGGGCCCTCTAGCAAGATCCAGAAATGCGAGGTCTCCTCAGCACCAGGGAACCGACCCCGCATCGCCGACGGCAAGGAGGCCCATGGCCGCCATGTGATCTGAAAATGACAGACAGTTTGTTATCTACTGTTATTGAAACATGCAGTGGGAAAGCGAAGCTAAATGAACTGAAAGCAAAGCATACCTCTGTGGGGGTGATGGTGTCGAAATATCGGCGGAAGAAGCCGAATGTCTCCCATGGTCACCGGGTGCATCTCCCGTCAAAGCGACTCGAGAACGGGACAGCCGGAGGAGGCTCCGCAACTGGTACGGGTGCAAGCCTAGGGAAGTAAGCGTAAACCCACAACTGCAAAACAGATGTCAATATGACCATCAGATAAAGCAGGATATACAGAATGAAGCAGAAATGGCAGAGCCGTGTGTTGAGCCGTGTATTGTGTACAGTGTACAGTGTGAGCAGTGTACAGTCAGTGTAAAGCAGAATGCAGTGTGTACCGTGTGTACAGTATACAGTAAGTGTAAAGCAGACCACAGTGTGTGCAGTGTACTGAGTACAGAAAGTACGAGACAGAAATGAAAAGTGGAGAAGAAATGTACCTCCCAAGCCCGCCAGTAACCTCCAAGCAGCTGGCCGCTGCCGCGAGAAGCCGAGCTCATATATCCGTACAGGGTGGCCAGAGCAGCGCCGCCCCAATCGTAGTGCAGAATATCCCGGACGTCCACCAGTGCGCTAAGATGGCAGAGAGGCACGGTGTTCGCCCGGTCGGCGAAGATGGTAGTCCCGAACAGGAACATGAGGAAGCCGCAAGCATACCTCTCCTCGTCCTCTGGGGTCATCTGCACCTCCTCCAAAACGAGCTGAGCCCTGAACTGTGTCTCGAACCAGGAGTATCGGACGAAGCCTGGACGAGCTAGCGGTGGGGCCTCCCCCAGTAGATGGACCTGAGCGGCGGTCCACTCATCCATGTCTGTGTCGAAAGGGATCGGATCCCCCCCTACCCCGATGCCTGTGAGCATCGAGAAGTCATAAGGGGTCATCGTCATGTCCCCTGCAGCAGAAAAGTGGAAAGAATCGGTGGTGTCCCACCATCTCTCCGCCAGAGCGGCAAGGAGAGGCCTGCATGTGGACAACCTGGAGAGCCCTCGGCAGAAGGTGCCGAAGCCCGCCCGGTCCACGATCCGCTGGACCGCATCAGGGAGCTCATCATACCACTCCCGTGCACCAGTATTCCCATACCCGCGAATGGTATGGGAACCCTCCTGCAAACAGAAAATGACAATTGCAGGACAACATTCAAAATGCAATTTTGCAAGGACAGATATAGCATGTATGCAAGTTTGTCAGTTTCAGGCAAATACCGGGTGCCGGTGTGCTCACAGTAAAATACGTGTGCTGTGTCAGCGTGTTTGGGTGTTTCAGAATAGATATAGCATTGTGTGCAAATCTGACAGATTCAGACAAATACTGGGTGCCAATGTCTATGTAGTGAAATACAGTGTGTGCCGTGTGTTTGGGTGATTCAGGGCTAGTGCAGTGTGTGTGCATGTGTCAGTCTCAAGCAGATATCAGTTGTATGTATGTTTACAAGTCAACTACGGTCTACGGCATATCAGATTTCAGCAATTAGAGAAAACCGCTAACTATGGCAGTTTTTGTATCCTACATTGCAGAAAGTAAAGCAGAAGATGAAAAGCTACCTCGGAAGTGCCGAATGAAAGGTGGGAGGTAGGCTCGCGTAGTAGTAGCTCAGGCACCGCCTACCTCTCAAAGCTCCGAAACTGACGCAGGCCGTCTGGGGGCAGAACGTGGATCGCCGGCCGGTAGGTCGCCGGGTCGAACGGGCGCTCGCTCAGTGGTAAGAGCTCGACCTCGGGATCCATCTCGTGGTCCGGGGGAGTCCCGCCACGTGGAATGTCGTCCGCCATGTAGAGAATGGTGTGAAAATGGCCCGGAAAAGGAAAACCGGGTCGGAATACGAAGAGTCAACCGGAAAGTCAACTCCCGAGAAGGTCGGAAATGGCCGGGAAGGCCGAAATTTGAAAGGGCACGGAAATGAAGAGGAAAGTGAGGGGGACAGACCCCGAAAAGGCGAGAACGCCAAACGAGGCACCGAAACGAGAATGTGATCGGTCGAAAATGTCCGAAACGCGAAGAGGATCGCGAATCCGACGACGAAACGGGCATAGAACGCGAAGAAATGGACGAAAAAGGAGGGGGAAAAGCTCTAGAGAGAGAGAGCAAAGGATTTCAGCGTGAGAAGAATGAGAAAATAGGGCTTGAAGCCCTATTTTATAACACCCGAGGTGAAAAGACAAAACTGCCCCGCACCAGCAACTGTTTGCCGGTCGGCAATGTTTTGTGCCGGCCGGCACTTTTTTGTGCCGATAGAATTTTTTTTTGTGCCGATGGCCTCATCTTTCGGCCGGTGGGGTTCCCACAGCCTTGTTTAGGCCATATGAGAAGTTCGTGGTCTTCATAGCTCAAGAAAGTGCAAGAAAGTGCATCTCCGACATTCAACCGGCCTCCGTTCTGACCGCGGGCCGTGTCTCCAGTGCGTGGCACTCGAATTCATACAAGGTGTATCCTTTTTGTATCCTTTTGAATTCAAAAGTTACCCCATGTGTGTTGCACGAGTTCATCACACTACTTCGGTGCATTACATTGCGCTGTCATGCGCCACACATTTGCATTGTTATGCACGTGTTACATGCGTTGCAACACGCACCCCTTTGCATTATCGTGCACATTGCTCATGCATCATCATTGCATTTCCATTCCATGCATTGTCATGCATTCTGGAATACGTGCGTTGTTGCGCATTTAAGCCCATTTACGCTCCGTGTGGCCTGCATATCACACTTAGCATCGCACTGTTTTGTGCATTTCAAACCTCGCGCTGTTCTGCGCATCGCACTGTTTTGTGCATTTCAAACTTGCGCACTGTTTTGTGCATTTCAAATCGTCGCACTGTTTTGTGCATTGCATTCCGTCGCGCTGTTTTGCGCATCTCATTGCATTTTGCATTGTCATGCATGTTCATTCTTTACTTGCGTAGACCGCATGTTAATTCTTTATCTGCGTAGACCGCATGTTTGTAATCATCTCTTTACTTGCGTAGACCGCATGTCAATTCTTTACTTGCGTAGACCGCATGTTAATTCTTTACTTGCGTAGACCGCATGAAAATTACATTACCTGCGTAGACCGCATGTTTGTAATCATTTCATTACTTGCGTAGACCGCATGTTAATTCTTTACCTGCGTAGACCGCATGTTTTTGATTGCGTAGATCGCATGTTCAATTTCAATACCTGCGTAGACCGCATGTTTTGATTGTGTAGACCGCATGCTTAATTCCATTACCTGCGTAGACCGCATGTTTTGATTGCGTAGACCGCATGTTCAATTTCAATACCTGCGTAGACCGCATGTTTTTGACTGCGTAGACCGCATGTTTTGATGGTGTAGACCGCATGTTTAATTTCATTACATGGTGTAGACCGCATGTTTTTGATCGCGTAGACCGCATGTTTAATTTCATTACCTGCGTAGACCGCATGTTTTGATTGCGTAGACCGCATGTTTAAGTTTCGTTACCTGCGTAGACCGCATGCTTAATTCCATTACCTACCATGCTTAATTTCATTACCTGCGTAGACCACATGTTTTCCTTGCGCATGATTTATCAATTTCATTACCTGCGTAGACCACATGTTTTCCTTGCGCATGATTTATCAATTTCATTACCTGCGTAGACCACATGTTTTCCTTGCGCATGATTTATCAATTTCATTACCTGCGTAGACCACATGTTTTCCTTGCGCATGATTTATCAATTTCATTACCTGCGTAGACCACATGTTTTCCTTGCGCATGATTTATCAATTTCATTACCTGCGTAGACCACATGTTTTCCTTGCGCATGATTTATCAATTTCATTACCTGCGTAGACCACATGTTTTCCTTGCGCATGATTTATCAATTTCATTACCTGCGTAGACCACATGTTTTCCTTGCGCATGATTTATCAATTTCATTACCTGCGTAGACCACATGTTTTCCTTGCGCATGATTTATCAATTTCATTACCTGCGTAGACCACATGTTTTCCTTGCGCATGATTTATCAATTTCATTACCTGCGTAGACCACATGTTTTCCTTGCGCATGATTTATCAATTTCATTACCTGCGTAGACCGCATGTCTTGATTTGCGTAGACCGCATGCTTAGTTTCATTACCTGCGTAGACCGCATGTCTTGATTTGCGTAGACCGCATGCTTAGTTTCATTACCTGCGTAGACCGCATGTCTTGATTTGCGTAGACCGCATGCTTAGTTTCATTACCTGCGTAGACCGCATGTCTTGATTTGCGTAGACCGCATGCTTAGTTTCATTACCTGCGTAGACCGCATGTCTTGATTTGCGTAGACCGCATGCTTAGTTTCATTACCTGCGTAGACCGCATGTCTTGATTTGCGTAGACCGCATGCTTAGTTTCATTACCTGCGTAGACCGCATGTCTTGATTTGCGTAGACCGCATGCTTAGTTTCATTACCTGCGTAGACCGCATGTCTTGATTTGCGTAGACCGCATGCTTAGTTTCATTACCTGCGTAGACCGCATGTTTTGACTGCGTAGACCGCATGTTTATTAATTTCATTACTTGCGTAGACCGCATGTTTATGGCAGATGCCGATCCCATTGAACAATCATGTTGTTGGCCCAGCTGAGAGCTTTGAAAAGCTCAGGGGGATGAATAATAATAGCAACAAGGTCATGTTGCAGTCAATGACTGAAGCTGTTGGTATGATGCTTTTCCCACTCCAAACTGAAGGCGTGTTCGAAGCCAGGAGCAAAAAAAGAACGGGATGGGCGCCCGTCATCGCCAAGAGCAGTCCCTGTCCATCCTAACCCTGTAACCAGGAAAGATCAGAAAGCCAGGCAGTGCTGCGACTCCTTTCGCTAGTACGTCTAGCAAGAACCTCAGATTTCAAAGTAACTGCTTCGAGGGCGCAGAGTCTTCATGCCCTCTACATGCTCAGTCTAGGGCATTTCAAAATATTGTAAGGGGCATCTTAACCTCCATCGGCCCTCCTAGTCCCAGATATCTCACCTCTGTCAGCATACTGTCTGCTTGCACTGCCACGTACCGTACAGTCGGTCACGCCGTGGTTGTTTTCGATCTCGTCTGAAGTAGGCAGAAATTTGATGCGACAATGAGGTATTGTCACTCGACCTACCTAGCAAAGTCTGACCTACTGAGCTATTTGGGATTCTTGACGGTAGTGCAATTTGTGATCAGGGGTTGGACCACCTTGGGGCGCGCTATCGGTGGTATTTTTGGGATGTGGCGCTCTGGCACGCATTTTTTGGAGCATCGTCGGAATGCTAGTTTTGTAAATCTGGCTTTGCCGTGTCGAGTCAAGTCTTCTTGTTTTGTTTTGAGCTATCTATTGTCTTGGTCAGTCCTTTTGCTTTATGGGTCCTGTCTTGTTGTACGAGTCAGCCCCTTCTATGAGATGTCGGGATTGATTCGGGAGCTAGTTTGCCTCCGAAATCGTTTTGTTTTGAATTATATCTTTTGTCTTCTTTTGAGTTGTCTCTTCGTGCGAGCTAGTTGAACAGGGAAATTGAATGAGAACGCTGCGGCTATATGTTATATCCATGCTTATACTTATTTAATTGTTGTGCCAGGTGGACTTGAAGGAACAGAAAGTACTATTCCACCTCAGTTCTCTTGTGCCCGAAAAATCATTGCATTGACCTAAGTTTTTCAAACCGTTTTGAAGCACTGGCGATGAAAACAAAGAGAGGATATTCTGAGGCTTTTTGACAACTTTGATGCAATTGAGAAGAGAGGCGTGCTCAAGCCCTTAATGATTGAAATCATGTTGTGTAGCGTGTACTGTATTAGGACATCATGCTTGATCTATGATGGTTCCACCTTATCTTCAAGCGGAGGCGATTGTACCATGCTTCTTTAAAACTTCAAACAAAATGTTTCCGCAAGCCTGTGGAAGACCCTGTGTGGAATCCCTCTTGAGATTGTGCGCTGTAGGAATTCGGTCTAGCTCAAGATCGAGCCCTTTGTAAAGCCGTTGAACCACAATTCGGAGTGTTCAATACGATCGACCATCAAGGGCCTGTGTGGCCAGATTGGAAGCAGCCTCGACACAAGGAGAGGACACCGAAGCCAAAATCAAGAAGATCAGTCTATCAGAAGAAGCTTGTTAAAGCTGAAGAACAGAAGCACTCCTCTCAAAACTAG
>NW_021024880.1:315742-430440 GCF_004153795.1 Camellia sinensis | reverse complement strand
ATCAACATGCGGTCTACCGCAAGTAATTGAAATTAAGATCGCGTTCTACGCAATCAAAACATGGCGGTCTACGCAGTATTTGAAATTTAACATGCGGCTATTGCCAATCCGTCTTCATTTTGTTCTTGCCTCTGGCCTCAGCCTGATTGGGGGTTTGGGTTACTACATCAGAGCGAAGCCCGGTTGTTGCTGACACGTCGTTGCTGTAGCTGGAGGCAACCTCTGGTTGGCTGAGCTCGATCACAATCTGCCCTAGTAGCGGGGGCTCCTGTGGTATGAAATTCCCGACATACAGTGCAGCTGGTGGCGAAGCCGACATTCCATAGGCCAGATCGGCCACGGATCTCTGGAGGTCACCTATCGTTCCCATCAATTCGAATGTGGTGGACTCACGAGCCTGATACAAGTGGGGGGTCCAAACCGGCTGTGTGACAGGCGACCTGGGTGGATGCGGTACATCGACATTGGTCTCGCTTTGCAGAGTGATTCCTTGATCTGATGCGGCCGTCATAACCACAATCTCCTCCGAATTTTGCATCATGATAAGTCCGCTGTACTAAACGGTGACTGACGGATCAGATATCTGTCTTGTCTCCGCAAGGGGGAACACTAGCTATTCTGTATCAACTCTCTGAACCTTGAAAAGAAAAACAAGCAGCGTTTTAGCCCAAATGGATCAAACACAGATGTAGCCGAACAACTGTACTCTACTGCTGACCATTGTTGCTCGAAATCATTGCCCCCAAAATACTGAATCGGATATCCACAGATATAATTGATTCTCATAAACTGATACTGGTGCCCTCAGGTCTGATACTCAAACTTGCAAACTGATATGTACGTTCCCTGTAGAGATGCACTCTAAAAGCACATAGCAAGTAGAGAGAGCCAAAACACCCATATGGAGGGGTAGGGTTTCCCTGTCCTATTTTTGTCAGGAGCTAGGGTTTCACTATGCACGCAGCAGTTTTCAAACAACATAACATCGGGTACGCAACCTGTCCTAGTTTAGAATGATCACTATGGATTTTGATATGCACTAGGTCGAATGGTCGAAAAGGGTGCCCCGGTAAAACCGGGGTTTGTGTTCCCATACTGTCAGAGCCCACAACAGGTCAGCCTTATGGCATGCTTTGACAAAGTCAAGCCTCCGACAAACCGTTCAGGAATGGCAGATGGCAAACACGGTGTCCTAGGCGCACCAATGCACATGCAATGTAAAGAGACACATAAATGAAATCAAAACAGGATATCACGAGTTCGAGTCAAGCTCTCTAAATCCCCAGCGGAGTCGCCAGAAACTGTAGACGTCCCCGAACGCCTCGGGAGGACGAGTTCCCCCCCCCCCCGTTCTGTTCATTTTGGGTTCACTACAGTTCAGGACTCTGAAATTGTCACGGTTCTTAATCTGAACCAAAGAGTCCAAATCTGGCAAATCGTTTTGAGAAATAGATTTTTGAAAAGAAGTGCCAAACATGGACTGCTTTGCCAGATACAGAGTCGCCACTTAAATGTTTTTTATGGGGGAATTTAGGAAACCCTGACTCGGTGCCAAAGGCCACGTGTCCGTCATCACCAAAGTTGCCTCGGCTCGGGAGCTTAGGTACGATTGGGGAAGGTCAGCTACGAGCACCCCCTCTCGCCCGATCCGAAGATCGGCCTCTACTAACCATGATATCCAGTTTTGAAAATGTTATGTGTTCTTATTCCATTTATTAGCCTAGAATTACTATGTTATGCGCGCAGCAAACAAGTATAGACCAAATCGCCTAAATTGGAACAAAACATTGCATGTTTGTTTTGAAGATGGTTTGCTACTCGCAAGTAGGCTAAAATGCAGGTTTTGCCACCCTCGAGTAGGTTTTTATAAAAGATGGTTTTGCCATTATCTAGTGGGCTTAAAACTCACAGTTTTAATGCATTATTCCAATTTAGGTAATTCAACCTCCATCCACAAGCATTCAAGCAGTTATATCACATAAGCAGCTAGCCTCATGGTAATCACGCTGTTATGAAACACTCATACGCATGCGGTATGCTAAAGCATAAATGCTTACCGAGTACTCCAAGCCAAAACAGAAACTAGTTAGTAATCATATGCATGATCCTAGTTTAAGATGGCTAATGCAACGCATACGGAATGTCACCAGAGTAGGCTCGGCTAGTCTATAAATGACATGTGAAAATGCACAAGTAGCACGTATTCAAGTTAGATTTGAAATACTTATGCAGTTAGTATGATGCGCCGAGCCTGGTGCATGCAAGACTAATGAATGATGCACGCATGTGTAGCATAAAGTATGCTAAAGTAAACATGTCCTAATACTAACCATCAAAGCAGGTAAGTAAAAGGGAGAAAGAAGTGGGGGTTGGAAGACATGCACACACGCACCCACACTTATTACAAATTCACCCTCGCTCGGAGAGACCAAAAGAATAATACAAATTAATTAACCTACAAGCTAATTAATTATTACAGACCACCTAATTAATTAAGCAAATTAACTAAGCTAAGAAAGCGGTAAAGGCCTCGGGAAGAGGATCCAATGCGCGCGTGCTCGGGTTTGCTCAGAAATCCAATGCCATGCATAAGTTTGCCTCTGCTTTGACTGTTTTGCTTCTCTGGAAATTGCACAACTCCGAAGGTTGCTTTTCTGAGTATTGTGGAACACCATCGGCTGAGTGGGATCATCACCGGTCATTTTGAAGTGGTCATCGACCATCCATTGAGCTCTCGGCCAAATATATTTGGTCGGTCAGCAATATATATGGCCGGCCGGCCAAAACTTCCTACAGAAACCTGTTTGACAGCAGCAGAGGGCAGGTAAGGCATGGGAATGTATTTTAAGCAAATGTATGTACCAACATATCCCCTATCATGTTTATGACTCAAAGGGACACGGTTCTCGATTCTCGGACCATCAATTGCGCATTTCAATGCATGATGGCCCAAGAAACCAAGTATGCACTTTGATTTAAAATGAAATGCAATGCAAATAAGCAAACAAAGGGGCTTTCAACCTCTATCATGGCTTGATCAAGAGGTGAAAGATGCATGCAAATGCAATGCAACCTAAGTATGTTAACTAGGCATGCAACATGAGCATATGGGAAGCATGCAAGGCATATAAGAAGCATGCAAGTTAAATGAGTATACAAGGCACAATGTCAACACGCAAAAATGCAAAACATATGGCATGTTAAGCAACCAAAACAAGGAGGAGAATACGTGCCAAATGCAACATCAATTCAACATGCAACAACATGTCATAAGCTAAGCATGCAACAACATGCCAAAGGGTGGACTTAAACTAAATTAGGCAGCCCTTAAACAAGCCTAAAACAGTGGCCAATGCTATGGAAATGATAACCAATACACACACACATGCAAGCAAATGGGCTAACACTTGAACATCAAACAAGCAACCTTTAAGCACACTTAAAGGAAGACAAACATGGGCATATGGCATGTATCATAAGCTCTGAAATTACATGAAAGAGAGGTGCCAAACCAAGTTATCAAAACAAGCAAAGCATGCAATAATGGTCCAAGTACTTAAGGCAAGCTAAGGAGGTATTGAACTACCCTTAGCCAAACCAAACATGGCATGAATTAAATGATCAAAACAGAGTTTTAACATATTAAAACAAAGCCTAAAGACCACTTAGATGGCATCTAAATGACTTGAAGTCAAGGGCATGCATAATGACCAAACATGGAGCACAAGGCACAACCTCATAAGGCATCAAAGAGGCATCAAAGGCAAGCATACAAGCATGTTATAAGGACTGAAATAACATGGTAAGTGGTTCCAAACCACTGAAACAATGCAAGTAATGCATGCTAGAGGGGCCAAAGCTTAAGGCATTCAAGAGGGATTGCATGGTAGCTATAGAAAGCAAGACATGAATGACTCAAATGACCTAAAACAGTCCCTTAGCACATCAAAATATGCATGTAAGCTTCACAAAGCTAAGACTAAATCATGCTAGAACAAGGGTCTACACCTAAAGCATGTTAAGGCAAAAATGTGGCATTACAAGACATGTATGCAAGGCATGCAAGGTGTGTCCAAACCAACTGAAAACAGAGCAATATTATGACATAATAAGCACAAAAATCAGTTAAAACATGGCCAACATACACTTAAACAAGGTGCTCCCTCAAGAGGCAAAAATGGCCCTTTTCAAGGACAACAAGGAGAGGGGGTGGCCCTCTCATTCTTAGGACCTCAAGACACCATCCTCATCACTGAAATCCCTCAAGATTTCAGTGGTGAGGAGGCCCAAACACAATGGTCCCGGAGCTCAACCGAAATGGCATAAAACAAGGGCCAAACAAGCCTTAAGAAGGGTCAAACAACCCCAAAGCTTAAAACACCCTTAAGAAACTATTTAGGGAAGATAAAAACAAGACTTTTCTATGTTATATGTTAAGCTCAAAAATAGTTGTAAATATGGCAAAACAAGCTATGAAAACAAGGCTTAAAAGAGGTAAAAGCTCACCCTTGAAGCACAGCAGCAAATCAGCAACTTTTGGACCAAAAAAAGGCTTCAAATCACCCCAAAAATCACCTCCAAGGACCTCAGCTCAATAAAGGGAGTAGAGAACTAGGTGTTTGTATGCAAAAGTGCAAAGAAAATGCACTTTTGAGCACAAACAAGCCCTAAACCTTAGAGTGAGAGGCAGAAAATGTAGAGAGAGAGAGAGATTTTTTTTTCTCAAAGTTGTGTATCTTTTGTTGTTGTTAGAGAGCTTGATTGATATAGAAATATATCAATCTACAACTCCTCAGAACTCCCACGTCCAGGTATGGGCTGGGGTATGGCCTAGAATGACAGCTGCCAGCTGTCTACAGAGATATCTGTTGAAAACCACACTTGGCCGGCCGGCCATCAAAGTGGTCGACCGGCAGTCAAATTGGCCGGCCGGCCATCACATTTGGCTGATTGAAAATGAAGGTGGCCGGTAGGCAGGAGACTTAGTCGACAGGCTGCCCCCTTCCCTTAGGAACACATCCACAAGCTCTTGGTGCAACCAAGCACAAAACAGAGAAGTTAAGAGATTCTATGCAAGGCGCGCAGCCAAGACTTTTCGAAACTCAAAACAAACACAAGCATGGATAATCATCGCGTGTTCAAATGATGACGTCCAAGCGTTGAGGACGGTCAAAAATGGGGTGTCTACAGTGCTCCCTCTGTAAAGGATAAATGAACAAAGGTACAACCTTTATGAGCTTAGTAAATAGCTGACTCCAGCTCTTGGAGGAAGATTTACCCTGTGAATGTCGAACAGACTTTTCTTTAACAGCAGAAGGGAAGCGATGACGCTAGCTGAACTAGACGGAGACATGAATCGAGGTGGTGAACCTTCGCGCACAGGAAGTAGGAGTTCTAGGGATTGAGAGAGGCGTCAGTCTCCTCGACGTCGAAGCAAGTCACCAAGGTGGGACAACCAGTCGCAGGGCAGATCTCTGCAACTCCGAGTCGAGAGCGGATCTAACGCAAATCTGTGCCCATTAAGCTTTGCTGTATTTGTGGGGAACAGACCCATGACAAAGGCGGACTCGATTGTTCAGGACCCAAATGTAGCGGTCGAGTTTGTCGACAAATTTTTCCTCCTGAGGTGCAACAGTCAATGGTAAGTTGCCAGGACTACGACATATTTCGCGAAGGCATTCACGGGGCGGTGAAGGGGCTTTACACTGCCTATGAAATTGGCATGCGGCTGTGTGCTGCCCGTCGAGAATTGGAGAAGAATGAGGAACATATTCGAAGTTTGGAGGCTCGCGCGGAGGCGGCTGAGCGTGAGTTAAGGAAGACTAGGGCGGCTTTGGCATAACCCGCCGGGCAGGGAAACCCAATTGTGGAGGAAAGGGTTACTAGTCGGCTCATCAGTGCCGCACTCGCCGATCGTGAGACGGTGAGTATGTTTGCAATGTAGTCTGTGAAGGGGAGGGCCTATGAAAAAGGTTTTCATGAAGGCTGAAAAGTTGGAATCGAAAAGACTAAGGAGAAGCTTGTCCAATATGAGAATCGTGGATTTAGGCATGGTTGGATCAAGGCATCTTAAGCCGCGGAAGCTCTTCGAGCGTCGGGCATTGATTCGGCATCGCTACTCTACCATAGTAAACATTTTTCGTTTTCCGCTTTTGAAGTCGAGAAAAGTGAGGATGAGGGTGATGCCGTATAAGAATACGCATTGTAAGGTTGAATCGTAATAAAAACTATGTAATTTATTGTTGGATTGAATAGAAATGTTCTATTATAAATATTCCATCGTAGTTCGTATTCGGTATATACGTGTTTCGTTTTATTACATGAATGTTTGAATGAATGTACAAACATTGATCGTATAGTGATACGCCGGCTTATAGGTGGGATCGACCCAATCGTGATGGCCGTTTATTCTTGAATGTGGCCACTGTAATTTCAAGAGGCCAAAAGCTAGTCCGTGGAGTGGCTGTGGCAAATTCCAGACGACGCGGGGTCTAAATGCTTGTCTGGTTGGATTGATAGCGCTGCCCCGGTCCCAGTCAGTGCATGTGTTCAAAAAAGCCGTTCGGGTACCTAGGCCATGGTGAATGTCAACCGACGTTCGTCTCTTGGGGTTTTGGCGTTAATGAAATTGCCTGGGGGTCACTGCCAGCATTTAAAAATAAATGGAATGGACTCTTTGTGCCAGTGACCTTATTAATATAACGCCATTTATTGCGTGGGGTTATATAATATTGTGGATGTAAAACAGAGTTTCGTTAATAAGCCAAACTTGAACTTTGGCCGAGCTTGATGCCGCAATGGATCGCAACGGAGAATTCTCCCGTGTGGGAGGTAGGTTGTTAAAAAAGAAACGGGAGGCACGTCAGCCTCCAAGTCGTCGAAGCAGATCGCCCCAAAAGGAGACACAACGACCGTTGCCCTTAACCTTTCTTGTCTTGGATCTTGGCCTTGACATTGTCGATGGTGTCAGAGGGAGGTCCAGAGATACGCTGATTCGAGCACAGTTGGATCAAGGCATTTTAAGCCGCGGAGGCCTTCCAAACGACGTGCATTGATTCGAGGCCTCCCCTGTATCAACGTGATTAATTTCCCTTTTCGCCTTAAAAGTTAAAGGTAGATATTGTAATGGTCGAACGCAGATTGCATCTATGTAACAACTGTTTGAACAAATAAAAAGTTTTATTTCAAACATTTGTGTCTTACTCTGGATTTTTTTTTAAAAAAACTTTTTTTTAGCTAAGCACCTTATTTCGAATGTTGGCATGTGTTGTTTCATTTTGTTCGTGCCAAAGGGTGCTCCGAATTCAGAGGTATGATCTACCCTAGGGTGTTACGCATCAGAGGCACTGCGAATTCGGAGTCTTAATCGGCCCAAAGACATCTTGCGCCGATGGAGCTCCGTAACCGGCGTTTCGATGTGGAGACTTTAATGGGCCCCATGGTGTAATGCACCAAAAGGGGGCTCCGAATCCAGAGACTTAGTTTGGCCAACCGTGATATCCACGAAGGGCGCTCTGAATCCGGAGTCTTAGTCGGTCCTAAGGTGTCATGCACCAAAGGGGGCTCTTAATCCGGAGACTTTGTTTGGCCAATCGTGAAATCCACGAAGGGCGCTCCGAATGTGGAGTCTTAGTCGGCCCTAAGGTGTCATGCACCAACGGGGACTCCGAATTCGGAGATTTTAATCGGCCCTAAGGTGTCATACACCAAAGGGGGCTCCGAGAAATGAATTAAGCGACGAAGAAAAATGGTTTGCATTGCAGAAGTGATATATACACAAGTATCAAAGCCCACAGGTCGGGTCAGTGTTGAGGTTTTCATAAAATCTTTGCTTGTGCCAATTGCGGGGAGCCACGGATTTCTTCAATCCCATGGGCAGTCGGGAAGCACACAAGCTGATGATAAGTTCTTGGAATGGCCTCCATAATATGTAACCAGGTTTGCCCCATGATGACATTATACGGCGAAGGGAGCTTTACGACTAGGAATTCTACTTCGACCGTTCTGGAGCCCGCTCGAACAGGTAGTATGATCTTCCCTAACGGGTACTCAGGATTCGTATTAGAGCCGAACAGTGGGTGAGCCGCTGGAGATAGATCTGACTCGTTCAAGCCGAGTTTGATGAAAGTTTTGTAATACATAACCTCTGAAGTACTCCCTGGGTCTATGAGAATACGTTCAACGGTGAATCGTTTTATGCGTAATTTGATGACCAACGGATCGATGTAGGAGGCTGTTGTGCCGCTAAGATCGGAGTCATTGAAGTAATTGTCGGGGCTTCTCTAGGCCATTCGGTCGGAATACGTTGCTTTTGGGGGATTGGATGCGATTGAATTGTGTGCACGGTTGGGGACACAGGCAGGCTATAGATTATATGGATCACGCCAAGTGGAGGTTAGTCTTGCCTCAAGGCTAATGCCTGGATTGGCTTTATCTTTCTCACGTACTGTTGCAGTCGGTCGTCTTGCACCAGTTCTTCCAGGTGATCCGTTAATGCGTAACAGCTCTCGGTTTCGTGGCCGTGATCTTTGTGATACTCGCACCGCCTATCCCTTCTTTGCGTGTTGGGTGCCCCACCATCTTTGACAGCCATTTGAAGAATGGAAGGTGTTGGACTTTGGTCATTATTGCAGTGATTGGTTCTGACAACTCTGTTTACTTCTTGTCGGCACGCCTCGAGCGCTTGCTGTCGACTTGCAATTGTTCATTCGTCCGGTGGGAGCATTGATCGCTTGATCGGCGAGAATCCCACCTTTTGTCTTGCTAGCTTTGTGTTTTGATGACTCATGCATGCTATCATTGAGCTATTTACATGATTTGGCATCATTTAATACTTCATTTCAGAGCATGTAGCATTGCTATGTTCCCACTTCATTCACTCTTTAAGTGCCTTTGGGTGTTGTGCATTGTTGCCTAGTTTGTGGCTCAGCTTGTATGACATCTTGCTTAGGCATTTGAGCCTCCATCCCAGCATGTTTTGGTCCATGTTTTGACCTATTTCAGCTCTGTCCATGGTTGGTTCATGCATTTGTGCCATGTATTGCATGTCTCTAGAGTAATCCTCTTTGTTAGCTTTCATGCTTTAGGATTCTTGCATGCTTTACTTGCTTTGTTTGAATGATTTGGCATCATTTCTTACTTAATTTCAAAGCTTATAGTGTTGTTACACTTCCACATTTATCACTTCTTGAGCACTCTCGAGAGTTGTACTCTTATGCCTAATTGATAGGCCAATGCATGTATATGCTTGTATATGTTTTTGTGCCTTCATTTCTTAGCATTATGGCCACTGATTTGGGCATGACTGAGGTCTGTCCATTTTCTGTTTAAGTCCATTCAACATGTTGGTTTTCATGTTGTTTGCATTGTGTATGCTATGTTACATTGCATTGAGTGTGCCATCTTACATTGCATTGTGTATGCTACGTCGTTGTTTGCATTGAGTATGCCATATTGTTGTTTGCTTGCATGTTGTTGCTTGCATTGTGTTTGGATTAGGTGTTAGTCCAAACATGAGAAATAAGGGACGTTTCATACTTGAAGTGATGAAACGTTCCTTAATTCCCAGTCGCCGACCCTCTTGATCATACATGATAGAGGTCAAGGCATTTATGTGTTGTTTGTGCATTCATTTCATACTGAATTGTGCAATTTGGCTTCTCGGCCATCATGGATTGAAATGCGCGATTGGTGGCCCGAGGGTCGAGAACCGCACTCCCTTGAGCTTATGAAATGATAGGGAGGGTGGTTGTGCACACATACCTTGCAAATACATTGCCATGCCCTTTCTTGCTCTTTGTTGCAGTAAACTAGAGAAGTGTAGCAACAAGTGGTTGGTAGACCAGAAAAACTAGCTTGCCGACCACTTTTTCTGGTCTGCAGCAATGGTAACTGGTCGGCAGGTGGTTGGCACCCCCAAAAAGTTGTCGGCCATGTTCCTACAGGTTCCCAAGGTGAGCTAGAAGCTTTCTGGAGCTTGGTGCAAGGTTCTCGTAACAACAAAAAGTGGTGGGCCAGTGGCTGGTGACACGAATAAGTGGTCGGCCACCCTCCCACAGGTTCCCTAGGTGGAGTTTCAGCTTTCTGGAGCTTTGTGTAAGGTTCTGAGGACAATTGAAAACAGAGGCAAATCGGGGCATCACATTGGATTTCCGAACGAGGCGACCGAGCATGCATCTAGTCTTCTCCCTCTGAGAACCTCCTGCTTTTATTGCTTTCCTTAGCTACCATGCTTAGATAGCTTGTTTACGCTTTGGTTTGTACCTAATTAGTTAATGCGTTAACTATTTAATTTGTTTGGTAATACTTAGTTAACTAGGATTAGTTAATTAATTTGTTGTGTAATAATTAGTTTAATTAGCTTAGATTAGCTAGTTAGCTTCTTATTCGGACTCTCTCTAGAGAGGGCCAATTGTTGTAATAAGCGTGCGTGTGTGTGATGCCTGTCTTCCAACCCCCATTTCTTTCTCCCTTTTACTTAACCGCTTATGATGGTTAGTTTTACGACATATTTTGTTTAGCATACCTTATGCTCGCATGCGCGCATCCATTCATCTGTATTGCATGCATCGGGCTCGGCGCATCATACTAACTGCATTGTATTTCAATTCCAAGTTAAATACATGTTATCTAATTGCATTTCATATGCAATCTTAGAATAGCTGAGCTTGTTGTAAATTGCATTTTTGGATGTGTTGCATTAGCCATCTTAACATGAACTTGGACCATGCATGATTTTTAACTAGTTGTTGTTTTGGCTCGGAGTATTAGGTAAGCTTTTATGCTTTAGCATCTTGCATGAGTGTGAGTGTTAACATGAAAGCATGCTTGCCACGAGGCAAACTGCTTGTTTGATATAACTGCCTAAATGCCTGTGGGTGAAGGTTGGATTGTTTAAATTGGAACAATTCATTGAAATTCGTGACTTAGCCTACTTGCGAGTAGCAAGCTTCAAATCATTTTCTCAAAATGAACATGCATTGTTTTGTTCCAACTTAGGCGATCTAGTCTATACTTGTATGTTGTGCGCATCACATAGTAATTCTAGGTTAATAAACGGAATAAGAACACACGTGTTTTCAAAAACAAAATATCATGCTTAGTATTGGCTAATCTTTGATCGGGCGAGCAGGGGTGCTCATTATAGGACCTTCCCCTCTCGTACCCAAGTTCCCAAGTCGAGGCAACTTTGGTGATGACGGACACGTGGCCTTAGGCACGAGTCAGGGTTTCCTAAATTCCCCCAAAACAAAATATTTAGGTGGCGACTCTGTATCTAGCAAAGCAGTTCATGTTTGGCACTTCTTTATTAAAAATCAGTTTTCCAAAACGATTTGTCGGATTTGGACTCTTTGGTGATTTATCTATCTCACATCGCACATTGTGAGATTAGATTCAGAACCGTGACATTGAGTCCGATTTATAGTAGCCTAATGAACAAAACAGATTTCGCACCATTTCACGCGCGAAGCTCGTGGCGTTCAGTAGCGTCTACACTAGTGGACTTGATACACAAAGCTAACAAGCTAGAATGCATTATAGCTATACCAAGCACAACATGCATGACCAAGACAACACAAATTAGAGCTTAAGCATGGTAAAACATGGACAAAAGCTTCTTAGAGTTAAGCTAAAATCATGCTAGAATGACAGTCTAAAGCATGATACACATTAGGCTAATTTGTGGGATTGCATTACAAGTACGTGGAGCATGCAAGGGGCTATCAAACCAAACCTTAACAGAGGCATATCATGGCAAAAAAACACCAAGAACATGCTGAGATGGCCCCAAAACAAGCTAGAAAGACATGCTACTTCATGAGGCATGCAAGACTAGTTTGCAAGATTTACACTACAAGTGTACTAAGCATGCAAGAGGTGAAAAAACCAAGTCAAAATAGTGGTATGCCATGCCAAAATAACCCTAAATACATGCTAAGATGGAGTCAACAAGAGCTTAATAAACATGCTCAAACATGAGGCAAAAGAAGCAAGCGTTCAAGAACACAAGGAGAGGGGATGACCCTCTCCTATTTGGGACCTCAAAACACCATTTCCACCACTGAAATTCCTTTGAGTTTCAGTGGTGAGAAGGCCAAAACAAGGTGATCCCAATAGCTTAAAAAGGTGGCACAAGAACAAGGCCAAACAAGGCCTAAGAGGGGGTAGACCACCACCAACACAAAAGTGACCTTAAACAAACATGTTAAGAATGCAAAATCAGAAATTTTTGTAGTTTAAAGTCAAGCCAAAATAAGCATGCAAATAAGTCCAAAAGCCTAAACCAAAACAAGGGTTTTAAGGGTTACAAGCTCACCCTTGAAGAACACCTTCAAAGCTGCAACTCTAGCAACCTCTTTGAGCTCAAACCAGTTCAAAAACTCCAAAACCAACCTCAAAGAGCCTCAGTAACAAGAGTATGGTGTTTGAGTGTGTGCTTGTGTGAAATAGTATGGAAAAACTACACTTTAAGGCGCAAATATGAAAGAGATGGAGAATTATAGAGATAGAATGATATGTACAGCTCAAGCAAGATTTTCTAAACCTGGAGAAGGAATTGAGGACCTCCATTATATAAAAAAACAAGCAAGAAGCTTGTTGAGGAAGTTAAGGGCTTAACGCCATCCCTCCATGCACGTGCATGGAGGATGGCTTCTGTACCTTCCAGCTGGCCTAAAAATATCCCCAAAAAAGGTGAAGGAAAGTTGCTGACAACTTGAAGTGGTCGGCCAGCTACTTACACTGGTCGGCCGACCAGTGCAAGTGGTCGGCCGTGGGGGCGGAGATGGTCTGCAGCATGAAAGCAAGGCAGTGGTGTGGTGGCCGACCAAAAAAGGTGATCCAAAGACCAAGCAAACCAGTTGGCCGACCAGAAAACTGGATGGCAGGAAGGAAAGTGGTCTCCCAGGGGAAGAACGGGTCTCCCAACCTTATACCACCTTCCAAACAAGGAAAACAAGGTTTGTACCAAAAACAAACCAAAAAGGATGCAAGACAAGAGTCCGGGAGGCAAGGCGCACAACTGGGATCCTCAAAAACTAGTCTACGGGCACCAAAAGCGGTCTACGACCACAAAAGTGGTCTCCCAGACCACAGTGGCCCTCTAGGCCAAGGCAACAAGGCATGGTTTGAAAACCAAGTCAAACAGAGAACGTTAAGCAATCCCGAGACAAAGCGCGCGACCGAAGGCTCCAAAAATCGAAAACTAGCCTCCAAGCAGGAAAAGTGGTCTACGACCACAAAAAGGTGGTCCACATGACCTCTCCCTCCCTCTAGGGAAGGGAAACAAGGCTTGGTCTACAAACTGAGCTGAAACACAAAGAGTTCAGAGGCTCGGAGGCAAGGCTCTCAGCTGAAAACTCCGAAACCTCGAAACGAGCTCTAACATGCATGATCACCGAGCGCTCAATCGATGACGTCTGAGTCTTAAGGTCGGTCAAAAGTGGGGTGTCTACAGTATTGGTTCCATTTCAGCAAGTTTTTGGCGTTATTTTAGCATGCCTCAACTTTGTTTTAGGTTGGTTTGACGGTATCTTGCATGCTTCACATACTTGTAGTACAATCTTGCATGATAGCCTAACATGCATCATGTGTTTGAACCATCATTCTAGCATGTTTTGGCTTAACTCCAAGAAGCTTTTGGCCATGTTTTACCATGCTTAAGGTCTGATCTGTGTTGTTTTAGTCATACATGCATTGCTTTGTATAGCCATGGTTCATTCTAGCTGATTAGCCTTGAGTTTCCAAGCCACTAACATGCATTGCATGGGTTCACATGATTTGGCATCATTTGTTATGTGATTTCAGAGCATGTTTCATTGTCATGCCCTCACATTTGTCACTCTTTTCATGCTTTGCGGAGTTGGTTCTTTATGCCTTAAGAATGAGCCATTGCGTATGCATTTTGCCTAAGCTTGTAAGCTGCCATATCAATGTGTATTTGGTCTCATTTTGCCATGATATAACTCTGATTTTTGTTGTTGAAGTCACCTCATGCTTGGTTTTGATAGGTGTAGTGTAATACTCCTTATTAGCCTTGCAAGTTCATGCTTCATGCCCTTCATGCTAGCTTGTTTTGGTGATGCTCTATGCATGTTTTAGTCTCATTTTGACATACTCTAGGACTATTTTGGGCTGCATTGGCCATATGCTTCATGTTTTGCATAGTTGTAGTGCAATGGGCCTTGTTAGCTTTGAGTTTTGAGCACCATAGCATGCTTAATTTGTGACATGTATATGATTTGGCATCAGTTTAAGTCCACTAAATATTGCATTACATGGTCCTTACCATTGCATGTTTGTTTGCATATTGTTGCATGACATTGTTATTTGCATGTTGTTGCATGTTCATGATGTTTAGCATGTTGATTAGATAGCATGTTGTTGCATGCTTGTTCCATTGTATTGTTGTTGCATGCTTGTTGCATTGCATGTTGTCGCATGCTTGTCGCATTGCATGATTTTTGCATGCTTGTTGCATTGCATTATGTGTGCATGCCTTGCATTGCATTGTGTTTGGATAGGGTGTTAGTCCAAACACGAGGAACAAGGGACATTTCATACTTCAAGTGATGAAATGTGCGTCATTTCTCGGTCGCCGACCCTCTTGATCAAGCATGATAGAGGTTAAGGCATTTTTGTGTCTTTTGTGCATTCATGTGATATTGATTCGTGCAACTCGGCCTCTTTGGCCATCACGCATTGAAATGAGTGATTGATGGCTTGAGAGTCGAACACTACACTCCTTTGAGTCTCAAACATGATAAGGGGTGTAGTTGCACAACATTTTCTCACAAATGTATTGCCATGCCCTTGTTTTTCCTCTGCTGCAGCAAAAGGAGCAATCTGCAGGAAGAGATGACCGATCGGCTATCTTCAATGCCGATCGGCTAACAATTTTTGGCCGATGGACTCAAAAGTGGTCGATAACCCCTTTTCTTTGGCCGATGGCCTCTCAGCGTGTCCATGGGGTGGTTCAGAGACATCACAGGATTTCCGAGCGAGGCGATCGAGCATGCATCTTCGAACTCTTAGAACTGAGCTGAGGCTTTGTAATTTGTAATTAGCTTTACTTGATTATTTAGCTTTTGAATTTGTAATTAAACTAGCTAATTTGTTAATTAGTTAACGTGTTGTAATAATTAGCTTAGTGTTAGCTAGTTATTCAATTTGATTATGTAATAATTAGTTTAATTAGCTTAGATTAGCTAGTTAGCTTCTTATTCGACCCCTCCGTCGAGAGGGCCAACTGTTGCAATAAGCGTATGTGTGTGTGATACATGTCTTCCAACCCCCATTTCTTTCTCCCTTTTACTTAACCGCTTTACGATGGTTAGTTTTAGGGCATATTTCAATTAGAATCCTTATGCTAGCATGTTTGTATTCATTCATTTGTTTTGCATGCACTGGTCTCGGCGCATCATACAAACTGTATTGTATTTCAATTCCTATTTGAATACATGTATCAAGTGTTGCACTCATATGCCATCTTAGAATAGCCGAGCCTATCTTAGTTGCATTTTGCATGTGTTGCATTAGCCATCTTAACATGAACTAGGATCATGCATGATTTCTAACTAGTTCTCTGTTTTGGCTCGGAGTACACTGTGAGTGTTTACTCTTTAGCATACTGCATGAGATATGTATGTTGCCATGTTTAGCATGCTTGCCATGAGGCTAATTGCTTATGTGTTTAACTGTTTGAATGCCTGTGGGTGAAGGTTAGATTGCTTGAATTGGAACAATTCATCAAAATGCAAGTTTTAAGCCCACTTGAAGTGGCAAATCACCATATTTTCTAAGCCCACTTGAGGGTGGCAAAATCCCCGACTTAGCCTACTTGTGAGTAGCATCTTCAAAACGTTTTTAAACAAACAAACATGAAATGTCTTGTTTCAACTTAGGCAATCTAGTCTATACTTGTATGCTGCGCGCATCACATAGTAATTCTAGGTTAATAACCAGAATAAGAACACATGTGTTTTCAAAAACAAACATATCATATTAAGCAAAGGTCGATCTTTGATCGGGCGAGCGGGGGTGCTCATTGCATGACCTTCCCCTCTCGTACTCAAGTTCTCGAGCCGAGGCAACTTTGGTGATGACGGACACATGGCCTTAGGCACGAGTCAGCGTTTCCTAAATTTCCTAAAAATAAAACATTTAGGTGGCGACTCTGTATCTGGGAAAGCAGTCTATGTTTGGCACTTCTTTATTAAAAATCAATTTTCCAAAATGATTTGCTGGATTTGGACTCTTTGGTGATTTATCAGTCTTGCATTGCACTTTGTGAGATTAGATTTAGAACCGTGACACGAGTTCGAACTGTAGTAGCTAAAGAACAAAACGATTCGCGCCCTCGCGCGCGGATTTGGAGTTCTCGGGCGGTTTACACGCCCATGGCCTGTTGACCTACAGGCTCGGCCACATTGGCCTGAGCAACCCCTTCTTCTTGCGCTGGAATTTCATCCAGTATAGGCGCCTCGTGCCTTCTAGGCCTACCACGCCTATATCCACAACCACGTCCTGACATCCTAATAAGGGTAAAAAAAATATTAGCACATTCACAAATGTGCCGAAGCTAACTCACTCGCATCCTAATACGTTGGACAACAATAATTCACTCCATATAAGCACGTAATCACATAAACACATACGAATTTCCTTCCTAGATAATGATCATCCCGCGGCATTGCTAGTGTTCCAATTAGAAACAAAAGTGATCAACTGCTTTTCTAATAGGACTTCTAGAAACCTGCCGACCCAATTAATATCTTAGGAAATAAATCCCATACCAATATAATCACATAAACATGTTATCATATAAGCACATATTATTCACAGTTAAGTCTCTAACAAGCGAGACAAACCCATTGTGGTGTTAACCACTTCCCACGTACCCAAAGTATTCAAACCCAGTACGCTCTGATACCAAGTTGTCACGCCCCCAAAATAATACAACAAATACAACTCAAAATAAATGTTAATAACAGCATAAATCAGAGTAAATAGTTCTTCCAATACATAGAGTTAATGACACAAAAGAGTAGTTTAACATAAATAAATTCCCTTTTGGCTTACACCTTCCCAAGCCTTGACTTGGTTGTGACAAAAGTGAGTTTCGCTCAATACATTCAAAGCCCTAGGCTTTACACAAAAATCATAATCAAAAGTGAAGAAGCTCTTGCTCCCGAAAAACCCCTCTAACACTATTGCCTTGGTGGAGGCATTCCATCATTACCTGAAAATGTTTTTCCCAAATAGGGTGAGCCACAACCCAACAAGAATAATCTGACAGAATACATGAGATTTAACAAAGATATAAGTGTAATGTGCATATACAATGCCCGGGATAAAACATTCATACATTTATATAGCCATAGAATACTAAATCCATGCTTCGTTTCATTTTCCTCCAATTCATTTCAATACAGGAATCAATTTCATTATATCTTTAATATCTCAAATGAGACTGCAACTCAATGATTCTACAATCACATCATCAACATACAAACACTTCAAGCTGCCATTTTATGGATATTTCGTCCTCGGGATTGGCACCCATGGAATTTAATATGAGTTACACAAGTGGATGGATGGATACGCTAGCTGCTTAAGGGAGAAAAGTAAAAAAATAGAGAGAGATGAAGAAAGAAAGATACTAATTTCATTGGTTACAATGTCAAATAGGTTGGAACGTCTTTTTCTTTTCCTTCGCTGCTTTTCTTTTTCTTCGCTGCACTTTTTCTTATTCTTCTTCTTCTTCTAAGTGTTCGATTCTTCTGTGCAGTTCGAATCCCCACTTTTCTCCTCTTGGCTTCTTTGTTCCTCCTCTTCCCCCATCTCTGTTCTGTAGTTCGACTGTTATTCTCTGTATGTTTTTTATTTTATTTTTTTATTGGTTCTATTTATGTTCCTGATCAAAGCAAACATATGAGAGACTGAAAACCAAAACTTTGATTGAAACATTTTAAAAGAATTTCGAATCACTTTTTCTTTTTCTTTTTCTTTTTCCTTTTTCCTTTTTTTTTTCCCGTTTCTTCATTTCTTCTACCTTTTTCTGCTTCATTTTTCTTAGTTGTTCTTTGTTGCTGCTGCTGTTCTTCTTTGGTTCTTTTTCCCTGAACTTTGCTGAAAAAGAAAAATATATTTTATTTTGAACCACAAATTTTGTTCAACACAACTCTATACCAATTCTTTGTTGAAAAAAATGTTTGACTGCTACTTTGAATTGCTATATTTCTTTTTTTGAGGGGGCATTCTATATACATTTTGATAGCATTACTTAGTCATATAAAAATTATAGTCATTTTTTTTTTCATTTTAGTAGAATCTTACAATCATCGATCCAATCCTACAATCCGATCCAGCAAACCCCCAAAACGATCTTGTGTAGGATCCCGATCTTAACAACCTTGGATTCGACTTCTACTTCTTCTTCTCTCTCCCCCCTTCTACTTCTTCTTCTCACTCCCCATCTACTTCTTCTTCTTGGCTCTTTCTTTTTTTCTTTCTCTCGTACTTCTTCTTCTTTGCTCTGTGTTTCTTTCTTTCTTTTTTATGTTTTGGATGTTTATTGCCTATTTGGTAATAATTTCGTTTTCAGTTTATATTTACAGAAATTTTAAAAACTGTCATAAAAACTTGTTTGATAATTTTTTTGGTTTATAAATGGTTGTTTCAGTTTGTAAATGTGAGCAAAAATTGTAAACTCAAAAAATGAGTTTTCAATTGGTTTTTAAACAGAAATTTAAATATTTGACTTACAATTTTGTCCCAAAAATAAATATAAATATTTTATGCCTGAACAAACATATTTTTTAGTTTATGTTTTTAAAATTTTTCAAATATTTTGTTCAAACCAAACACGTTTGTAGTTTATGTTTTTCTAAAAATAAACAAAAACTAATTTATAAAATATTTGTAAACATAAATAAAAAACATAAACGTTACCAAAACGCTACTTTAGAGTTTAATTTTTTTTTTTTTTTTGGGTGTGGTTTTTGTTGAATGTGGAATGCTATGTAATATGCACTTTCATGGCTTTGAGAATTATTCTATAATTTTCCTTCATTACCATTTTTTAAAAAAAAAATTGTCTTAGCACTAGTTGAATCATTGATCTATGTTAATTTTTCTATTTTTTACTAGGAATGTGTGCTTTCCTTCAATAAAACCCGCGCCTTGCCATGTGCCTAGCCCCAAGAAACCTTTAATGCCTTAGTGAGCCATGAGCCTTTGAAAAGACTCTCAAATATTGTGGATGTCTTGGTGTCAATATCCGAAGAATCTCAAAAGATCATAATCTCATCTTAAGAACAATCTCTATCTAAAGTTCAAATGTCCCTAGTCTAGTACTGGCCTCTAGTGTTCACAAGATTTCTACTGTTTACTCTAGAAGAACTTCGTTATATTGTGTTTAGTAGCATCTCATTGTTTACACAACCAAACCAAAGTCTGGAGAAAAAAAGTAGGATTGTGGTAATCTGACAGCCAACATAAACTTATAGGCACACCATATGAACATGGATTCTAAGAAATTTTCAATTAGGGCATCTCCTATTTGCAACATCAGAGTATGGTTATTGTGAAAAATGGGCAAGAGTGAGTGAATGGATGATGCATATATAGAGAGAGAGACGATGGGCATGGATATCATGGTTTCACCCCCTCCCTCTGTATATTTCTTCCTTTGAAATGATACATTCCAATTCCGATTTTTTGAATTAAATAAATGGAACCCAAGGAATGGTGAACATAAAATTTGTTATGATAATTCTTAATGACTTAAAAAAAAAACAAATAACACAAAAGTAGTAATTTCATCAACCAGTGTCATTGCATTAGGCCCGAATTCAATGTAGTCATTTTAGCTAAGGAAAATTCTCTTTCCCACAACATCCTCCAAACAAACAAACCAAAAGAAATCAACTGGGCAGGGTCGCATAGTGCATTATTTTGAAATCGTAAATCCAATAGGACTTATTTATTTATTTAAAACATGTATCCAATAGGCAATGTTCCACCATGATTTAAATTGAGATACAATCAAAATGACCAGTGGAATCGTAAATTGGAACCTATCCATTGTGTTGTGTACATGATTTGGCATCACTTAACATGACATTTCAGAGCATATGGCATTGTCATGTTCCCACTTCATTCATGCTTTGAATGCCCTTGAGTATTGTGCATTGTTGCCTTACTTGTAGCCTAGCTTGTATGCTTGCATGCCTAGGCCTTTGAGCCGCCATCTCAGCATAAATTTGGTGCTTGTTTAGACCTACTTGAGCTCTATCCATGCTTTGATCATGCATTTGTGCCATGTATTGCATGCCTCCTTTGTAGTCCTCTTTACTAGCTTCATGCTTTAAGGACTCTTGCATGCTTTACTTGCTTTGTTTAAATGATTTGGCATCATTTCTTACCTCATTTCAGTATAGTTAGTGTTGGTACACTTCCATGATTTTCACTCTTCAAGTGCCCTTGAGAGTTGCATGTTAGCGCCTTAACTGGTGAGCCAATTGGCATGTATGTTTGCGTGTGTCTTCGGTGCCTTCATTTTAGCATTATGGGCACTGGTTTGGGCATGACTGACGTCTACCCCTTTTGGTTTAATTCCATTGATTATGCCATATATATTGCATTGAGTATGCCATATTAATCATTGCGTTGAGTATGCCATCTTACATTGCATTGTGCATGCCATGTGGTTATTTGCATTGTGTATGCCAAGTTGTCCCTTGCATTGAGTATGCATGTCCATAACATTGCTATGTTGCCCTTGTAGCATTGCATTGTGCATGCATGTGTTAGCATTGTTTGCATACCATTTGCATTGGTAGTTTGATCATGTTGTATTGCATGTTGTTGCATACCTATCCCTTGTATTGCGTATGCCAGGTAGTTGCATGTTTGCATGTTTAAGTTACATTGCATGTTTGCCACGTTACGTGTTGCATTCTGTTTGGAATAGGTGTTAGTCCAAACACGAGAAACGACGAATGTTTCATACTTCAAGTGATGAAACGTGCCTTAATTCCCAGTTGTCGATGCTCTTGATCATACATGACAGAGTTCTAGGCTTTATGTATTTACTTGTGCATTCATTTTCATATTGAATTGTGCAACTTCGCCTGTCGGCCACCATGCATGGAAATGTGCGATTAGTGGCCCGAGGGTCGAGAACCACACCCCCTTGAGTTCATTACATGATAGGGAGGGCAGTTGTGCACACATATCTTGCAAATACATTACCATGCCCTTTCTTACTCTCTGTTGCAGAAAACTGGGATTCAGAAGCAACAACTGGACGGCCAGCCAGAAAAAGTAGCTGGCCAACCACTTTTCTAGTATTTCAGCAACCAAAAGTGGTTGGCAGGTGTTTGTAGAGACCAAAACTGGTCGGCCACCATCCCACAGGATTCCTAAGGTGGAGTTTCATCTTTTTGGAGCTTGGTGCAAAGTTCTAAGAACAAATGAAAACAGAGGCAAATCAGGGCATCGCATTGGATTTCCGAACGAGGCGACCGGGCTAGCATGCATTCCTCTCCCTCTGAGGCTCCTGATTTACTGCTTTCCTTAGCTGCCATGCTTAGATAGCTAGCTTTCGCTTTGGTTTGGACTCTTAATAGTTAATGCGTTAGCTATTCAATTCATTTTGTAATAATTAGTTAACTAGGATTAGTTAATTAATTTGTTGTGTAATAATTAGTTTAATTAGCTTAGGTTAGCCAGTTAGCTTCTTATTCGGTCTCTCCCTCGAGAGAGCCAAGTGTTGTAATAAGCGTGCGTGTGTGTGATGCATGTCTTCCAACCCCCATTTCTTTCTCCCTTTTACTTAACTGCTTACGATGGTTAGTTTTAGGGCATATTTCGATTAGCAAAGCTCATGCTTACATGCGCGCATCCATTCATTTTGTATTGCATGCACCAGGCTTGTCGCATCACACTAACTGTATTGTATTTCAATACATTTACTTGAATACATGTATCGAATTGTTGCATTTCACATGATATTCTAGAATAGTTGAGCCTATTTTAGTTACATTTTCACATGTGTTGCATTAGCCATCTTAACATGAACTAGGATCATACATGATTTCTAACTAGTTGTTTGTTTGGCTTGGAGTACACTGTGAGTGTTTACGCTTTAGCATATCGCATGTGTGTTATCGATTGCCAGGAAAGCGTGCTTGCCATGAGGCTATTTGCTTATGTGATATAACTGCCTGAATGCCTGTGGGTGAAGGTTGGATTATCTGAATTGGAACAATTCATTGAAATTTGCATTTTAGCCTACTTGCGAGTAGCAAACTTCAAACGATTTTCCAAACAAGCGGATATGCAATGCTTTGTTCCAACTTAGGCGATCTAGTCTATACTTGTTTGTTGTGCGCATGACATAGTAAGATTAGCTAATTAATCAGAATAAGAGCACATGTGTTTTGAAAAACAAAATATCATGCTTAGTACAGGCCGATCTTTGATCGGACGAGCGGGGGTGCTCATAGATGACCTTCCCTAATCGTACCCAAGTTCCCGAGCCGAGGCAAATTTGGTGATGACGGACGCGTGGCCTTAGGCAAGAGTCAGGGTTTTCTAAATTCTCCCAAAATAAAATATTTAGGTGGCAACTCTGTATCTGGCAAAGCAGTTCATGTTTGGCACTTCTTTAAAAAAATCAGTTTTCCAAAACGATTTGCCGGATTTGGACTCTTTGGTGATTTATCAATCTCACATCGCACATTGTGAGATCAGATTAAGAACTATGACATTGAGTCCGAACTATAGCATGAGGGCCAAGGGCACGTGTACAGTTTTTGGCGACTCTGCTGGGGATTTGGAGAGCTTGACTCGAACTCATGATATTTTGTTTTGTTTACACTCATGTGTCTCTTTGCATTGCATTTGCATTGGTGCGCCTAGGACACCGTGTTTGCCGTATGCTATTCCTGAACGGTTTGCTGGAGGTTTGCTTTGAAAAGCATGCCATAAGGCTGACCGGTTGCGGGCTCTGCCACGACGAGAACACAAACCTCAGTTTTTACTGAGGCACCCTTTTTGACCATTCAACCTATTGCATATCGGAATCCATAGTGACTATTCCAAACTAGGACAGGTTGCTTACCCGATTGTAGGTTGTTTGAAACCGCTACGTGCATAGTAAAACCCTAGCTCCTGACAAAATAGGATAGGGAAACCCTACCTCAACATAGTGGTGTTTTGGCTCTCATTTGCTTGCTATGTGCTTTTAGAGTGTGCCTCTACAGGAATGCACGTATATCAGTTTGCAAGTCTAGGTATCAGGCCTGCAGGCATCAATGTTTGGAGAATCAATTTTATCTGAGGGTATCAGATTCAGTTTTGGGACAGCAATTTGAGGCACAGTGATCAGAGTTAAAGACAGTGTGTTCAGTTTACAAATACCGACTGTGTATTGTTATGCCGGCTGTGTGTTGTCAGGCCGACTGTGTGTTGTCCTTAATTTATTCAGTTCATAACATAGAACATAGCGCGTTGTGGTTGTTTATTTCCTTATTATGTTTTATTTATCTTTTTGCAAGGTAGTTTAGCACAATTGCATCTGACGAGGAAGATATTCCCCAAGCAATCTGGGTCAGAGGTTGAAGACTTAATCGATCCAGGGATCTGATAGATGGACAAGTAGTGTTTCTTTATTTACCCCCGATTACTAGACGGAGGTCAAAAAGGCGCAGTGTATCAGTACAGAGGTCGTTAGATCAGTGGTCATTAAACAGTCCAGCTGAGGTCTCAGTTTCTACTGCAGAGGCAGATATACCGGTTGTTCAGATAAACCCGCACAACATGGCAGGCTTAGAAGAGATGATGCGTCAACTCCAACAACCACCGCAGCAAGCTGGGGCATCTGCTTCGCACCAGGTTCCTCCCCCATCAGGAGTTCCCATACTTGGGGAGACCGCACATGTCCAGGATAATACGGACGTTCCAACGGGGCCGGCTCCGCCCCCAATCCTACCCCAGTTATCCAAAGCACTTATCAACCTATCAGATTCTCCCTTTGACTTTGAGGTGGACCCCACAGCGCTAAAAGTGAGCAAGCTGGAAAAGCTTTTCAAGAAGGCTCAAGGCGTGAAATCCATTCCGGATATAGAGGATAGATACACTGACTTGGCCGTGACGCTGCTGGACCGGTTTAAAATGGCACACATCGACCGCTTTGACGGGTCTGGGGATCCTATGGTGCACCTGCGACTATTTTCTGATATCCTAAGGCCGATGGGCCTCTCCAGATTGCAGAAGATTTCCCTGTTTGGCCGGACCCTATCGGGTGTAGCGGCTATTTGGTATGCAAACTGGAGGACTCTGTTAAAAGGAACTGAGAGGAGATGACAGAGGCCTTCATAGCTCCATACTCCTATAACACTCAGATCGAGGTCACAACTCGTGATCTCGAAACAACCAGGCAAGAACCAAAAGAGAGCTTCTTCGACTTCATAACCCGTTGGAGGGCCAAAGCCTCGATGATGGCCATCAGGCTTGTGGACAAAGATCAGATACGGATGGTTGTGCGCAACCTCTAGCCCAAGCTTATGCAGAAAATGATCGTTCTCCCCCTCCCCACCTTTGTAGATCTATATGAGATTGGGGTGCAAATAGAGGACGCTATGAAATAAGGACTCATTGATAATAAGAGAGAGCAGCCTAAGAGGGCATTCAACCGCAGTACGAATGCAAGCACAAGTAGTGCTGCAGCTGGTAGAACTTCAGATGTCGGAATGGTCACCACCGCTACTCCAAAAACTTTTATATCTACTCCATTCACTGGTGCGTCCGGTAGTAGCTCACAAACAGCTAGATATGCGCCCAGAGGCCAAAAAACCTTCACCCCACTATACATGCCCCTATCCAAAGCTTTGGGGGTATTGATCAAGAAAGGGCACTTGAAGCCCCTAGAGTCGCGGCCCTTGCCAGAAAAACATCCTCCCTCTCATAACCCAGCTAAGTACTGTGCCTATCATCAACAGCATGGTCACGACACCGACTAGTGCTTTAGAATGTGCCACGACATCCAAGATCTCATTGACAATAAGGTGATCACACCGTCGGAAAAACCAAACGTCACAACCAACCCTTTCCCACCACCTAACCAAGCTCCACCTCCCAAACGAATCAACTTCATCAAAACTGGGGTTGTGTCATACGACCCTAGCATATATATCACCACTTCTCACCTACCTAAGCCAGAGGTGTTCATTCCAGAAAGCATGTATTTGTGCATACTGGACATCTCTCAAACCCAACCTGTGCCGATGGTGGTGAATATCGAAGATAGAGCCGGGATGATTGTGGGAGCATATGGAAATGATGAGTCGGAGCCTGAGGGTTCTGCGAGCCTTGAGTACGACCCGAGTGGTTACATTACACCAACAAGGCAGATTAAGCCGAGGGTGGAACTGCCGGTTGGGGCATAGATCAATGTCGTTCGGAAAGATGGACCTAATCAGGGGCTAGATGACCTAGCAGAATTTGAAGAGGACATAGCCAACCTTCAATTCTTCAATGAACAGGATCTGTGGGATGTAACTGTCAACTGGTTTGATTTAGATGGGTTAGTAGAAGCTACCGGGTGGCTTAGTGACGAGCTGGATGTTATTGAGGAACTTCATCCAGACCAGGGGCAATCAAGGGTTAGAATATCATCAGCAGTGGCCGGAATGGCCTGGAATTAGGAGCAACTACCGGAGAGCACCGGTGTTAAGAATTTTGCTCGGGATCAAAACATTTCAAGTACAGAGTATATTGAACAGCAGGCTGCGCTGAAAGAGTTTGAGCGAGAAAAGATCGAAGATCTGGAGAAGGCTAGAATGGCCAAAGCCCCTGTGGGGATAGAATGTACTGTGAGCACGAGAATGGAATCTGCTGTGCGCACAAGAACAGTTGTGACAGAACCAGATAGCTGTTTGTCGATGGCCGATGGCATGTGGTGGGAAGATGACGACCTATGTCTTGCCCACACAGACAAAGACTGGGGGAACAACCAACCGGATGATACCTGGTATATTGGAGAAGTTGACCACATGACTAGAAGTGGGCGGTACTTCAAGCGCCCATACCTAGATCAACCAGAGGCATCCGAAAAGGACACAGAGGCAGAAAGGAAGAAAGAGAAACTACTCGAAGATGAGGCTGTGTTGAAATAGCTTAAGAAAATACAAGCAGACATCTCCATTTGGGGACTGCTTATGGCTTCAAGGGTAAAAAGACAGGCTGTGCTCTCTACAATGGATAGGGCTAAACTTTCGATCGATACCACGCCTGAGCAGCTGGTAGGAATGGTTTTCAGGGAGGAGCTTCCTCGACGTTAACCTTCACTAACAAGGAGTTGCCGCCTGAGGGGACAAACCATGACAAACCGCTCTACATCTTCGTGGAGTGTAGAGACAAATGGATACCAGTGGTTCTTGTCGATACAGGATCCGCCATCAACGTATGTCCGTCAAGGACAACATCTGTAATCTGGTTGAAGCCTATAGACTTTGTACCTACTGCCCAGGTGATTTGGGCATATGACAATACTAGCAGAGAAGTGATGGAGACTGTGCAGATCCAGGCTAAGGTCGGTCCAGGACAACACGAAATTGACTTTCATGTCTTAGACGTTCCCGCGACCTGCAATCTACTCCTAGGGCGGCAGTGGCTGCACCAGGTAAAGGCAGTCTCTTCCACTCTCCACCAAGTGTTGAAATACCCCCATGAGAAGGGGGTGGCCATTGTTTTCGGGAATTCTTCAATTCATTCACCACCAGAGGCTCCTACACCAGGCTTGGAAATTGAACATGGTACGGAAGAGGTGCTCCTATCAGGATTTACCTTAGCCGAGGCTTAGGTTGTACAGAGTATCTTAGCTGTTGATGAGGGCTTATATGTCAGTGCACAATCAGTTTACCTTATGAACAAGCTACAGCACATCCCCGGGATGGGATTGGGACGTAGTGGCCGAAAAGGCATTGCAACATCGGCCGAAGTGCCGCATAACCCACATACCTTTGGTTTAGGTTACCTGCCTACCAAGGAGGACTGGATGAGGAAAGGCAAAGAGATGGTCAGAAGAGCCAAAGCAAAGCGAGTTAGGCAGCCTGATGAGTTGATGCATTGGCCGATCTAGGGTACCCTGAACGGACGCTTTGGCCGGGAGGGGGAAGACTTCCCATTCTGTGGTTTCCCAGAGCCATGGTTGAATGTAGCGAGGAGACGCTTGTGGGGTTCAAGATCTTCTTTAACTTGCAATTGTCTGAGGATGATGTTGCCGAGGAGCAAACAGACTCGATAGCTGAGGCTAAGCAGTACAAAGAGGAGATTTCTAACGGTGTAGTGATTGAAATGGGGGTAGCACTGGCTTGTCTACTTTCAGATCCTCCGATCGTGCATGAGTGCTTGGGGGATGACCTCTCAGTGTCTATGATTGGGAATGAAATGGTTGTAAACCCACCTTCAAACATTCCGCATGCATCCATTGCACCTTCCCTCATCTGGCAGTACAAGGAAGGCTTCTTATCGAGTAGCACCGGGTCAGGTAGTGAGTCGGAATCTAATTCCATTGAGTTTGTAGAGTCGGAATCAAGTTCCAGCTCGTCTGAGTCTAATTTCGATATTCCTGGTGGTGACAACCTGGATGCCACAGTCCTGTCTAGGTCATCTTTTTCTTTTTCCTTTGAGTCTGTTGTAACAGAGGAACCAAGCGACTTGGAAGTACTTAATGGGAATGATGCGGCTGTGGCCTTCGATTGCTTTTCTATACCCTTAATTTATTGCATGAATCAGGATTTTCAAAATTTTGATGAAAACGACGAGGAAGAAATTCCTCCGGTTTTGCAATATTTGCTCGATCAAGTGTAGGAGAGGTTTGTTAAACCCTTGGTTGATGAAATCACCCAAATTAATGTTGGTATTGAGAATGACCCGCGGCTAGTCCAAATCGAGTCCACGTTGTCTTCGGAGGAGCATGAGCACTTAGTCGCTTTGTAAAAAGATTTCAAAGATGTTTTCGCGTGGTCCTACGAAGACATGCTTGGAATCGATCCTGAGATTGTACAACACCAGATCCCTCTTGACCCAGAGGCCGACCTGTTAAGCAGAAGCTCAGAAGGATCCGCCCAGACTGGGCTCCCAAGATCAAAGAAGAGGTCACCAAGCAAATTGACGCAGGGTTCCTGCTGGTATCTGAATACCCAACTTGGTTGGCCAATATCATTCCGGTGCCAAAGAAAGATGGCAGAGTTTGGGTATGTGTGGATTTCAGAGATTTGAACAAAGCCAGTCCAAAGGACAACTTTCCTCTGCCACATATCGATGAGTTAGTGGACTTTACTGCTGGGCACGCGTTGCTCGTTTATGGATGGATTTTCAGGCTACAATCAGCTATTGATGGCACCCGAAGACGAAGAGAAGGTTGCTTTCACCACCCCGTGGGGAACCTATTGTTATAGGGTGATGCCGTTTGGGTTGAAGATTGCTGGAGCTACGTATCAACAAGCTGCAACCACAATATTGCATGACATGATCTACAAAGAGGTTGAGGTGTACGTGAACGACATGATTGTCAAGTCGAAGGAAGAGAGGGCCACAACACCATCTTGCAAAAATTCTTTTAATGGATCAGAGAGTATAGGCTGTGGCTGAATCCTCAGAAGTGTACATTCGGTATTATAGTAGGGAAAATGCTGGGGTTCTTGATTACACGGAGAGGTATAGAGGTCGATCCTTTCAAAATCAAGGCCATCTTAGAAATGCCACCACCAAGGACTGAAAAGGAGGTGCAAGGCTTTCTGGGTGAAGTGCAATTCATATGATGGTTTATTGCTAAATTAACCTTGACTTGTGAACCACTCTTTGGTCTCCTGAAGAAAGGAACGAAGTTCCAATGGGACGACCGATGCCAAGCAGCTTTCGAGCAGATCAAACAATATTTACAGAACCCACCTTTGTTGTCATCGCCTGAGCCGGGGAAACCGTTGATTCTGTATCTTTCAGTGACTGAAACTACAATGGGCTACATGCTCGCTTAAGAGTCCGAGGACAAAGTGGAGAGGGCTATCCACTATCTAAGCAAGAAAATGCTGGAGTATGAGACCCGCTACACTCTGCTGGAGAAGGCTGGTCTAGCCTTGGTATGGGCTACCAGGAAGCTGCGACACTACCTATTAGCTTACTCCGTAATACTGGTTTCGAGATTAGATCCCATCAAATATCTCTTCGAGAAACCAGCACTTACGGGTAGGCTAGCCCGTTCATTGCTTTTGTTTTTCGAATTCAATCTGAAATATGTGACGTGCAAGTCAGTAAAGGGGAGAGCGGTAGCGGAGTTCCTAGCCAATCACCCAGTGGATGGGGATGAAGCAGATGAGTACGTATTCCCAGACGAGGCCATTTTGTATGTCGAAGATGAAACCTGGACGATGTACTTTGACGGAGCGTCAAATCAATATGGGTATGGGATAGGGGTATTGCTGATAGCACCCGACAATTCCTACATACCTCTAGCATTCAAACTCTGGTTCAAAGTCACGAACAACGAAGCGGAATATGAGGCATGCATTTCTGGTTTAGAAACTGCCCTAGAACTGGGGGCCAAACGGTTGGACGGTATTGGAGACTCGAACCTTGTTGTGTCTCAAGCTAAAGGAGATTGGAAAGTCAAAGAAGAAAATATGAGAATCTACCACCAAACCTTGGACATGCTGATTCCTCGGTTCGAGAAGCTGAACTTCGCTCATCTGTTAAGAGAACAATAGGTTCGCAAATTCACTAGCCACTCTATCTTCCATGATAGACATCCCTTTTGGAGTCCGAATGCGTCCGATCATCATCGAACAGAAATTTGTGCCGGCCTACAAGCTGCTTGACACCATAGATGAGGTTCAGGACGAGAACCCCTGGTATTACGATGTCTGGAACTTCTTGGAAAATGAAGCATATCCACCAGGGGCAAACGCCAAAGATAAGAGGGCAATTAGAAGAATGGCTACTCAGTTCATCATCTGCAAGGGTAAACTGTACAAGAGAGGTCATCTGGGGATGCATAAACTGTGTGTTCATGCTGAGGAATCAAAGTGCCTGATGAAGGCCATCCATGGAGGAGAGTGCGGAGCGCACATGAACGGCGTGATGCTAGCCCAGAAGATCCTTAGGCAAGGTTTTACTGGTCCACCATGGAAGAGGATTGTATTGGCTTTGTTCGACGATGCCACAAATGTCAGATCCATGCAAACCGCATGAACATTCTGTCATCAAAGTTGTACAACATGACTTCGCCATGGCCGTTTTTAGTCTGGGGGATTGATGTGAGTGGAGCTGTCACTCCAAAGTGGTCCAATGGGCATGAATACATTTTGGTAGCAATTGACTACTTCACGAAGTAGGTTGAGGCCCAACCTTATGCGGGGTTGAAGGCTTCGCATGCCACAAAGTTCACCAAGAACAACATCATATGTCGCTACGGGGTCCCGAATGAGATTATTTCAGATAATGGTTCCCACTTCAAGAAGGAGGTGGTCGACTTGTTGGATAGGTACAACGTGGCTTTTCACAAGTCATCTACATATCGGTCGCAGACCAACGGAGCAGTTGAGGCCGCCAACAAGAACATCAAGCACATTCTGCAAAAGATGATAGAAACCTACCGGGACTGGCCAGATAAGCTGTCATTTGCTCTGTGGGGCAACTGGACTTCAATTCGAACTTCTACTGGGGTGACTTCGTATTCCTTGGTCTATAGGATAGAGGCGGTTTTACCTACCAAAATTGAGGTTCCGTCATTACGGGTATTGGCTGAGTGTCAGATAGTTGAGGCAGATTGGCAGCAGAGCAGATTTGAAGAACTCATGCTGTTTAATGAGAGAAGGCTGAAAGCACTGTATTATGTTCAGGGTTATCAACGAAGAATTGTCAGGGCTTTCAACAAGAAGGTTAAGTCCAGGAATTTGAAGGAAGGGGATCTAGTACTCAAAGACAATCGAGCTCCCATTCACGACCCTAGGGGCAAGTTCAGACCTAATTGGACTGGTCCATACATCATCAAGTTTATCTGGTCGGGCGGAGCTGTCGTTTTGATGGACCTAGATGGCCTAGAGTTCTCCTAACCGATCAACATGGACAAGTTGAAGAAATATTTCCCCTGAGTGGCTCGTTAGGCCGAAAACCCGAAAGGCAACCTATGCAAAAGTTAGAGCACAGAAAATTTGAAATTATAAAAACTGTGCTCGCAAGGTTTAAAACCTGCAAAGGGCGGCCTTGGAAAAATTAGAGCGCAAAAGGAGAGCGTTAATACTCTAGTGAACCCAAGCTGAACTACGTAAGGCTTGATTCCCATCTTTTGGATACGTAGGCAACTTCATTCTAAAGTCCAGCCATAAACACTTCCCCGATCAACTTTGTCCATATGATCATGTTTGGTCATCTTTGTCTATTCTGCATTCAAGAGCTCGGGTGTGATCTCCGGTGCAGTGCTATTTAGACTAGGGGCAACTTTCCAGTTGCTGAGATCCGGGATTGTGCATCTCAATGACTATCTCAGGCGTGTCCAGTTCTGATCCATACTGAAAATGGTATTGAAAAGTTTTAATAAAAGTTGATTTTGTTCAAATTCATCTTTTTATAACTTACACCATTTTTGGACCAAACGGAAAATTTTCAGTATCCACAACCTTCAATTTCATTGATTTCAGCACAGAGATCTCCTACTCTTGAATATAAATCGAAGTTGCTTTTTTATTACATTCATAAAGAAAACTTGAAAGTACTGATAAAGTAATAAATTCGGGGCATAGATAAGTCAGGTGTTCCTGCGCCCCCTCCCAGAGCTGGTTGAAGCCTCTGACATCAAAGTGGGCCCAACCTGTGTCTCTTAATCAAGCCGAGCAGTGCACTCATCATAGAGAATATAACTGAAAATGGGAGCGGGGCCAGAAGCTCTCTAGTCCTCCATGCCGTGTCATATTGAGCCAACTGCGTGCCTCGAACAGGAAATGCAGCAGTCTTCCCTTTGCCGGGCAAGTCTGATCATGTCCGAATTGACGTCAAAATCGGAAAGGGAAATAGAACACGCAGTGTGTCAGGCCAATCAAATGAATCTCGGTCTACCGGGACATGCTGTAGCTCATCGCCGGTAGATTAAGCCAAGGACACGGCCAAGCAATGCGGTCGGCGGGCAAACTGCACATCCTGTTGCACCAACATCCCTTGTCAGGGGCATCGACTAGACGTCGTCGGAAGAAATAACTGCAAGCTGAATATGCGGGACATGAGTCCACCACTCTCAATTTGTCCATTAACCATATATGGGGAGGGATTAAAAATGAGAGATTAAAGAATAGAGAGGTGTACGTTGAGAGAAAAAGTGAGAAAGGGTTTTGAGAGAAAAAATCGAGCCTGAGGGCCAAGTGATGTGAGAAACATATGTAAGATGGGGTGGGAAACCTTACCTGCAATAGTAGTGGACTCCGCACCAAGCTAGCCATCTCTCAGCGACAAAAAGCGTCCAAGCCTATCAATGTCTCATCTAATGACATGGCGATGCAGCTCTTGCCCTCTCCTAAGCCTTGGGCGACTTCAATCAAACAAGTGCTAAACCCACCAAAGCCTGGGGCAAGCAAGAAATGAGACAACATGCACAAGCAAAGTGCATGTTGTCGATAACCCTGCCACTCAAGATCGCCGTGGTCACCGGTATCAGAAAATCGATGGATCAAGCTCGGGATATCCAGCACTCCATCGCGAATCAATGACCGAGCATCATGCAAAGTAAGGCCGCACATCCATCCTAAGGCTTGGACGTGGCCAAAGTGGAATTGCGGAAAATTTTTTTCCTCGTGATCGGACTCCATCAGGATTTTGAAATCCTCAAAAGTTGGACATATTTCTTGTCCGCCAAAGCTAAAGACGTGTGTTACCGGGTTCCAAAACCTTGCCGCGGCATGAAGAAATGGAAAACGCAGCGGGGTGCGGCTTAGCATGAATAGTGCATTTATGCCAAACCGCCAAAAATTCACCTTTTCCGAGCCATCCAAGGAAGCGATCCAACTTGTGAGATTTTGGACGAGAAACGCCTCCATTTTGGTGCAAAACTGAGCTGGAATGAGGGAACCACGAATGTGGAAACTTTATAAAGGATAAGACACTGTTTGGAGGACAAGTGTCAGAAAACTGGAGGTTCCGGGATAAGTGGTCGACCGACCAGTTTTTCTGGTCGCCCAGCTACTTTTTTGGGTTCCAGACACAAAAAGTGGTCGGCAGGCTCCTATGGTGGTCAGCCATGAGCATGAAAGTGGTTTACACCTGTTTCTTGCCTCCGGGAGTAAGTCTCTAACTTCCCCGTGTGCTGGGAGTGCTGAAGGTTAGAGTTTACCTATGTTCCGGATGCATTCTGTCGCCTTGTTCGTCTAAAATGCTTTGCATATCGAGTTGTTGCTCATTTGTTTATAGAGTTGTTGCTCATTTTGTTTACCAAGTTGTTGCTCATTTGGTTAATGAGTTGTTAATTCATTTAACGGATTGTTTTCGAATTGAGTTGTTTAGTTTGTTGCATCGGTTCACTACCTGACTTGGCAATAGACGTTGTTCTCTTTCTATTCAAAATTCATTTTTGTGCAAAATGGTGCGATGCGATGCTTAGAATACAAATGCAACACTCTTTGAACGAAAAGCCGTTTTCAGTCCATCATAGGTTTTTTTTACAACATTTTACAAAAAGGTACAAGTTTTGGAAGGGAAAAAAAAAATAAAACTGAAGCTGTACAATGTGCTACAACTACATGTAAAAAGGAAAATAAAGCAGGAACACCTGCATCAATGCTGTCAAGCCCAAGGCTGAAAAGCCCTCCTTGCTCTCTTCGGCTGAGTAGCCTCCGCGCCACCAGCACCGACACCATCATTTGAATCGGAACCACCATCCACAGAAACCTCCTTGGTGTCGCTGCCGTCCTCAGAACCCGAGCCAGAGTCGTCATCCCTGCCTGTAGATATCTGTGACTGTAGATGTGCTAACTCCTCCTCCTCGCTAGACTCGTCATCCTGTCTGACAGGTGCCCTGCGTCCCCCTTGGCCGCATGCTGAGACTCCTCTCCTAGCTGCTCGAGAAGGCCTGGATGCCCCAGTCTGCAGAGGCGGGACCTGAAAAGGACAGTTTGGATGCGTTAGCTAGTACATATATCAGATGCAGATGCGAGAATTACATAGAGTGGGTGCATGCAGATATAGTGTGTGAATACGATGTGTCAAATGTGCTCTACATATGTAATGAATCAATACGGTGAAATGTTCAGTTTCCATATGTCATCAGAAGCATGGTAAATGCGAGGAAATTGAAAAGTACCTGAACGCTGGAGGCGCAAAGCATTGTCTCCCTCCGCAAAACCATGCCCTCGAGTGAAGCCACCACTCCGAGTAACCCCTCAGTATACTCCTAGGGAGGCTGCACGCACAAGTTCAAGTCATCAGTGAATGAATGAGTGTCTAAATATCTAAGTGATAAATGAAAACTATAAAACTTACCTGTGGTGAGTCAGGATCACTGACGTATCGATGGTTGGGCACCGGAGGCTCCAGTGGAATCAGGTAAGAAGTCCCATACTGCCAGCCCGTCAGCTCGGTCGGAAGATCTGGCCACCCAGCATAATGACAAGTCGAGGGCATCCTTCTAGCCATACCTCTCGATGTACCGGCCCTGCTAGTGGAAGGGACGTCAGCTCGTGCGCAACTCGACGAAGGCAAGTCAGCAGCTCTCCTCCTGGGGATACGGACACCTCACAGCGGAGGTATCAGGTACGTATGGCAATATGTCGCGTAATCCCCCTCCTCCAGAAAAGGGATTGCATCAATACCCAGCATAAGGTCCTCCATCTTCCAGGGTGTGAGATCCCTTGCGGACCGCATCTCTGGTGGAGGCAATGAGGGAACGTCCTAATCAGAGTTGCCCATCGTCTGGCGTATGAATCGCTCTCCGAGGAACCAGGCTTTGCCGACCGGTCCCTCAAGCAGAACCCTGTATCGCGATGTGCCCTATCCCCCAGCAAACAGAAATCGGGGATTCCCTGGCATGGCTATCCAAGGCCGTCGGATCACCTGCGGGTAGCAAGGCATAAATTGATTAGATGTCATAAATATGCAAGATAAATCAAAGCTGAAAGCATGAAAAATTGAAAGTTCTGGATTACCTCCGTCGCCCATACAGTATCGAAGAACTGCTAGACAAAGGGCAAAGTCTCCCGGGGCCTGGGCCGCACCGACCCTCAACTCTACGCGAGTAAGGGATCTCAAGGGATGTCTCGACCTCTAGTTCAGGGGCTAGCGTCAAGAAGTACGCGTAAACCCACAGCTGTGAAATGCAGGACAACGGCTGTTAGAATACTGAATATGCAAAATACAAAATGTCGAATACAGAATGCTGAGTGCGGAACGCTATGTGCAGTTGTAGACACCCCATTTTTGACCGTCCTCAAGACATGGACGTCACCGTTTGAACACCCGGTGATCATCCATGTTTGTCTTCGTTTGGAGTTCCTGGAGGTCTCGGCTACGCGCCTTGCCTCAGGATCTCCAAACTCGACTGTTTAGTGTCTGGTTTTGCACCAAACACTTGTGTTTTGCCTTGGAGGGGCAGGGAACACCTTGTGAGGCATCCCCACACATCACCGGCCATGGCCAGAGGCCACCGGCTGGTTTTTTGTTGCCATCGGCAATGTATATTGCCGTCGGCATTCTTTGTTGCCGGTCGGCAGTCCATTTTGTCAAAATGGCAATTTTGAGCAGCCGACTACTGTTCATCTGCTTTTGCAGATATTTTAATACAGCTTTCTTGCATTTGGCTCCCCTCCATACACGTGTATGGAGGGATCTCTCTCTTTAGAAGCTTGTCTTGTAAGCTTTACAAGACAAAAAGCTCTATAAAGAGAGGTCTTCTCTCTTGTTGAAGGGGTTAGACATTTTAGACAGCCATTTTAGGGTTTGAGTTATAGGGTTAGGGTTTGTCTATATCCTAGCTCTATATCTCTCTTCCTCGTGTGTTTAGTGTGTGTGTTTAGGCTTACTATTGCACACAAACACATAGTGTTGCACCTTTTCTTGGTTCTTGAAGGGCCAGAGGTTTGTTCTTGAAGTTTTGGAGCTGTTTTGAGCTAAAGGAAGGGGCTGGTCCACCATTTGTGAAGAAGGTCTTCAAGGGTAAGAAGTTTGTCCCTTTATTCTCCATTTTTGCATTGTATTTTTACCTACCTTGCAACTATTTTTCAGCTTTGCATATAACGCATAAAAGTTCTGTTTTTAGGCCCTCTAAATAGTTTGTTTAGAGTGTTTTGTGGTTTGAGGTTGTTTGACCCCTCTTAAGCCTTGTAAGGCTTCATTTTGTGCCATTTTGTGTGAGCTCCGAGACCTTGGTGTTTGGGCCTCCTCACCACTGAAATCTTGAGGGATTTCAGAGGTAAGGATGGTGCCTTGAGGTCCCAAGAAGGAGAGGGCCACCCCCTCTCCTTGTTGTCCTTGAAAAGGACCATTTTTGCCTCTTTAATGAGCACCTAGCTAAGCCTCATGTTGACCATGCCTTGGCTGTTATTTATGCTTATTTTGCCATGAAATAGCATTGTTGTATGTTGGTTTTGGTACACCACGCTTGCTTAGCATACATGCCTTGTAATGCCACTTTATTGCCTTAACATGCCTTAGGTTGTAAACCATTGTTCTAGCATGATTTAGGCTTGGCTTTGGGAAGCTTTCTTGTTTATTTTTGCCATGTTTGAGGTCTGTCCTTAGCCATTTTGGTCGACCATGGCATGCATCATATAGCCCCTTTGCATTTTTGGTTTGTTGGCCTGAAGTGTGTGAATGTATAGCATGCATCCTTGCCTTAATTTAGTGGGTTGGGACCATTTTCCATGTTATTTCAGTCCCTTAAACATGCTTGTATGCTTGCCTTGGATGCCTCTTTGAAGCTTTGAAAGCTTGTCTTGCATGCTCCATGTTTTGGCCATTGTGCATACCCTTTGAATTTGAGCCACTTAGATGCCATCTAGGTGTCCCTGGGGTGTTGTTTAGGTTCGCATTAGACCTATTTTAAGTCCTCTTAGCCTTGTGAGGCTTGGTTGACTTAGTCTTGGTTTAAGCCTCTTGGCTTGTCTTGGGTTTTTGGCTTTGTTTTCATGTCTTGTTTATCTTGTTTAATTGGCTTAGCACCTTTTGTAACATGATTTTCAATACTTACCTTACATGCCATTAGTCCATGTTATGCCTCTTTCAAGTGTGTTTGAGAGTTGCCCTTTTGTGCTTGAGTATTAACCCCTTAACATGTGCATGTGTGTATGTGTGTTTAGTCCTCATTTCATAGCACTTTGGCCATTGTTTTTGGGCTTAGTAAGGGCTGCCCAAACCATGCTTAAGTCCATCCTTTGCTTGTTTGCATGTTTGCCTCGCATATTTGCTTGCATACTTGCATGAATGCATTGCATTGCCATGTCGCATCCTTAGCTCACATGCTTAGGATTGCATTCCATTTGCATGCATGCTCGGCCTCTTGAAATTCTTGTGATAGAGGTTGAGTCCCATTGGTTTGTTTATGTGCATCGCATTTCATATCAAAATGTGCACACTTGGTCCCTTGGGCCATCACGCATGGAAATGCGCGATTGATGGTCCGAGAACCAAGGACCATGTCCCTTTGAGTCATACACATGATAAGGGATAGGATTGGTCCATACATTGCTTGAATTGCATTGCCATGCTATGCCTTGCCCTCTGCTGCTATCAATTGCAGATTCTGCAGACATTCTTTGCCGACCGGCAGTGTTCAGTGCCGACCGGCAATCTATTGGTGGCCGATAGCTTCACCAACAGCCGATGATCACATACTATTGCCGGTGGCCATTCTACTCAGCCGGTGGTGTCTCCCAATGTCCAGGGAAGCAATTCTGAGACTTTGGCAGTCTTCAGAGGAGTATATCAGGGAAAACAGAGGCAGCTTGCGCATGGCAGTGTACTTCCGAGCAGGACCGAGCATGCATTGAATTGGGCTCTCTTCCCGAGGCAGTTTATCTGTTTTCCCTAGATTAGTTAATTTGCTTAGCTAATTAGATGGTCTGTAATATTTAATTAGCTTGTAGGTTAATCATCTGTAATATTTATTTGGTCCGTCCGGGCGAGAGCGAATTTGTAATAAGTGTGGGTGCGTGTGTGCGCATGTCTTCCAATGCCCACTTCTTTCTTCCCTTTTATTTACCCGCTTATGATGGTAGACTAGGGCATATTTAAGTTAGCATACCTTATGCTATGCATGCGTGCATTCATACATTTGTCTTGCATGCACCGGGCTCGGCGCATCATGCTAACTGCATTTGTATTTCGATTCTAAATTGAATACGTGTTAGTCGTAGCATTTCACATGTCATTATAGATTAGCCGAGCTTGTCTAGATTGCATCTTTGCATGCGATTGCATTAGCCATTTTAAACATGAACTAGGATCATGCATGTGATTACTAACTAGTTTCTGTTTTGGCTTGGAGTACTAGGTAAGCTTTTATGCTTTAGCATCCTTGCACGCGTGTGAATGTTGCCATGATAGCATGATTACCATGAGGCTAGCTGCTTATGTGATATAACTGCTTGAATGCCTGTGGATGGAGGTTGAATTACCTAAATTGGAAAAATGCATTAAAACTGTGAGTTTTAAGCCCACTAGATAGTGGCAAAAACCATCTTTTCTAAAGCCCACTTGAGGGTGGCAAAACCTGCATTTTAGCCTACTTGCGAGTAGCAAACCATCTTCAAAACGAACATGAAATGTTTTGTTCCAATTTAGGAGATTTGGTCTATACTTGTTTGTTGGGCGCATAACATAGTAATTCTAGGCTAATAACTGGAATAAGAACACATAATGCTTTCAAAACAAGATATCACGGTTAGTACAGGCCGATCTTGGATCGGGCGAGAGGGGGTGCTCATAGCTGACCTTCCCCAATCGTACCCAAGTTCCCGAGCCGAGGCAACTTTGGTGATGACGGACACATGGCCTTTGGCACCGAGTCAGGGTTTCCTAAATTCCCCCAAAATAAAATATTTAGGTGGCGGCTCTGTATCTGGAAAAGCAGTCCATGTTTGGCAGTTCTTTCTAAAAATCTGTTTTCTCAAAACGATTTGCCAGATTTGGACTCTTTGGTTCAGATTAAGAACCGTAACATAAATCGAGTCCGAACTGTAGCGAGGGCCCCTCGCGGAAACTGTAGGCACGCGCCCGCCGGTGGCCTCTGGCCATGGCCGGTGATGTGTGGGGATGCCTCACAAGGTATTCCCTGCTCCTCCAAGGCAAAACACAAGTGTTTGGTGCAAAACCAGACACTAAACAGTCGAGTTCAGAGATCTTGAGGCAAGGCGCGTAGCCGAGACCTCCGGGAACTCCTAACGAACACAAACATGGATGATCACCGGGTGTTCAAATGGTGACATCCAAGTCTTGAGGACGGTAAAAAATGGGGTGTCTACAGCAGTGTACAATATACAGAAAATATAGGAAATGCAGAATGCTGAGTACAGAATGTAGAGTACAGAATGTAATATGTGCAGTGTGCGGTGTACAGCTAATAGAAAGTAGAACTGTAAATCAAGAAGGCAGAATGTACCTCCCAGGCTTGCTAGTAGCCTCCAACTATGGCCCCCCGCTCGCGGGAAGTCGTGCTCATGTAGTAGTAAAGGGTAGCAAGGCCAGCGCAACCCCAGTCATACTGATTGACCCGTGATAGGTCCACTAGAGCGTTGAGCAGATAAAGCCCAACTGTGTTTCCCCTGTTGGAGAATAGTGTGGTCCCAATTAGGAATATCAAAAATTCCCGGGCGTACTGCTGTACGTTCTCAATGGTCTGGGGCAAAGTCCCCCTGTACTGCTCGAAGAACCAGGTGTACCTGACCCTGCCTGATGATCTGTCGATCGGCGGACGGGCTCCAAGCAAATAAATCCAAGCGGTCTCCAATCACCCATATCTGCATCGTATGGGATTGGCCGGCCTGCCACGTCAAGGCCCGTCAACATGGAGAAGTCCTATGGGGTCATCGTCATGTCCCTGGTGGCCGAGAAATGGAAAGAGTTAGTGGTGTCCCACCATCTCTCCACAAGTGCCCCCAAGAGGGTCCTACACACTGGATGACGTGACAATCCTGCATAGAATAGGCCAAACCCTGCCTCATCCACTATATGTCGGACAGCGTCTGGGAGCTCCATGTACCACTCCCTCGCGAGGATCGATCCATAACCCCGTGTGAAACAGGAGGATACCTGCATTCAAAGTAAAATGTGTTGAGCTGCGTGTTCAAATTCAAATGTGTGAGCTGCATGTTCAAATTCAAATGTGTTGAGCTGTGTGTTCAAAATTCAAATGTGTTGAGCTGCGTGTTCAAAATTCAAATGTGTTGAGATGCGGGTTCAAATTCAAATGTGTGAGCAGCGTGCTCAAATTCAAATGTGTTGAGCTGTGTGTTCAAATTCAAATGTGTTGAGCTGTGTGTTCAAAATTCAAATGTGTTGAGCTGTGTGTTCAAATTCAAATGTGTTGAGCTGTGTGTTCAAAATTCAATCGTGTTGAGCTTTGTGTTCAAAAATTCAAATGTGTTGAGCTGCGTGTTCAAATTCAAATGTGTGAGCTGCATGTTCAAATTCAAATGCATGAGCTGCGTGTTCAAATTCAAATGTATGAGCTGCGTGTTCAGAATGAAATATATGAGCTGCGTGTTCAAAATGAAAAAGTGCATTGCGTTATGGACTGCGTGTTCAGATTGAGAAGTGTGCTAAAAACTGAATACCGTGTTATGGACTGCGTGTTTAGATTGAACAGTGTGCTATGTTATGAAAAAGTGTACTGTGTTATGGACTGCGTGTTCAGATTGAGCAGTATTATGAGCTGTGTGCTAAAAAACTGAATACTGTGTTATGGACTGCGTGTTCAAATTGAGCAGTATTATGAGCTGTCTACCATCAAAACTGAATGCTGTGTTATGGACTGCGTGTTCAAATGGAGCAGTATTATGAGCTGTCTGCCATCAAAACTGAATGCTGTGTTATGGACTGCATGTTCAGATTGAGCAGTATTATCAGTTGTGTGCCATCAACACAAAATGCTGTGTTATGGACTGCGTGTCCAGATTGAGCAGTATTATGGGCTGTGTGCCATCAAAACCGAATGCTGTGTTATGAACTGCGTGTTCAGATTGAGCAGTATTATGAGCTGTGTGCTATCAAAATTGAATGCTATGTTATGAACTGTGTGTTCAGATTGAGCAGTGTTATAGGCTGTGTGCCATCAAAATTAAATGCTGTGTTATAAACTGTGTGTTCAGATTTAGCAGTGTTATAAGTCGTGTGCCATCTAAACAGAGTGTTGTATTATGAACTGTGCGTTGAGATTGAGTAGTGTCAGGAGCTGTGTGCCATCTAAATTAAATACTGTGTTATGGACTACGTGTTCAGATTGAGCAGTGTTATGTGCTGTGTGCCCAAATGTGTTGTGTGCCCAAATGAGCTATGTGCCGAACTAGCGGAGTGTTGTGTATGTGAATATGTTCAAAATGAGCGAATGTGATACATAGTGAAAACATGGAATGTGTAAGAAATGCAAGAGTAAAGTACGTACCTCATGCGCGTGATGAGATAAATGGGACTCCGGCTCCCGTAGCAGTAGGTCTATGGGTGCCCGCCGCGCGAAGTCCGTGAAGTGGTAAAAGGTGCTAGGAGGGAGGATGTGCTCCTCCGGCTCGTACTCCTTTGGGTCGAATGGTCGCATCCTCGGAGGCAATGGTATGATATCGGGCTCATCCTCTACATATGGAGGACCTCCACCATACGGGATATCGTCAACCATCTGAAGAAATCTGCGAAAGATGCAAAAACGAGCAAAATAAGCCAAAATTTCGAAAAGTCAACAAAAGTCAACTCTTGGGAAGAGAAAAAGTCAACAAAAGTCAACGCCCGAGAAAAGGTGCTAAACTTTGAGACAAACATACCTCAAGTGGTGAAAATGGAGAAAGAAGCTCTGAAAACAAATTATAATCGGTTCAAAACGAAGAGAACCAAAAGTTTTCGCGAAACAACTTCGCGTGGGGCGTTGGAAAATGTGTATAAAGTGCAGATCTGTGAGAGAAAAGGGTCTAGGGAGCAAGGAGAATGTATTTTGGCCTTGGAGGTGTGATACAAACTGATTTGGAGTTGTGTACTTAAAGAACCGAGGCTAAAAGACCAAACTGCCCCGAATTTCTGTAAACTGGTCGATCAGCTAGTTTTTCTGGTCGGCCGACCACTTTGGTGGGCAACAACTGGTTGGCCAACTTCCTAGGTGATCGACCATCCCTCCTGGGTGGTTTCCAAGGTCCCTTTGTTCTCCCTATGTGTTTTGACAATGATTAGAGTCCTCGGCTCTTGAGAAACTAGAAGAAAAGTACACTTTTCGGCTCAAAAATGTCCCCGCGAGAACTTCAATTCAAGTCTTCGATGCGTAGCTCATCGTTTACTTGTCAAGAGCAAGGTGTATCCTTTTTGAGTACATTGTGACCCCTTTGAGAGGTAAATCAGAGGTTATGTTTGAATTATGCTTCTTTATTCAGCATTTCCTTTCAAACACACATTTGAAATTGCGCATTTCTTTTGCATTATCTTGCACTTTCCACACGCGTTGTTGCGCAGGTTTCACCTACATTGTTATGCACACCACTTGTTACATTGTTATGCACTCACTACTTTTGTTGTCATGCTCGTTTTTCTTACATCATTATACGTACTCCCTACCGCATTGTTATGCGTCACACTTAGGTTGCATTGTTTTGCATCCCTTCCGGATTGTTATGCGTCACACTTAGGTTGCATTATCATGCACCCCTCTGCTTGCGTTGTCACGCACTTTTCACTTGCATTGCTATGCATGTTTCTAACGATATTGTACCTGTTGAGTTTCCTTCTTTTGTAGGCACGATATTGTATGTACGGTTCATTTGAAGCTGGCGCGACCAGATGAACCAGACGGTATTGTATGTACTCCACATGAGACGTAGTGAGAATTGTATAATTCTCTTACATCCTTTCTTAACGTAATGTAGTTTGGTTCGTTTTCGCTTGCTTAAACAGTCGCATTTATTGTGTATATTTGCTTCGTTACAGCTTTCTTTGCATGATCATAAGCTATGTTCGGATTTGTGCATGTGTAATAACCCGACCCTCATACATGTTCTTTGTTATATTTTCGGATCCTATTTTGTGATTTTGGATGCTTACTGTGTAATTCCATGAGAAATTAGGGATAAGAAAGTGAACTCCATGTTTAAAGCATATGTTTAAGGATGTCTATCTGTTCGACAAGAAAAGTATCTGTTACATTAGAAGGTTTGAATTGAAATTGGAGGTCTTCAAGGCTTAATTATCTGAAATTGATTTTAGATATGTAATCAGCATAATTTTTAGGTAATATTAAGCATTTTTGGGAAATTTCAATTTCGGATGTTTAAACGATTGACTTTTGTCTTATTAGCTCTTATATATATATATGTGTGTGTGTGTAAAGATATGGCGGCACTATTTGTATGGCACTACCTGTGAAGTTTACACCGACCACAAAAGTCTCAAGTACCTTTTTACCCAGAAGGAATTGAACATGCGGCAGCGTCGGTGGTTAGAGTTAATTAAAGACTATGATTTACAAATGAGAAGGGAGTTTCACTAAAGGCTAGAGATTGAACAACTTAGAGAGACTTTGGGAGATCTCAACTCAAGGTAAGTTTGTCTATAACTTTTATAATTCCTCTCTTGAATTTGAGAGTGATACAACCATGATAATTGAACTCAAGGTGTAATTGGATCATGTTTTATCCATTGGATGAGTTTGAACTAAGTTGCTTATGTATGTATGTGGAGAATTAGCTTTGATTCCTTACTTTCTCATGAAAGATCATGAAGAACTTACCTTATATATATATGTGTGATGATATATGTGATGTTGATGCAATATATGTGATGTTAATGCAAAAAGGAAATTTGACTATAGTTAAGCATTCAAGAACTAGTGTTTATCTAATTTAATGTATGTATTTAAAGCCTTTGTAACATGAATTTTAGGCTATGTATTGTCAATTAAAAATGTTAAAATGAGCCTTGTGAGGATGTACCAAAAGATTGGGATTTTGTAAGAATTTCGGACAATTTTGAGCAGAATCGCCGCACGTGGGGGGTCATGGCCGCACGTGCGGGAGGTGCTGCCGCACGTGTGGGAGTCATGGCCACACGTGCGGGAAATGGTGAAAAACAGGGGCTCGGCCACTGTCTAAAAGGCACGTGCGGGGCATTTTGCCGCACGTGCGGGAGAGCTTGCCGCACGTGCAGGGCTCACAGCCGCACGTGCGGCCCATGTTGAAAAACATGGATCGCTCCGTTTTGCATTTAGAACCCTCTAATGTTGTCGGAATATGTCTTTGATGCCTTTTAATATGTATAAATTCCTTTGAAGTGAAACGAAAGAGAAAGTGAATTGATATGAAAAGGAAACTAAATTGTAAAGGTTGAATGTGTGCAGGGCACACTCCGGGAGGAACAAGCACATCATCGCAACACTGTGAGTAGTAACATCATTATCTGCTTTACATATGGCTAATGCTTTTCATTAACATTTCGTTTACGCAACTATGTTAATGTTTCAAGTTTGTATGTTAATGTTCAAGTATGTTCCAAGTATGTAAGAAAGAAATGGGAAAGATAAAATGCCTTAATTCTATAAGACTCTGGGCCTACGGCCATTCAAAATAAGTTATTATGATACGAAACAAAGTGCTACACGGAACTAAGTGCTACGACGTGAGCCACCTCTAGAATCCGTGTGAGACACCTCTTGAGTTCGTATAAGTATATTCACGGGCCTTGTGCCATCATGTGTTAAGGGCGTCATGCCACCATGTTTAAGGGCCTTGTGCCACCATGTTTAAGGGCATCATGCCACCATGTTCAAGGGCGTTATGCCACCATGTTCAAGGGCTTCAAGCCACTATGATTTAAGAATGTGATATGTCAAGCTGTTATGTTCAAGATTGGGCCTAAGGCCATTATAAAATGAATACAGAATCAGGCTAACTTTGTGATTTCTGCTTTTCCATATGTATTGATATATGTCATGTTTCAAGTTGAGCGTTGTTTCATTCACGTATTACTATTCACTGAGCCCGGCTCATTATCTGTTATGTCTGTCTCTGTAGGCAACCAACCAGGTGGTCAATCCTAACCCATGACGCCCGGTTTCTTTTGTCAACCTTCGCGTAGCCAGGCACTTTCGAGGCCACTTATCTTGTGAAGTTTATTAAGATAATTAGCTTACTTCTTGGCTATCCTTCCAAGATTAAATGCAAATGACTTCAACAGTTTTTGTTACATGCCCGACTATAGGGCTGGGTCTGTATATGTGTTTGTATTTATGTATACTGCTAAGGAATATTTTTGGACTCTATCAACCTTTTGTGGTGCATGTAATGTATGAGATCCTGGCATGTTAGAAATAGCTCAATGGAGTTTGTTGTTTTGGTATTCTTCTAATATTTTGTGCTTCCGTCAAGGCCCCATATGCTATATATACCAGGTTATATGTCTGTGTTTGAATGGGTCATGCCCGAACTTTTAGGGGCGAGTCAAGGGGCGTGACAAGTGGTATCAGAGCACGAGTTGCTATCTCACACACGGATCCATTGAGCTTTAGGGTGTCTAGAAAAGCTTTAGGCATCTTGCATGACATCCTGAAAATATGTGAAAGAACGATGGCAACGTTAAGTCTACTTGGGTAATGGTAACACTTTTGAAATATGTCTATTGTGTATAAATGATTCTTATGTAGGCGATGGTGAGAACAAGGACAGAAGATACGGAAGATGCTACTACGGCACGGCTGGATAGAATGGAGAGAATGATTATGGAAATGGCGGAGACCCTACGGCAACAACATCAACTGCCACAACAACCACCCCCACCACTGGTACCTCCACCGGCAGTACAAGATTTTCATGCTGAAGACCGGACTATCACCCTTACTAAGGAGTTTAAAAAGATGAAACCGCCATCCTTCAAAGGAGGAATAGAACCAATGAAAGCTGAAGCATGGGTGTTGGGAATAGAGAAGTTATTTGAAGTCTTTCCCTGCACAGAAGCTCAAAAGGTGCAATTAGCTGCCTTCACTCTTGAGGATGAGGCACGCAGATGGTGGATGCTTACGAGAACTGTACACCAAGGATTGACATGGGACAGATTCTTAGAATTGTTTTATGACAAGTACTTCCCTCAAAGCATGCGGGATAAGAAGGTAACGGAATTTGAAACTCTCAGGCAAGGGAACAAAACCGTCGCTGAATACGAAGCCCAATTTGCAGAATTAGCTCGGTTTGCACCTCATATGGTGGACACGGATTATAAGAAGGCGCGCAAATTTGAAGGGGGATTGCGGAGCGCTATCCTGGATAAGGTCAACATGTTGAAGTTACCCACTTACGTTGATGTGTTGGAGAGGGCTGTTATAGCGGAAGGGAATCTCGCTACTCAGAGTCGAATTTCGGAATGGAAAGGGAAGAGGCAAAATACTCAATGGTCGAAGGGGTCACCTACTCCACCAAACAAAAAGCAGACTTTAGGGAGTTCAAATACTTCTACCCCTAGTCAGGATTCAATACCGACTTGTTCGGAATGTGGGAAGAAGCATCGTGGAACGTGCTATCGGAGGTCTGGAGCCTGTTTTCAGTGTGGCAAGACGAGTCATTTGATCAAGGATTGCCCTAAAAGAAATCAACAAAGCAATAATAGAACCACTACAAGTTCAGCGGGGTCTGCACCAACTTCCAACCCCAAGACAACTGTTAAACCTGCTAATAATAAAGACACTGCGAGACAATGCAGGGTGTTCGCATTGGTTCCGGGAGATGTGCAAAATACGGCAACGGTGGTGTCAGGTACATTTATCGTTCACGGTCATTTCGCTCATGTATTATTTGATTCTGGCTCCACCCATTCTTTTGTGTCGAAACTATTTGCACCTAATTTAGATAAAACTGAAGAAAAACTGTCTTATATTTTGTGTGTGTCTTCACCTTTGGGAGGCCCTATGATTTGTACTTCTGTATATACTGCTTGTGAACTCCAACTTGGGGATATCCGGGTATATGCCAATCTGTTGCCTCTTGATATGGCCTATTTTGATATTATTCTGGGAATGGATTGATTAGGTGAATATGGTGCAACTATAGATTGTTTGACTAAACAAATCAGTTTCCACCCTCCGGGACAATCAGGGTCTACCTTTCAGGGACATGGAGTGACTTCACCACCTTATTTAATTTCCGCCGCGAGGGCTTGTAAATTAATTCAGAAAGGGTGTCAGGGGTATTTATGCAGTGTTCTAGAGGGTCAGGTGGTGAATGGGAATACCGACATGATCCCAGTTGTCTGTGAATTTTCGGATGTTTTTCCAGAAGAACTACCAGGACAGTTAATAGATCGTGAAATTGAGTTTACAATTGAAGTAGCACCGGGAACTCAATCCATTTCTAAGACTCCATATAGAATGTTGCCAGTTGAGATGAAAGAATTAAAAATGCAGTTGCAAGATTTATTGGACAAAGGATTTATCCGCCCGAGTGTATCTCCGTGGGGTGTGCCAGTTTTGTTTGTAAAGAAGAAGGATGGAACACTCCGGCTTTGCATCGATTACAGAGAACCTAACAAAGTCACAATCAAGAATAAGTATCCGTTGCCAAGAATCGATGACCTATTTGATCTGCTTTAAGGGGCACAGGTCTTTTCTAAGATTGATCTACGGTCTGGATACCATCAATTAAAAGTCAAGGCTGATGATGTTGAGAAGACAGCTTTTCGAACTCGGTACGGTCATTACAAATTTTTGGTTATGCCCTTTGGAGTTACTAATGCCCCAGCAGCCTTTCTGGAATTGATGAACCGTGTTTTTAAGTCCTATCTGGATGAATTTGTGGTGGTCTTTATTGATGATATCCTCATTTATTCAAAGAATGTGGAAGCTCATGAGACCCATCTTCGCTTAATTCTTCAAACCCTCCGGGAAAGGAAATTGTATGCAAAGCTTAAGAAATGTGAATTTTGGCTATTTGAGGTGGCATTTCTGGGGCATATTATCACAAAGGAAGGAGTTTCTGTTGATCCACACAAAATTGAGGCGATTGTGAGATGGCCGACTCCTACCAATGTGACCGAAGTGCGTAGCTTTATGGGATTAGCTGGGTATTACAGGAGATTCATTCAAAATTTTTCTAAAATTGCTGGGCCACTTACGCAATTGACTTGAAAGGGAGTTGCATTTGAATGGTCAAAAGAGCGGGAATCTGCTTTCCAGGAATTAAAGATGAAATTAACCACAGCTCCAGTTTTGGCTTTACCATCTGGCATCGAAGGGTTTGTAATTTACAGTGATGCGTCTCATAAAGGATTAGGTGTGTGCTTATGCAAGGTGGAAGGGTTATTGCCTATGCTTCACGACAGCTTAAACCCCATGAAAAGAATTATCCCACGCATGATCTTGAGCTTGCGGCGGTGGTTTTTGCTTTAAAGATATGGCGGCACTATTTGTATGGCACTACCTGTGAAGTTTACACCGACCACAAAAGCCTTAAGTACCTTTTTACCCAGAAGGAATTGAACATGCGGCAGCGTCGGTGGTTAGAATTAATTAAAGACTATGATTTACAAATCCATTATCATCCTAGTAAGGCCAACACGGTTGCAGATGCTCTTAGTCGGAAAAATATGGGAGATTTGGCCAACCTATTTACGGAGCAAAAGGAATTGGTAGATGAATTGGATAAAATGAGGATGGAATTTAAGATACATGGACATGAAACAATCCTAGCAGCAGTAATGGCTCAACTGACTTTACTTGAAGAGGTTAAGCTACATCAAATGGAGGATGACATTCTAGAGAAGGTATGCGATGAGTTAGAGACAAAACCACAATCGGGGTTCAGTTTAGTGGATTCGGTACTCAAATTTCAAAACCGAGTATGTGTCCCCAATGTATTGGAACTTAAACGGAAATTGATGGAAGAAGCACACGCCTCAAGATTTTCCATGCATCCGGGAAGTACTAAAATGTACCAGGATTTGAAACAAAATTTCTGGTGGCCAAGCATGAAAAAGGAGATTGCAGACTTCGTCTCTAAGTGTTTGCAGTGTCAGCAAGTGAAAGCGGAGCATCAAAGACCAGCAAGATTATTACAACCCCTTCCAATCCCGGAATGGAAGTGGGAACATCTAACCATGGATTTCGTTGTGGAATTACCACGGACACCTCGGGGTATGAATTCTATATGGGTCATTGTCGACCGATTGACTAAGTCTGCCCACTTTCTGCCAGTGAAGACTCAGTAGAATGAAGATAAACTGGCGGTCATTTATGTAAATGAAATTGTAAGACTACATGGTGTACCAGTTTCGATTATATCGGATAGGGATCCGAATTTCGTTTCCAGATTCTGGCAAAGTTTACAAGAAGCCATGGGTACAGAATTAAAGTTCAGCACAGCTTTTCATCCTCAAACTGACGGTCAATCCGAGAGAACAATACAAACTCTGGAAGATATGCTCCGGATGTGTGTGCTAGAGTTTCAAGAAAGTTGGGAAACCCATTTACTGCTGGTAGAGTTCCCATACAACAATAGTTACCACTCAAGTATTGCAATGGCACCCTATGAAGCTTTGTATGGAAGACCGTGTCGTTCTCCCGTATGTTGGGCTGAAGTTGGAGACAAATCCTTGTTAGGGCCTGAAATTGTTCAGTTGACAACTGAAAAAGTTAAAGTTATTCGGGAAAGATTAAAAATAGCTCAAAGTAGACAAAAAAGTTATGCGGATAACCGACGGAGAGTTTTGGAATTTGAAGTGGGCAGTCACGTCTTTATAAAAATTACTCCGATGAAAGGCCATCTAAGATTCGGGAAAAAGGGTAAACTAACGCCCCGCTACGTTGGTCCCTTTCAAATTTTGGAAAGGGTGGGCCTGGTAGCTTACCGGGTTGCCCTTCCGCCACATATGAGTCAAGTACATAATGTGTTTCACGTCTCTATGCTTCGGGGGTATCTTGCAGATCCGTCTCATGTTACTGATTATCACCAAATTGAACTAGATGATAAATTAACTTACGAGGAGAAACCAATCCGCATTTTGGATCGGAAAGTGAAACAATTACGAAACCAAGAAATTCCAATGGTAAAAGTGGAATGGCAAGAACATTACGGAACCGACGCAACTTGGGAAAAAGAAGAGGAAATGCAGCATCAGTATCCACATCTGTTCCTACCTTAAGGTAAAACAAGTTTGGGGGACCAAACTTATTTAAGGGGGGAGAGTGTAATAACTCGACCCTCATACATGTTCTTTGTTATATTTTCGGATCCTATTTTGTGATTTTGGATGCTTACTGTGTAATTCCATGAGAAATTAGGGATAAGAAAGTGAACTCCATGTTTAAAGCATATGTTTAAGGATGTCTATCTGTTCGACAAGAAAAGTATCTGTTACATTAGAAGGTTTGAATTGAAATTGGAGGTCTTCAAGGCTTAATTATCTGAAATTGATTTTAGATATGTAATCAGCATAATTTTTAGGTAATATTAAGCATTTTTGGGAAATTTCAATTTCGGATGTTTAAACGATTGACTTTTGTCTTATTAGCTCTTATATATATATGTGTGTGTTCTTGGAGCCTTGGACCTAGTTCAACACATTTCATGGAAAAGGATAGAGAGAGTAAGAATAGAGAGAAATGAGAAGGGAGTTTCAATAAAGGCTAGAGATTGAATAACCTAGAGAGACTTTGGGGGATAGAGAGAGTAAGAATAGAGAGAAATGAGAAGGGAGTTTCAATAAAGGCTAGAGATTGAATAACCTAGAGAGACTTTGGGAGATCTCCACTCAAGGTAAGTTTGTCTAACTTTTATAATTCCTCTCTTGAATTTGATAGTGATACAACCATGATAATTGAACTCAAGGTGTAATTGGATCATGTTTTATCCATTGGATGAGTTTGAACTAAGTTGCTTGTGTATGTATGTGGAGAATTAGCTTTGATTCCTTACTTTCTCATGAAAGATCATGAAGAACTTACCTTATATATATATGTGTGATGATATATGTGATGTTGATGCAATATATGTTATGTTAATGCAAAAAGGAAATTTGGCTATAGTTAAGCATTCAAGAACTAGTGTTTATCTAATTTAATGTATGTATTTGAAGCCTTTGTAACATGAATTTTAGGCTATGTATTGTCAATTAAAAATGTTAAAATGAGCCTTGTGAGGATGTACCAAAAGATTTGGATTTTGTAAGAATTTCGGACAATTTTGAGCAGAATCGCCGCACGTGCGGGGGTCATGGCCGCACGTGCGGGAGGTGCTGCCGCACGTGCGAGAGTCATGGCCGCACGTGCGGGAAATGGTGAAAAACAGGGGCTCGGCCACTGTCTAAAAGGCACGTGCGGGGCATTTTGCCGCACGTGCGGGAGAGCTTGCCGCACGTGCGGGGCTCACAGCCGCACGTGCGGCCCATGCTGAAAAACATGGATCAATCCGTTTTGCGTGTGGAACCCTCTAATGTTGTCGGAATATGTCTCTGATGCCTTTTAATATGTATAAATTCCTTCGAAGTGAAACGAAAGAGAAAGTGAATTGATATGAAAAGGAAACTAAATTGTAAGGGTTGAATGTGTGCAGGGCACACTCCGGGAGGAACAAGCACATCATCGCAACACTGTGAGTAGTAACATCATTATCTGCTTTACATATGGCTAATGCTTTTCATTAGCATTTCGTTTACGCAACTATGTTAATGTTTCAAGTATGTATGTTAATGTTCAAGTATGTTCCAAGTATGTAAGAAAGAAATGGGAAAGATAAAATGCCTTCATGCTATAAGACTCTGGGCCTGCGGCCATTCAAAATAAGTTATTATGATACGAAACAAAGTGCTACACGGAACTAAGTGCTACGACGTGAGCCACCTCTAGAATTCGTGTGAGACACCTCTTGAGTTCGTATAAGTATATTCAAGGGCCTTGTGCCGCCATGTTTAAGGGCCTTGTGCCACCATGTTTAAGGGCTTTGTGCCACTATGTTTAAGGGCATCATGCCACCATGTTCAAGGGCGTTATGCCACCATGTTCAAGGGCTTCAAGCCACTATGATTTAAGAATGTGATATATCAAGTTGTTATGTTCAAGATTGGGCCTAAGGCCATTATAAAATGAATACAAAATCAGGCTAACTTTGTGATCTCTACTTTTCCATATGTATTGATATATGTCATGTTTCACGTTGAGCGTTGTTTCATTCACGTATTACTATTCACTGAGCCCGGCTCACTATCTGTTATGTCTGTTTCTGTAGGCAACCAACCAAGTGGTCAATCCTAACCCATGACGCCCGGTTTCTTTTGTCAACCTTCGCGTAGCCAGGCACTTTCAAGGCCACTTATCTTGTGAAGTTTATTAAGATAATTAGCTTACTTCTTGGCTATCCTTCCAAGGTTAAATGCAAATGACTTCAACATTTTTTGTTACATGCCCGACTATAGAGCTGGGTCTGTATATGTGTTTGTATTTATGTATACTGCTAAGGAATATTTTTGGACTCTATCAACCTTTTATGGTGCATGTAATGTATGAGATCCTGGCATGTTAGAAATAGCTCAATGGAGTTTGTTGTTTTGGTATTCTTCTAATATTTTGTGCTTCTGTCAAGGCCCCATATGCTATATATACCAGGTTATATGTCTGTGTTTGAATGGGTCATGCTCGAACTTTTAGGGGCGAGTCAAGGGGCGTGACAGCATGTCATTTGCATTTTGCCCCAGTCGCGCGGGCACATCTCTTTATTATCTAGCCTGCTTGTCTAAGTCTTCGACCTTGTCAAAAATGGGTCGTCTCTAGGCTTTAAAATTCACTCCCGTCACTCATGACTTTCGAGTTCTGTCAAAGAGGGGCAACTGTAGACACCCCATTTTTGACCGACCTTAAGACTCAGACGTCATCGATTGAGCACTCGGTGATGGTGCATGTTGTGCTCGTTTAGAGGTTCCAGAGTTTTGGCTGAGAGCCTTGCCTCCGGGCCTCTGAACCCTTTTTTGCTTCTGCTCGGTTTGTGGACCAAATCTTGTTTTCTCTTCCCAGAGGGAGGGCGAGTTCTTGTAGACCATCTCTTTTTGGTCATAGGCCACTTTTCCCGTTTGGAGACTAGTTTTCGATTTTTGGAGCCTTTGGCCGCGCTCCTTGTCTTGAGACTGCTTAACGTTCTCTGTTTGGCATGATTTTTGAATCATACCTTGTTGCCTCTGCCTAGAGGAACACTGTGGTCTGGGAGACCACTTTTGTGGTTGCATACCACTTTTGGTGCTCGTAGACTAGTTTTCAAAGCTTTCTGCCGCATGCCTTGCCTCTCGATCTCTCGTCTTGCATCCGCTTTGGTTTGTTTCTGCTACAAACTTGTTTTCCTTGTCTGGAAGGTGGACCAAGGGTGGGAGATCAGTATTTGTCCTGGCTGACCACTTTCTCCTTTGTCAGCCAATTTTCTGGTCGGACAACTGGCTTACTTGGTCTTTGAGGCATCTTTTTTGGTCGGCCACCACATCACTGCAGTGTTTTCATGCACTGCACTTCTCCTACCTATGGCCGACTAGTTTTTGTCTCTGTGGACCACTTGAAGTGGTTGGCCGACCACTTTAAGTAGCAGGCCGACCACTTGGTCGGTTGCTTTTTGACACCTTTTTGGAGATATTTTCCTCCAGCTGGCACAGCCGGAGGACATGAGAGCCATTCTCCGTACACGTGTATGGAGGGACTGGTTTGTTGCTCAGCTTCTCCTAGAAGCTTTGGCATTCCTCTTCTATAAGAGGGAAGCTCCCCCTCCCTCCTCTAGGTTCAGAAAAACCAGCTGAGAGGGATAGATATAGTGTTGTATCTATATTGCCCTATTTCTCTATTTTTGTGCATGAAAAGTGTAGATTTGTCTTAGTTTAACACACAAACACACACTCAAACACCATCCTTGGGTAGCTGAGGTGCTAAGGAGTTGTTTTTCGTGTTCTTGGACTGATTTAAGCTTAAAGGGGCTGCTGGAGTTGCAGTTGTAAAGGTGGTCTTCAAGGGTGAGCATTTGACCTTTAAATCCCCCTTTCTTGCTTAAGATTTTAAGCGTACTTGCATGCTGTTTTGAGCTTAACTTATAACTGAAAAAAGTTCTGCTTTTAAGTGCTTAAAATAATTGTTTTAGGTCACTTTTTCGTTTGGGGTGATTTACCCACTCTTAGGCTTTGTTAGGCCTTGTTTTGAGCCATCCCGTTAGGCTCTTGTTGAACCCTTTGCATGAATTTTCCACCACTGAAATCCAGAGGAATTTCAGTGGTGGAAACATGGTCTCCTTTGTGTCTTCAATACTAGCTTCATGTGCCTCATGTTTGAGCACCTTTGTTAAGCTTGTGTTAGCTTGTTCTTAGCATGTATTTGTGGTTATTTTGCTGAGGCATACCACTGTTTTTGCTTGCTTTGGTCACCCCATGCATGGTTAATACACTTGTAGTGTAAATCACACTAACTAGCTTTATGTGCTTCATGAAGTAGCATGTCATTCTAGCTTGTTTTCTTTCCATTTCAGCATGTTTTTGGTGATGTTTTAGCATTCCATGACTTAGTTTTGGTTTGGTTTGGTTGGCCCTTGCATGCTCCATACACTTGTAGTGTAGTTCTATGATGTAGCCCAACATGCATCATGTTGTAACATGTCATTTTGCATGCTTTTGTCTTAGCTCTGAGAAGATTTTGTTCATATTTTAGCATGTTTAAGGATTGATTTGTGTTGTATTGGTCATCCATGACTTGCTTTGTATAGCTATGGTTCAATCTAGCTTGTGAGCTTTGTGTATTGAGTCCTCTAGCATGCATTACTTGGACAATTTTAGTGACTTAGCATCATTTTTTATGTGATTTCAGTCCATGTTTCATGGCCATGCACTTGCATTTGCCACTCATTCAATGCGTTGGAGGGTTTGGCCCTTTATGCCTTAACATGAAACGTTGCATATGCCTTCATGCCTTAGCTTGCGAGCCATCATTTCAGTGGTTATTTGGGGTTATTTTGCCATGATATAACTCTGATTTTTATTGCTTAAGTCATCCCATGCTTGGTCTTAATAGGTGTAGTGTAATCCACCTTATTTGCCTTGCATTCACCATGCTTCATGACCTTCATGCTAGCATATTTTGGCCTACTTCCATGCATGTTTTAGACTCATTTTAACATGTACTAAGACTGTTTTGGGTTACCTTAACCACATGCTTCATGTTTCGCATACTTGTAGTACAAATGCTCTTGCTTGCCTCAAGCTTTGAGCACCATTGCATGCTTCATTTGTGTTGTGTACATGATTTGGCATCACTTAACATGACATTTCAGAGCATATAGCATTGCCATGTTCCCACTTCATTCATGCTTTGAATGCCTTTGAGTATTATGCATTGTTGCCTTACTTGTACCCTAGCTTGTATGCTTGCATGCCTAGGCCTTTGAGCCACCATCTCAGCATAATTTGGTCTTTGTTTAGACCTACTTGAGCTCTGTCCATGCTTAGTTCATGCATTTACGCCATGTATTGCATGCCTTCTTTGTAGTCCTCTTTACTAGCTTCATGCTTTAAGGACTCTTGCATGCTTTACTTGCTTTGTTTAAATGATTTGGCATCATTTCTTACATCATTTCAGTACACTTAGTGATGTTACACTTCCATGATTTTCACTCTTTAATTGCCCTTGAGAGTTGCACCTTAGCGCCTTAATTGGTGAGCCAATTGGCATGCATGTTTGCGTGTGTCTTCGGTGCCTTCATTTTAGCATTATGGCCACTGATTTGGGCATGACTGAGGTCTACCCCTTTTGGTTTAAGTACATTGATTATGCCATATTAATCATTGCATTGAGTATGCCATCTTACATTGCATTGTGCATGCCATGTGGTTATTTGCATTGTCTATGCCAAGTTGTCCCTTGCATTGAGTATGCATGTCCATAACATTGCTGAGTTGCCCTTGTAGCGTTGCATTGTGCATTGGTAGTTTGATCATGTTGTATTGCATGTTGTTGCATGCCTGTCCCTTGCATTGTGTACGCCACGTAGTTTCATGTTTGCATGTTTAAGTTACATTGCATGTTTGCCATGTTATGTGTTGCATTGTTTTTGGAATAGGTGTTAGTCCAAACATGGGAAATGAGGAATGTTTCATGCTTCAAGTGATGAAACGTGCCTTAATTCCCGATCACCGACGCTCATGATCATACATGATAGAGTTTTAGGCTTTATGTGTTTACTTGTGCATTCATTTTCATATTGAATTGTGCAACTTCGCCTCTCGGCCATCATGCATGAAAATGCGCGATTGGTGGCCCAAGGGTCGAGAACCACATCCCCTTGAGTTCATTATATGATAGGGAGGGCGGTTGTACACACATTTCTTGCAAATGCATTACCATGCCCTTTCTTGCTCTCTGTTGTAAAAAACTGGGATTCAGCAGCAACAACTGGCCGACCACTTTTCTTGTTTTTCAGCAACCAAAAGTGGTCGGCCACCCTCCCACAGGATTCCTAAGGTGGAGTTTCATCTTTCTGGAGCTTGGTGCAGAGTTTTGAGAACAAATGAAAACAAAGGCAAATCGGGATATCGCATTGGATTTCTGAACGAGGCGACTGGGCTTCCATGCAGTCCTCTCCCTCTGAGACTCCTAATTTACTGCTTTCCTTAGCTGCCATGCTTGGATAACTAGCTTTTGCTTTGGTTTGGACTCTTAATAGTTAATGTGTTAGCTATTCAATTTGTTTTGTAATAATTATTTAACTAGGATTAGTTAATTAATTTGTTGTGTAATAATTAGTTTAATTAGCTTAGATTAGCTAGTTAGCTTCTTATTCGGTCTCTCCCTCGAGAGAGCCAGGTGTTGTAATAAGCGTGCGTGTGTGTGATGCATGTCTTCCAACCCCTATTTCTTTCTCCCTTTTACTTAACCGCTCACGATGGTTAGTTTTAGGGCATATTTCAATTAGCATACCTCACGCTTGCATGCGCGCATCCATTCATTTTGTATTGCATGCACCGGGCTCGGCGCATCATACTAACTGCATTGTATTTTAATACATTTACTTGAATACATGTATCGAATTGTCGCATTTCACATGACATTCTAGAATAGCCGAGCCTATTTTAGTTACATTTTTGCATGTGTTGCATTAGCCATCTTAGCATGAACTAGGATCATACATGATTTCTAACTAGTTCTTTGTTTTGGCTCGGAGTACACTGTAAGTGTTTATGCTTTAGCATATCGCATGTGTGTTATCGATTGCCATGAAAGCATGCTTGCCATGTGGCTAATTGCTTATGTGATGTAACTTCTTGAATGCCTATGGGTGAAGGTTGGATTATCTGAATTGGAACAATTCATTAAAATTTGCATTTTAGCCTACTTGCGAGTAGCAAACTTCAAACTATTTTCCAAACAAACGGATATGCAATGCTTTGTTCCAACTTAGGTGATCTAGTCTATACTTATTTGCTGTGCGCATCACATAGTAAGATTAGCTAATTAATCGGAATAAGAGCACATGTGTTTTCAAAAACAAAATATCATGCTCAGTACAGGCCAATCTTTGATCGGGCAAGCGAGGGTGCTCATAGATGACCTTCCCCAATCGTACCCAAGTTCCCGAGTCGAGGCAACTTTGGTGATGACGGACATGTGGCCTTAGGCATGAGTCAGGGTTTCCTAAATTCCCCCAAAATAAAATCTTTAGGTGGCGACTCTGTATCTGGCAAAGCGATCCATGTGTGGCACTTCTTTACAAAAATCAGTTTTCCAAAACGATTTGCCGGATTTGGACTCTTTGGTGATTTATCAATCTCACATCGCACATTGTGAGATCAGATTAAGAACCGTGACATTGAGTTCGAACTGTAGCATGAGGCCCAAGGCCGCGTGTACAGTGTACAATATACACAACATGATCTCAAATTACCTGCCTGCGACTCGAAATGAGCTCACTCGTGTGGTTCCAGACAGCAAAACGAAGCTTGTTGGGACTCAAAACCCTAAATTTAGGGCAACTACTGAGAACAATGGCGTGGTGATCCAGAACCGAAGGTACATTTAGGGTTCGATTGAGTATTGCGGCCATCAAAATGGCATACTTGAACTCAGACAACTGGTTACTGAACCCACTGTGGGGTGCGTACCCGAGGAATTTCTCTCCAGCTAGGGTTTGCTGTGAGGTGCAGAGGTGGAGGGACTAGGGTTGGGAGGAATTTTTTAGGGTGGAGATGAGAGAATTGGGAATGTGCTTGTAGAAGAAGAAGAGGAGAAGAAAGATGAGGAGGAATGGAAGAGTGATTGGGAGGAAAGAGGAGGGTGATCTGAGAGGGCGTTTCTTCTTCCATCTGATGTTTGTTTGGTTGTTGAAGTTGATAGATTCCATCACACGTACTCTTTCACTCTCTTCTTGGGTGATGAAAAGTATAGATGAAAAGTATTTGATTTGATTTCAATTGGTAGTGGTGGTGTAAAAATGGTTGCTTGATTTAACAGCACTGATTGGTTGTCGAGAAAATATGCAAGAAAATGGAAAGAAAGAATAATTTCGTTGGGGGAGAATTTTATTATACACACCTTAATTATAATATTTTTTTAATTATAACTAATTTTTTTTAATTATAATACTATTTTAAGATTTGAATTATGATTTTATTATATTTGATTGTAATTTTTTTTTAATTATCACTTAATAACTAAAAAGTATATTTCTTCTTAAGAGAGCATGTTTCGTTCTGGTGTGATTTTACTTTTCGTTTTTGTAGACACCTCATTTTTTATGGCCCTATGACTTGGATTCTTATTGCATGCACACCTGATGATGAGTTTTATATTCTCACCAAGTGCACGAAGTTCTCAATGGAATGCCATAACTTTGAGCCTTTCAAACCCTACACCTTTGTTGCCTCATTCTTGGACCAAACCCTATGGTTTTCAAGTCTGCAGCTCCTAGTGGCCTGTCGGCCACCTTATTGGATTGCCGACCATTACTTTTGGGGTGTCGGCCATCACTTTTGAACTGTCGGCCACTGATGTGGCTTGCCAGCCACCAGTGATGGCCGGCCGGCCACCAGTGTATTTTGCAGATATTTTATGCTAGCTGTGCCAACTATTTGCACAGATGCATGCATTTGTTCCCACATGTAAGACTGGATATCCTTGTAGAGAAATCATGTTTTCTATATATAGGAGCACCCTCTTTCATGTTTTAAGGTTAGAAAATTTTGAGATGAAAAATTTTCCTCTCTCTAGCAAATTCCTACACTTTTGCCTACAATTTCTTAACCTTTGCCTATACACCCTTAACCAAATCTTCTAATCTTTGAGCTAAGGTACTTTTGATCTTGGTTTGAGCTCTGGAGGTTGTGTTTACTTGGTTTTGTTGCTTGGAATTGCTCTTTTCTTCAAAAGGTATAAGGCTTTGCTTGTAGCTTTGTTTTATTTACTATTATTCCTATTGTTTGTCCATTGTTTTGGGGCTGTCAAAACTCTATATTTTTGGGCTGAAGCATGGGTCAAAGGGCCATTAAAGATTGAGGGGTTGAGAGCCCTTCTTTGTACCTCGTTTTGGAGGCCTTTGTCCATGTGCTTCCCACCCTTTTACTATCTTTTTCCAAGCTTTTAAACACTGATTTTCAGAGCTTTTTCAGTGGCCAAAATCATGTTTGAAGATCAAATTTGGAGGGGTTAGCCTCCCCTCCTTATGTCTTGCTTACTAGCCTAGTTTGTGCCTTGTTTTAGCATGTCAATCTAGCTATTTTTAGCTCAATTCCAGCATGTTTTAGGACTGTATTAGACCTGTTTTAGCGCTATTTTGAGCTATTGGCTGCATTTGGGCCTTGCTTTGCATGCTTATAGTGTAATAGTCTTCATAAGTTCGGTGTTCTAGGCCTTATACACTGTGTTGCTTGAGTTGATAGCATTTATTTATGCTTTTCTCCCTCATTTTCAGCACCTAATCATCTCTACAACCTCCCTCATTTCTTAACTTTTTGTTTTGCTTTGAAAGTGGTTCAAACAATTTGCTTGTTTAAAGTACGAGATTGAGATGTCACGCTTAATGGTTTAATCCCTCAGGGGGTTCATTACTAATGGCATGATGTCTCTTTCATGCCTAAAACAACTTTTAGTTTGAGCTTTCTTTCCATTTAGAGGACTTAAACTCACCATTGGACTTAATTGATTAAGGAATGGTTGGTAAACTAAAATCAGTAACTAAAATTAGAACTAAAAAATGGCGCAAGATAATAATTAGTTGTGTTCAATCATTGAACACATGGAACTTGGGCCATTTCATACTCATTATTGATGAAATGATTCAAGGCTCTAAGGTCACCACTTCCCTTGATCATCCATGATAGGGAGGTGGTCTTTAGAGTCTCGTTTTGTTGCATTCATTGGAATTGCACACTTTGATTCACAAGCCATCATGCAATGAAATTGCTTGAGTTGGTGGTTCGTGGCTTAAGTTCAACACTTCTTGAATTTGTTCATGAAAATGAGGGGTGAGTTGTGTAGATAACCCTTGAAATACTCTATATATGTTCTATATGTCCTCTGTTGTAGTACGGAGAACTAGGCAGCAGTGGCCGGCAGGTGGCTGGCAGACCACCTTTGATGGCCGGCTGGTTATCGCTGGGGGCCGACAGTCCTCATCATTGCCTAGCCGGTCGCTAGTGTAAAATTTTAGTTGTATGTTCGTTTGGCAGAGCAGAGTGAGTTGCAGTGTTAGTGTCCTATTGTGCAACAGAGGCTCTTCGGAAGCTAAACAGTGGCGTTTTCAGGAGGAAACCGAGCATGCGCATCAACATCCCTCATTTCCGGAGGCAAAGTAGTTAGTTGTTTAGTTTAATTACTTATTTTAATTGCACTTGTGTTATAATTATTTAATTAGCTAGTCAACTAGAATAGTTAGTTAATTCAAGTATTGTAATAATTAGTTAAGTAGTTTAGCTAATTTCATTTGTTTTGTAATTGTTAGCTTAATTAGCTTAGCTTTAATAGTTAGTTAATTAGCTTAGTTTATTCATTCGGTCTCTCCTTCGTGAGGCCGTAATGTAATAATGTGTATGTCTTCGAACCCCACGTCTTTCTCCCTTTTATTTAACTGCTTATGATGGTTAGTTTAGGAACATCATGTTTCGATTAGCATACTTCATGTTTGCATCCATTTGTATTGCATGCACTGAGGCTCAGTTCATCATTCTAACTGCATTGTCGTTTCAATACTTCTTTGAATTACGTGCTTAGATCGCATGTTATCAAATTGTTTCACATACCATGTTTAGTAGCCGAGCCTATTTAATTGCATATTGTATGTGCTGCATTAGTCATATTGCATAAGTTAGAAATCATGCATTTTTCTAACTATTTTGTTCATTTTGGCTTGAATTACTAGATGAGTCTTTATTCACTTTAGCATATTGCATGAATGTGATTGTTGCCATGTTTAGCATGCTTGCCATGGGGCTAAATGCTTAAGTGTTAAATTCCATAAATGCTTGTGGATGAAGGCTTGTCACTTGAATTGGAATAATTTAAGTATTGTTTATATGCGATCACTTTTTCAAGTGGTACATATTTTGAAACAATTTTCAAAAACGAACATGAATCAAGTATTCCAATTCTTGCAAAGGTAATCTAAACTTGTGTGTGTGCGCATCACATTGTAATGCTAGCCTAATAAATCGGAAAAAGAGCATATACAATACATAAGATTCATATCATGATTATTAGAGGCCGATCTTTGATAAGGCCAGCGGGGGTGCTCAATTCATAACCTTCCCCCTCTCGTACCTAAGTTCCCGAGCTGAGACAATCTTGGTGATGACGGACACGTGGCCTTTGGCACGAGTCATGGGTTTCCTAAATTCTCCGAAAATAATATTTATGTGGCGACTCTGTATCTGGCAAAGCAGTCTATTTTTTGCAATTTGATTTAAAATCAATTTTCTAAAAGATTTGAGGAATTTGGACTCTTTGGTCTTTATCAATTTCATACTGCATTTGTGAGATTAGATTCAGAACTGCGGGAGTCCAAACTGTAGGGCTTACTTCGAGCTTCCGAAAGGGGGGGGCAAAAAAGTCGAGCTACAATTTCTGGAAACTCTGCTGGGGAATTTACAGAACTTAACTTGAAATTCATGATATGCATTTTTTATCTACACTTATATGTTTCTTTGTATTGCATTTGCATTAGTGCGTTTAAGTCACTGTGTTTGCCATATGCTATTCCTGGACGGTTTGCTAGAGGCTTCCCTAAAAGCTTGCCCGAAGGCTGACCGGTCATGGGCTCTGCCATGATGGGAACACAACCCTTGGATCTAGACTACCGCTGTACCGTTTGATCCTCCTTTCACATCTCGGTGTTAGGTGTGAGAGGTATATTAGGTGGTGTTGCGGAGGTACCCTTTTGACCTTTTGGCCTAGTTGCATATCGAAAGCCGTAGAGACTATTCCAAACCAGGAGATGATGCTTACCCGAATGTAGGATTGCATAAAATTGTTTTATTTGAATAGTGAACCCTAGCTCTTCAAGAAACTAGGACATAGTAACCCTACCCCCTCATAGGAGGTGTTTTGGTTCTCACTTAACTGGTATGTGCTTTACAGTGAAACTATACATGAATGTGCGTATCAGTTGCAAGTTGAATATCAATTTTGGGGGCAGAATTCAGTATTGAATGCAGTCCAACAGCTTTGATTACATCTGTGTTTTATTAACATCTGAGCTGAGGTGCTGTGCGGTTTATGATTACTGCTTTCTTTTTGCTAGGTAGTATAACATCATAGCTTTGGACAATTTGGCTATCCCCCAAATGCTTTGGACCCGTGTTAGGAGGCTTTACAGATTCAGAGATCTTGTTAGGGGATAGCCTGTGTTTCCTTCGCTCCCATTGGTTACTAGACGTAGAAGAGTTAGGCACAATTCACCAGTTCGGCAATCACCCTTCACTTCACCTGCATTTAGTCAGGCTCAGTTTTCTACATCTAGTCCAGTACGAGATCATTCACCCATTCCGATGGCACAATATCCCCCGGTCAGCATGGAGGACTTGATCTACCACCTTCAACAAATAGTTGAAACCATGTAGCAAGATATTGCTCGTTAGGCCGAGGTCACAGCACGTCAGGTTGACGTCATAAATAGTCTACAACAACAACAGCCACAGCCGGCAGCGGCTTCTACATCTCATGCACCTCCTACAGGTATCCCAGCACCCGGAGCCACAGTCCATACTGCTAATGCCCAGGTTGAGAATCAGGGCAACCCGGTAGAGCCGATCCTACCACAAGCCTCCAAATTGCCTGTATATCAAACTGAGGCTCCATTTAAATTTGAGGTTGACCCGACTGTGCTTAAAGTCAACAAGCTGGAGAAGCTATTCAAGAGGGCACAGGGTGTTAATTCTATTCTCGACATAGAAGATGGGTATACCAACTCTGTAGTAACATTGCCAGATCGGTTCAAAATACCACATATCGATAGATTCGATGGTTCTGGAGACCCTATGGTTCATCTTCGGTTGTTTTTAGACATCCTACGGCCGATGGGCCTAACCAGGTTGCAGAAACTATCACTCTTTGGCCGGACCCTGTCCAGTATAGCCACCATATGGTATGCAAAGCTGGAGGATTCTATGAAGCAGAGTTAGGAGGAAATAGTTGAGGCCTTTATTGCACAGTACTCGTACAACACACAAATCGAGGTCATAACCCATGATCTCGAGGCCATGCGCTAGGAGCTAAAGCAGGGCTTTTCAAAATTTATAACGAGGTAAAGGGCTAAAGCTTCAATGATGACAACATGGCCTTTTGAGAAACATCAAATAAGGATGGTAGTTCGAAATCTGCATGGGAAATTGTTACAGAAAATGATAGTCCTACCTTTGTTCATATTCACTGAGCTCCATGAGATCGGTGTTCAGATTGAAGGTGCCATGAAACATGGGTTGATCACTGATGAGAAAAAGCAGACCAAAAGGCCTTTTGTGCACAATTCCAATGCAACCACCAGTGGTAGCACGGCTGCACGGCCCTCTGATGTGAGTGTTGTCACCACCACCACCAAGACCACCAATCCCTTCGCCAACATAGATCCACAAACCTCAGCCAACCCTAATCGATCACAGAGGAACTTTACCCCGCTCTACATGCCTTTATCTCAAGCCTTGAGGGTGTTGATTCAAAGAGGGTATCTCAAGCCATTAGAGCCTCGCCCTCTACCTGATCCTCTTTGGCCGAAATACAACCCAACCAAGTACTGTTCGTTTCACGAGTAACACGGTCATGACACCTACCAATGCTTCAGGTTACGTCATGAGATTCAAGACCTCATTGACAACAAAGTAATCGCGGCACCCCAAAAGCCAAATATAACTACCAACCCTCTCCTGGCCCACAATCAAGTTCCCCCACCTCGAAACGTAAACCTAATCCATACACTAGCCATCCCCTACGACCCTAGCGTATACATTACCCCTTCCCACCTACCTAGACTGACGGTGTTCATTCTTAAAAGCACAGACTTGTGCATGATGGACACGTCTATCCTTTAACCTAAGCCTGTGGTGGTGACAGTGGCAGAAGAAGGGAGGTTGGCCGCAGAGGAGAGTACGAGCTTGTTGCCTGAGTGCTCTGAGGACTTGTCTGAGGGGGTATACAATCCAAGCTGTTACATTGTGCCAACTGATCAAGTCAAACCAGAAGTGGTATTGCCAACTACAGTAGAGGTCAATGTGGTTAGGGAGGATGGTCCGAGCCAAGGTTTGGATGATTTGGCGAAGCTTGAGGAGGACTTAGACAACTTGCAGTTCTTTGACGAACAAGATCAAGGGGATGTGCAGATTGACTAGTTCGATTTGAATAGATCAGCGGACAACTTTGGGCGGTTGAGTGATAAACTCAATAGGGAGGAAGGAACTGAAACAAACCAGAAGAAAGGGAAGCAAGAATAGCAGCAATGGCTGGAACAACCGATGAAAAGGGAAAGTTGTCGGAGAGCATCGATGTCAAGAATTTAGCTCAGGAATTCGGTACTGTGAGTACTATGGACACAAAACAGGAAGCTGTGTTGAAGCAATTTGAGCAAGAGTGGGTTGAAGACAAACAGAAAGCCGAAATGGCCCAACACCCTGCGGGGGATGCTCGTGATGTGAGAATGATCAGAACGGAGCTAGACAATTGTTTGTTAGTTGCAGAAGGTGTATGGTGGGAGGATGACGATTTAAATCTGGCTCATACCGATGAATACTAGGATGAGACCCTTCTAGACAACAGGTGGTACACTGAGGAGATTGATCACATGACTAGAAGTGGGCGGTATTTCAGGCCACCACGCTTAGACCAAGCTGAGGCCTCTGGGAAAGATAGATAGGTTGAGAAACAAAAAGGGAAGCAGTTGGAGGAAGAGGTAGTGTTGAAGGAATTGAAGAAAATCCAAGCCGACATCTCAATCTGGGGTCTTCTTATGGCCTCCCGGGTGCATCGACAGGTTGTGTTATCAGTAATGGACAAAGCTAAGTTGTCCATTGACACTACCCCTGAATAACTTGTGGGATTGGACTTTCTAGGAGGCGTCGGGTCAACCCTAACCTTTTCTGATAAAGAAATGTTGCCAGAAGGCTCAACACACAGCAAACCCCTGTACATATCTGTTGAGTGCAGAGAGAAATGGGTACCAGTGGTGTTGGTCGATACTGGGTCAGCTATCAATGTATGTCCTTCTCACACAACTTATGCCATCGGCCTCAAACCAGCAGACTTCGTGTCCACAGCCGAAGTGATTTGGGCATATGATAATATAAGCAGGGAGGTTATGGGCACAATACAAATCCGAGTTCAGGTGGGTCTAGCTCAACAGGATGTCGAGTTCCATGTCTTGGATGTCCCGGACACCTTTAACTTACTGCTAGAAAGACCCTGGTTGCATCTGGCGAAAGCGGTCTCCTCTGCCCTCCATCAAATGCTGAAATACCCTCATGGGAAAGGAGTGGCGATTGTTTTCGGGAACTCATCCATGCAAAGGTAACTACACCAGTGCTGGAGATCGTTCATGGCGAGGAAGACATCATCCTCACAGGGTTTACACTGGCTGAGGCCCAAGTAGTGCAGACTATCTTAGCAGCAGATAAGGGCATGTATGTTAGCGCCCGGCATGTATGTCAGCGCCCAGTCTGTTTATTTTGTTAACAAACTCCAACACATGCCAGGAATGAGACTGGGAAGAAGTGGCCGGAAAGGCATCACAACATTGGCCGATGTGCCGCATTACCCGCATGCCTTTGGTCTTGGCCATGTGCCCACCAAAGAGGATTGGGTTAGGAAAAGAGAAGAGATGGTAGGCAAAGCTAGAGCCAAGCAGGCCAGGAAATGCTACGAGCTCGTTCACAGGCCAATCCGGGGAACGCTAAATGCTCACTTTGTTCGGGAGGGAGAAGATTTCCCCTTTTACTGCTTTCCCAAGCCCTTGATGAATTTTGCAAAGCAGCGTGTCCCCGGCTTCGAAATTTTCTTCGACTTGCAGTTACAAGACAGTGATGCTAAGGAAAAGCCTGAACCAAGTGCTGATGTTAAATAGAGCGTGGAAAGTGACTCGAAAAACGATGAGCTTGGATTAGGAGCAGCACTGGCATGTCTCCTTTCAAATCCTTTGGCCGACTCAGAGAGCTTAGGGGATAACCTGACCATCTCCAAGATTGGGTAGCAACCGGGTTGAACCCATCCAGCAGCATTTTGGATGCATCTGAAGCACCGTCTCTTGTCTGGCAGCTGTTGGAGGGCTACCTGTCTAGTTCTGAGTCAGGTAATGAGCTGGAATCTGATTTCTCAGAGTCTGTGGAGTCAGAATCAGATTCTGGTTCTCCTGAGTCTGAATTCTGTATTCCTGGGAGGTGATAACCCGGATACCAAGGTCTTGTCTAGGTCTTCTTTTTCTTTTTCTCTTGAGTCGGTTATAACAAAAGAGCTGGATGAGTTGGATCTTATGAATGAGAATGCTACTGATTCTGAGTATTTCTCTGTGCCACTTGTTTATTGCATTGGCCAAGATTTTCATAATTTTAATGAAAACAAAGAGGAAGGAATTCCTCTGGTTTTGAAAAACTTGATTAATCGAGAGGAGGAGAGGTTTGCAAAACCCCTTGCTGATGAAATCATTGCTTTTAATGTAGGTACTGAGAAGGATCCATGTCTGGTCCAGATCGGGTCCATGTTGTCTTCAGAGGAGCGCGAACACTTAGTCGCTTTATTAAAAGATTTCAATGATGTTTTCGCATGGTCCTACGAAGACATGCCTGGAATCGATCTTGATATTGTATAGCATCGGATCCCTCTTGACCTTGAGGCCCAACTCGTTAAGCAGAAATTGCGAAGAATCTGTCCGGATTGGGCATCGAAAATTAAGGAAGAAGTTACCAAGCAGATCGAGGCAGGGTTCTTGCTTGTGTCTGAGTATCCAACATGGTTGGCCAACATTGTTCCAATCCCAAAGAAGGATGGCAGAATCAGAGTTTGTGTTGACTTCAGGAATCTGAATAAGGCTAGTTCTAAGGATGATTTTCCCCTGTCACATATTGATGAGTTAGTGGACTTCGCCGCGGGCTATGCATTGCTCTCCTTCATGGACGAGTTTTTCGGGTATAACTAGATTCTGATGGCGCCTGAGGACAGAGAGAAAACTGCATTCACTACGCCGTGGGGGACCTACTGCTATATGGTTATGCCGTTTGCTTTGAAGAAAGCCCGGGCTATCTATCAAAGGGCTGCGACCACTATTCTACACGATATGATCCACAAAGAGGTTGAGGTGTACGTGGACGACATGATTGTCAAGTTAACGAAAAAAGAAGGCCACTACACCGCCTTGAAGAAATTCTTTCAACGGATCAGAGAATACAGACTGAGGTTGAATCCATTGAAATGTACTTTCGGTGTAACAACAAGGAAAATGCTGGTCTTTTTTATCCCACAGAGGGACATCGAAGTAGATCCTTCCAAAATTAAGGCCATCCTAGAAATTTCACCACCAAGGACAGAAAAGGAGGTGCAAGGCTTTCTGGGTAAAGTGTAATTCATAAGATGATTTATTTCACAATTAACCTTGACTTGTGAACCACTTTTTGGTCTCCTGAAGAAAGGAAAGAAATTTCAATGAGATGATCAATGTCAATTCGCTTTTGAGCAAATTAAGTAGTACCTTCATAATCCACTTGTGTTGTCGCCACCAGAGCTGGGGAAGCCTTTGATTTTGTATCTATCAATAACAGACACAACTTATGGGATGCATGCTTGCTCAGGAATATAAGGATAGGGTGGAGAAAGCCATCTACTATTTGAGCAAGAAAATGCTAGATTATGAGACCCGCTACACTTCGTTGGAGAAAGATTGCCTAGCCTCGGTATGGGAGACCAGGAAGTTGAGCACTACTTGTTAGCTCACTCTGTAATTTTGGTTTCGAGATTAGATCCCATTAAATATCTCTTTAAGAAACCAGCGCTTACAGGTAGGCTAGCTCGTTGGTTGTTTCTCTTCTCTGTATTTTATCTCAAGTATGTCACAAGCAAGTCAGTCAAGGAGAAAGCTATAGCGGAGTTCCTCATAGATCACCTGGTAGAAGGGGATGAAGCGGTGGAGTACCTGCTCCCAGATGAAGCCATTCTGCAAGTTGAGGAAGAGACTTGGACAATGTACTTTAACGGCGCATCCAATCAATACGGTTATGGGATAGGTATGTTGCTGATAGCACCGGACGACTCCCATATACCTTTAGCCTTCAAACTCTAGTTCAAGGTGTCCAATAACGAAGCAGAATATGAGGCGCGTATCGCTGGTTTGGAAGCCGCCCTGGAACTAGGGGCAAAAAGGTTGGATGTTATAAGGTACGCAAACCTAGTTGTGTCTCAAGCAAATAGAGACTGGAAGGTCAAAGAAGAAAAGATGAAAATTTATCACCAGACCCTGGATGTTCTGATTCCTAGATTTGAAAAGTTGACTTTCACGCATAGAACAATAGGTTCGTTGACGCCTTATCAACTCTATCTTCTATGATAGAACATCCCACTCGAAGTCTGGATGTGTCTGATTATCATTGAGCAGAAGTACACGCTGGCTTATGAGACTATCGCCGCAATAGATGAAGCGCAAGACAAAAACCCTTGGTACTACGATATTTGGAACTTCTTGGGAAAGGAGATTTATCTACTAGGGGAAAATACCAAGACAAAAGGGGAATATGGTGGATGGCCATTAAATTTATCATATGCAGTGGTAAACTATATAAGAGAGGTCATTTGGGAATGCACAAGTTGTGTGTCGAAGAAGAGGAGTCAAAGTGCCTGATGGAGGATATCCATGGAGGAGAGTGCGGAGCGCACATGAACAGAGTAATGTTAGCCCGAAAGATTCTCATGCAAGGTTATTACTGGTCTACTATGGAGGAGGATTGTATTGGTTTTGTTCAGCGATGCCACAAATGGAAAATTCATGCTAATCGCATGAACATCCCACCGTCAAAACTGTACAACATGACTTCGCCATGGCCTTTTTCAGTCTGGGGAATTGATGTCATCGGTGCAGTCACACCAAAAGGGTCGAATGTGCATGAATACATTCTGGTGGCAATTGATTACTTCAAGAAGTGGGTGGAAGCTCAGTCCTATGCAGTGTTGAAAGTAGCGCACATGGCTAAGTTCATCAGAAACAACATCATTTGCCGATACAGAGTTCCAAACGAGATTATATCAGATAACGGCTCTCACTTCAAGAAGGAGGTGATAGCCTTGTTGGAGAAATACAATGTGGCTTTTCATAAGTCATCTACATACTGACTAAAAACCAATGGAGCTGTTGAGGCCGCCAACAACAGATGGTTGAGACCCACAGGGACTAGCCAGATAAATTGCCATTCGCCCTCTGGGGCTATAGAACTTCAATTCGGACGTCTACAGGGGCAACTCCTTATTCTCTCGACTATGGGATGGAAGTCGTTCTGCCGATTGAAATAAAAGTCCCGTCACTGCGAGTTATGGCTGAGTGTCAAATAGTAGAGGCAAGCTGGCAATAGAGTAGATTTAAGGAGCTGATATTGTTTGATGAAAGAAGGCTGAAAGCATTGTACCATATTCAGGGCTACCAACGCAGAATTGCTAGGGCTTTTAACAAGAAGGTTAAGTCCTAGAATCTAAAAGAGGGTGATTTGGTGCTGAAAGACAACCAAGCTCCCATCCATAACCCTAGGGGCAAGTTCATACCCAATTGGGCTGGTCCTCACATCATCAAGACTATATGGTCTGGTGGAACTATTATTCTCATGGACCTGGATGGCTTGGAATTTTCCTAACCGATCAACATGGACAAGTTGAAGGGTGACCTAGGCAAAAGTTAGAGCATGAAAAATTAGAAATAAAGAAGGACTAAACTCGCAAGGTTGAAAGCCCTAAAGGGCGGCCTTAGCAAAAGTTAGAGCGCAAAAGGAGAGTGTTAATACTCGAGTGAACTTGAACCGAACTACGTAAGGCCTGATTCCCATCTTCTGGATACGTAGGCAACTTCATTCTGAAGTCCGGCCGTAAACACCTTAGACTTAACTCTCCTGTCCATGTGTTTGATCAAGTCATCATTGTTCGTTCATTATCTGAGGGTTCGGTTGTGATCTTTACTTTGCGGAAAAGAGCTGGTTAAAATACAATGGAGAGCAGTGGTGTTCAATCAAGGGGCAATTTCTGATCTTTTGATTCGGAATTGAACATCTCAAGGATTGATTCTGTGCGTGTCGAGTGGTGATCCTTTTCAAAAATGGTTTTGAAAAGTTTTAATAAAAGGTGATTTTGTTCAAATTTTACCTTTTACAAGTTAGACCATTGTGGACCAAAAGGAAAATTTTCAATGCTCACAACTTTAATTTCAATGATTTTAACATAAAGTTCTCTAACTATCTGTACAAATCAAAGTGGCTTTTATTACATTGAAAAAACATGAAAAGAAAGGTCAAAGCAATAAACTAAGGGCATAGATGAGCCAGGTGCTCATGTGTCCCCTGCTCGTGCTTGAGGAAGCTTCTAAAGCCAAAGTGGGCCCGGTTTGTGCCTCATCCTCGAGCCAAGCCAAGCACTTGCCAGAAAAGGCACAACTGAAACTACGGGTAGGGGCCAGAAGCTCTCTCATCCTCCAAGCAGTGAGGTACCTAGCCAAGTGTGAAACTCGGATGGGGAATGAAACCGAATACTCTACCCCCTTGTCTGGGCGGGTTTGATCATGCCCAAACTAACGCCTGAATCGAAAAGGGAAGTAGAATACACAGTGTGTAAGGCCAATCAGCTGAATGCCAGGTCGCGGAGTCATGCTGTAACTCATCTCGGTCACATTAAGCCAGGGGCAACGCTAAGCTATGTCAGCAGCAGACCTGTTGCACATCCAGTCGCACCACTATTCCTTGTTGGGGAAATCCACTAGTTGATGACAGAAGAAGTAGCCTCGAGCTGAGTACTTAGGGAAAGGAGTCCACTACCTTCAGCTTATCCATAAGCCACACCAGGGAAGGGATGAAAGAAAAGAGAGATTAAAGAATAGGGAGATGTATATTAAAAGAAAAGTGGGAAAAGGGCTTTGAGAGAAAAATAGAGCATGAGTGCCGAAAGATGTGAGCAACACATATGAGAAAGGGTAGGAAACATTACTTGAAGGAGTAGTGCACTCCCTGCGAGTCTGGTAGTCTCTTGCTGATGAAAGGTGTCTAAGCCCATAAAATTCTTGGCCAGTGCCAAACCAATGCAGCTCTTGTCTTCTTTCAGGCCTTGTGCCACTTTGATCAAGCGAATGCTGGATTTGCCAAAATTTGGGGCAAGAAGAAAATGTGCAAGCATGCACAAGCAGAGGGCATGTTGTCGAAAACCTTGCCAGAGAAGGTCACCTTGCTCATCGATGTTGGAAAATCGATGAATCAAACTGGGAATGCCTAGCTCCCTATTATGGGCCAGAGATCGAGCCTCGTGCAGAGTGAGCCCACACATCCATCCCAAAGCTTGGGTGTGGCCAAAACGGGGCTGAGGTAAGATTTCCTCATCGCCCTGGGATTCCATTAGAGCCTAGAATTCTTCAATTGTCGGGCATATTTCCTGACCCCGAAACTAAAGACGTGTGTAATCAGGTCCCAACATCTAGCCATGGCATAAAGGAACGGAAAACAAAGTGGAGTTTGGCTCAACGAAAAAATTTTATTCACGTCGAAACCCTGGAAATTCACCTTTTCCAAGCTGTCCAAAGTGGCAATCCAATCCGAGAGCTTTTCGGTGAAAAATGGCTCCATTTGTAAAGAAATTGCAGCTGGAATGAAGTTCTGGGGAAGAATTCATGAAGTTCAACCTTTTGTGGAAGATAAGTGTAGACAGCCCGAATTCCACTCCGCGCGCCCCTCTTTTGGAGAGGGCGTGAATTGTAGTTCTAGCTGCTACAGTACAGACTCCTGTCACGGGTCTGAATCTAATCTCATAAAGTGCAATGTAAGATTGATAAATACCAAAGAGTCCAAATCTGCCAAATCATTTTGGAAAATCAATTTTAATCAAGAAGTGCCAAACATGGACTACTTTGCCAGATTTCAAAGTCGCCACCTAAATATTTTGTTTTTGGAAAATTTAAGAAACCCTAACTCGTGCTTAAGGCCACGTGTCCGTCATCACCAAGGTTGCCTCGGCTCGAGAACTTGGGGTACGAGGGGGGAAGGCCATGAAATGAGCACCCCCGCTCGCCCGATCAAAGATCGGCCTCTACTAAGCATGATATGTTGTTTTTGAGAACACATGTGTTCTTATTCCGGTTATTAGCTAACATTACTACGTGATGCGCACAACACACAAGTATAGACTCAATCGCAAGAATTGGAACAAAACATCTCATGTTTGTTTTTCGAAAATGGTTTGAAAGATGCTACCCTCAAGTAGGCTAAGACGCGGATTTGCCACCCTCAAGTGGGCTTAGAAAACATGATTTGTCACTCTCAAGTGGGCTTAAAACGCATGTTTTGATGAATTGTTCCAATTCAAGCAATGAAGCTCCAATTCAAGCAATGAAGCCTTCATCCACAGGCATTCATGCAGTTAATCACTTAAGCACATAGCCTCATGGTAAGCATGCTAAACATGGAAACACTTACACACATGCAAGGATGCTAAAGCATAAACACTTACAGTGCACTCCAAGCCAAAACAAAAGCTAGTTAGTAATCAATGCATGATCCTAGCTATGTCAACAATGCCTAATGCAACACATGCAAAATGTAACTAAGTAGGCTCAGCTATTCTAAGATGGCATATGAATGCAACACTTGATACATGTATTCAAATAGGTATTGAAATGCAATGCAGTTTGAATGATGCGCCGAGCCCGGTACATGCAATACGAATTAATGATGCACGCATGCAAGTCATAAGGTGTGCTAAATAAAATATGCCCTAAACTAACCAGCGAAAGCAGTTAAGTAAAAGGGAGAAAGACGTGGGGTTAGAAGACATTCACAAGCACACGCACACTTATTACAACATTGTGCCCTCTCGACGGAGGGTCCGAATGAATTTAGCTAACTAGCCACGCTAATTAAACTAATTATTACAAACCGACTAATTAACTATGCTAAGCTAATTAATTATTACAAGACTTCAACTAATTAATCAAATTAATTAAGTTACAAAACTAACTAAGTAAGAAAAAGAAGCTAAATTAGGCTGCTACAGCTCTGCCTCGGAATAATGAATGATGCATGCTCGGTTTTCGCCCTGAAAAGCTCTTCAGTTTGCTCTCAAGAGGCTCTGCTTGCAGGGTGTCTTCCAGTGCTTGCTGCTAAAACTTACCAAAATAATGTTGGGGAGTGCACCAGTGGCCTACCGGCCATGAATAGTAGCTGCTGCCCCCTTGCTAGCCAAGGATGAACACTGCCGGCCATAGATGAAAGGGTACCGGCCAACAATGAGAGGGTGTTGGCCATAGGTGTACTGTGACACCATGCTGAAATAGAGCACAAAATAGAGAAAATGGAGGGTCTCCCTAGAACATGTATGTACTATGCCCTTCCATATCATCTCAAAACATCAAGGTAGGAGTATAATTGGATCCAAGACCATCAATCAAGCATCGCAATGCGTGATGGCCAAAGATCCAATTTGTACAAACTCAATAAATGCATAACAAACAAGATACTTAGACCATCTCCTTGTCATGAGAGATCAAAGGCAATGGAGACCATGGGAGATTGGCTTATTTCATCACTTCAAGTATGAAATGAACCAATCTTCAACGTGTTCAATATGACATCTGATTGAACACAATACAAAGCAAGCAACATGTTCATCTACCAACATGCTAATCTTGGCGTGAAATGCAAGACTCTAACATGCAAACACTCATGTACAACATGCTAGAATACTTAAGCATTAAAAGCTAGTGAAAGAAACAACACTAGAATCATGAAAAGCAATACTCGATGGACTAAACCAACACCAAATAGACCCCATGCATGCCAAAACAGTGGCAAAATCCTGCTGGAAATGAAACACCAAAAGCTACAACAACACGGTCATGCATTGGCTCGCAAGCTTGGCATTAAACACAACTCTCAAACACAACCAAAGAGTGATATGCATGAGAATATGGAAATGCTCTATGCTCTGAAATCAAGTGTTAAATGATGCCAAATCACCCAAATATCTCAAATAAAGCGTGCTAGAGGGCTCAAAACTCAAGACTAGCTAAGGCACTTGCACCATAGCCGTATCAAGCAAGCCTCAAAGGACCAAGATTACTCAAAACAGTCCTAAAACATGTCAAAACAAGGCCAAAAACATGCTTGAACATAGCCAACATATGCTAGAATAAAAGGCCAAAACACCAAGTAAGCTAGGCCAATGAGCATGATTACACTGCAAGTGTAAGAAGCAAATGAGGGATGCTCTAACCAACCAAAAACAAAGTTGTATCATGGCAAAATAAGACCAAAAACACACTAAGATGGTAGCACAAAAGCTTAGGCATGCATGTATACATATTAGCCCAAGATTAAGGCACAAAGCATAACTCTCCAAAAGCATTGAAAGAATGAAGCATGAAAGAGTATGACCACTCTTCATGCACTGAAATCATGGTAGAAATGAGGGCAAAGCATGAAAACAACTCGAATAACGCATGCTAGAAACTTGACACTCAAAGCTAGTCAAGGCCACTTATACTACAACCATACAAGGGAAGTCTCACGTGGCCAAGACCAACCAAAACAGAGCTTAAGCATGTTAAAACAACACCAAAAACATGCTTAGGTAGAACCAAAATAGGCTAGCATGATGGATCAAAGCATTGAGCACACAAGGCTAAATGACAAGATTACACTACAAGTGTAAAAAGCATGCATGAGGTGACTCAATCAAGCCAAAACAGAGTCATACCATGCTGAAATAAGGTGAAGAATAGGCTGAGAACAAACCAACACATGCTAGAAACACATGCTCGATAATTCGGCCAACAAGGCAAGCAAACAAGACAAGAGGAGAGGGGACCACCCCCTCTCATTTTGGACCTCAAAACCACATTTCTACCACTGAAAATCCACTAGATTTTAGTAGCTAAAAGGACAAACAAAGATGGACTCAAAGGCCTTAAAGGATGGCTCCAAGCCTAAGCAAATAAGGCACACAAGAAGGTAGAACACCCTCAATACCAAAGAGGCCTCAAACAACCATCTAAACACTTGAAAACAAAGCTTTTTGTATTTGAAAGCAAGGTCTAAAACAATATGCAAGGATGGCCAAATAAGCAATGAAAATAAAGCTTTAAAGAGGATGTGAGACTCACCCTTGAAGCACAGCAATAACAGCAAGTTTCTGAGGCAAAACCAAGCTAAAACCACTCAAATACAACCTCCAAGAACCTCAGCTCAAGAGTGAAGGTGTTTAACTAGGTTTTGTAGTGCAAAAGTGAAGAGAAAATACAATTTAGGGCACTATTAAGCACAATATATATATATTTATAGAGAGAGAGAAATATAGAGAGAGAGGGATATGTTTTGCCCTAAAAATGTTGAACCTCTGGAAAGAGGGAGGTGCCTCCCTTTATATAGAGCAATGCCATGCAAAGCTTGCTTGACAAGCATGACATGGCCGCCATATTTCCATACACGTGTATAGAGGATGGCTCAGTGAAAAATAGCTGGCTCAAAAGATCTAACATAATATCTTCTGAAACAAGGTGTCCGGCCGCCTATCAGTGGTGGCCGGCAGTGCCTCATTGATGGTCGGCAAGCCTTATCAATTGCCGATAGGGCTAAATGCATGGCCGACAGTGCACGACAAGAAGCATGCTGAAAGTACCAACACATGGTCCAAAAATGGGGCAGAAAGGATACAGGGTTTCAAAAGCTCAAACCTGTGATGTTCCGCCGCGACATTCGAGTACTCGACGAGCAATCGAACTTGTCATTGGATGTACCTGCAAGCATATCCAAGTCTTGAGGACGGTCAAAAATGGGGTGCCTACAGTTGCCCCTCTTTGACAGAACTCGGAAGTCATAAAGTGACGGGAGTGAATGTCAAAGCCTAGAGACGACCCATTTTTGACAGGGCCGAAGGCTCAGACAAACATTCAATATAATCAGAAAGAGATGTGCTTGCTGGCTGGGGCAAAATGCAAATGACATGCATGATGCAAGAGCATAACTTATGATTATGCAAAGAGGGTTGTAATGAAACATCTAGATGCAAATGTTATGCAAAGAAATGCTACAACAAATTCGCACATAAGCAAGTAAGTGAACACGCTACGCGCAGGAATTGCAGGCCGAACTACATTTCATGTAGGAAGGATGTAAGAAAATTATGCTATCTTCACTGCGCTCAAGCAGAAAAGACTAAAAGCGACTATCGGGAACACCCAAAGTCTAAAACCAAACAACTCAAACGCGTACCAAATGCGAAGGAAAAGGGTCATCCAAACGCGTATCAAATGCGAGAGGAGAAAGATACGTCCAAACACGTGTCAAACGTGAGAGGAGAAAGGTACGTCCTAACGCATGTCAAAAGCGAAAGGAGAAAGATACGTCCAAACGCAGGTCAAACACGAGAGGAGAAAGGTACGTCCAAACACATGTCAAACGTGAAAGGAGAAAGGTACGTTCAAATGCAGGTCAAACGCGAGAGGAGAAAGATACATCTAAACGTAGGTCAAACGCGAGAGGAGAAAGGTACATCCAAATGCATGTCAAATGTGAGAGGAAAAAGGTACGTCCAAACGCATGTCAAACGCAAGAGGAGAAAGGTACTTACAAACGCATGTCAAACGCGAGAGGAGAAAGGTAACCATGAGAGTTCGAGAGAACATGAATGATCTCACCCAGAGTTCCTCTGAATGAAACACATACAACATCGTCTGGTTGTGCCAGCTTCAAATGAACCGTACATGCAATATCGTGCCCGCACAAAAGAGAAACCTTGACATGTACAATATAGTAGAAACACATGGTTGACGTTACATCAAGATATAACTCAATGCGAGATAAACACGCGCATATACAAGTGAAATGGTGCATAACAATGCAAGTGAAACGGTGCATAAAAATGCAAGTGAAAAGTGCATAGCAATGCAAGTGAAAAGTGCATAGCAATGCAAGTGGAACGGTGCATAACAATGCATCTAGAACAGTGCATAACAATGCAAGATAATCAATGATGCATACTCAATACAAGATGATCAACGATGCATACTCAATGCAAGATGGTAATGCACGTTCAATGCAACTATTCAAAAAGCATACGCCGTGCATCAATAAAAGCAATGTTTTGTTTTTTCTATGCCACAACAAAAGCATATATTAGAAACAATTCAAAGGCAACTCTTGATTTACCTCTTGGAGAGTTGCACCATGCTTAAAAAGGATACACCTCGTGTGGTTTGAAAGACGATGACCTTCGCGCACTGCGAATGTGATTCTTGGTCTTCCGCGGATGCATCCTGAATCAAATTTTAAACATATCTTGCATTTCTTGGAATCCAAGGACACATACCCAGGTAAAAGATACAAGGGAAGCTGGTGGAGACAGGCCTGCCGGCCATCAAGGGAAGCCGCCGGCCCCATGCCGGTCATCAGTGGCCACTACCGGCCAATAATTACACACTGACGGCCATCAATGTGCCCCTGCCGGCCATCTATGGCAAATTCGGGCAATTTGGTCTTTTCGGCTGTGGGTCTTCAAATACACTCAAAGTTACCTCATTTCCTTACAAACCCTTGCACAAAAAACATTTCCCTTACTCTCCAGGTGTTCCATCTCTCTAGATTCGCGCATTCTATGCGTTTCCCAACACCCTAAACAATCCTAAATCGTTAAAACCCCTTTGTTCTCTTCGATTTGAACTGATTAGAATTTGATTCTGAGGTGTCTTTCGTCATTTCCACCATCCAAGGATCATTTCCCCCGAATTTCTCTCGAGGTTAGTTCACTTTTCCCGAGTTTTTGATTTTCTTCGACTTTTCTCTCTCTTAGGGTTCGATTTGTACAAAGTTTCACCATTTTGCTCATCCTTTCTCATTTTTGCTCATTTTTTCATCTATCTCAGATGGCTGACGATATCCCACATGATGGGGGCTTCCCCACACTCCCTCCGGTAGAACTTGTCGCGGACTTTGCGGCTGAGCTGGGGGTCAAGCCTCAGCGTTTACCACAGAGCGTACACCCCTTTGACCCTGTGAGGTATCACCCAGAGACTCATATTGTACCAGTGGCGGGAAGCATCCACGCCTTCACTGATTTCGATGAGGACGTGTCAGACGACCTCTTGTTGAGAGAGCCCATGTCTCACTTGTCGGCCATTGCTGTGGAGGTACCAACTCTACTTTTCTGCAGTATTACTTTCAACTATTTGCATTTCTTGCACTGTTTTGATCTGATTGCATCACATGCCTTGATCTAACTGTATTTCATACATTGTTGCTTTGCATTCAACTATACTTCACACATCATTGCTCTGCATGTACTGTATGCAACTGTACCTCATGCATCACTGCTCTGAATTCAATTGTATCTTCAATACATCATTGCTCTGAATTCAACTGTCTTCAATTGTACTTTCAACTATACTTTTGTCACTTGATCTGATTACATCACATACACTGCCACAGGACGGATCCCGCTTCTTTAGAGGTTATGGTGCGACGACAGCTCGGGATTGGTAAGATGAGCTTCCCGCGAGGGTCCGCCAGATCATAGACAGGACCGATTTCAGCCTATTTTGCTCTAGCTTGACACGGGTCATAGCGAGTCGCCCTCTCCTAGGGGCTCTTGTGGAGGGGTGGTGGGACACCACTAACTCTTTCCACTTCTCCTCGACGGGAGAGATGATGATGACTCCCTTCGATTTTGCCATGATCATTGGCCTAGGCGTAGGAGGTGACCTGATTCCTCTCGATCCCGACATGGGAGAGTGGGTGGCCGCATGGGATACACTACTTAGAGCGCATCCACCGACACTTCGAGCAGGCATGGTCCGGTATACCTGGTTCAAGGAGCACTACAGAGGGGAGAATCCTGAGACTAATGAGGAGGTGGAGCTGTACGCCGGGGGCTTTCTCCTGTTCCTTTTCGGTACCGCCTTGTTTTCGAACAGGTGGAATACCATGGGTTTATACTTCCTGAGCGCCCTGGTGGTGCTCCAGCAGGTCCGTTTCTATGATTGGGGCGCAGCCGGCCTTACCACTTTGTTTGGATACATGAGCTCGACCTCTTGGATGTGCGGGACCCTGGTCGAAACTGAGCAGCCTTCACTGAAAGAGGCATAACTTTTTTCAAAGTTAGAATTTTGATGCAAGGTTTCCACCTTTCGAAAGCTTACTTCCGGTGCTTCATTTTAGGCACAAGAATGACCTGAAAATAAGTTCATATGAAGGAGTTATGCCCATTAGAAATTGGACCTGCAGAGCAGAATTTGCAGTCGGCCACAAATGTGCACAGTTGGCCATCACAAGTAGCAGGTGGACACCAAAGATGGCTGGTCAGCCAAGAGTGACCCAAATTCTTTTTTTTTTTTTGAAGATATTTCTCCTCCAGCTATTTCCAGCTTGTGCCAGCTGTCCTAACTCAGATATTTTCGACCAAATGTTCTCTTTTTGCTATATATGAAGCTATATCTCATATATCTCCTAACTTAGAACATTTTGCAAAGTTTGAGAGCTTCTCATAGTAAAATCCCTCTCTCTCTACAATTTTCAGAACTAAATCTCTGCCTCTCTCTCTAGTTTGCTCTCTCTCTCTTGCCCTGTTGTGCATAGAAGTAAAGAAACATTCCTAGTTTGCCTATGCATCCTTGATCAAAGTTGCCTATCTTTGGGAGAAGGTTGCTTGAAGCTTACTTAGGACTTCGTTTGAGCTCCAAAAGGTGATTTGAGATCAGATTCTTGCCTATTTTGGTGCTTGGCTTCAAGAGGTATAAACTCTCCCCGTTAAACTTGTTTTGCACTATTGTTTTGCCATAGTTTTCAACTACTTTGGGGCTGTTTTTGGGGTGGTGTTGAACTACAAAAAACCTCTGTTTTCCTTTGTTTTTCAGTCCTAAAAGTGTTGGTTTGTGCCTTTTTTGGCTAGGGGGTTGTTCTTCATTTTGGCTCCTTGGCTTGTAAGGCCTTTTGAGCTATCTTTCAAGCTTTTCAAACAACTTCCTTTTGGCCTTAAAACCACTGAATTCTACGGGAATTTTAGTGGTGGAAAGGTAGTTTTGAGGCCCAAAATGGGGGGTGGTGGTCCCCCCCTCATGTTTTGTTAGCATGTGTTGTTGGCTTATCAAATAAGCATGTATTTCTCCCTTATTGAGGCTTAGTTTGAGCATGTTTTTATGACTTTTTTTAACATGTTATAACTCCATTTTTGGTTGGTTTGATCACTTGTTGTGTGCTTCTTACACTTGTAGTGTAAATCCTCTTTGCTAGCCTTGCATGCCTAATGTGTTAGCTTCTTATTCTAGCATGTTTTGGCTTAGTCTCAGCCCATTTTTGGTGTTGTTTTGGCATTCCATAACTCTGATTTTAGTTGGTTGGATCACCTCTTGCTTGGTTCTTGCACTTGTAGTGCAATCATGCTCCTTAACCTAGTGTACTTGGTGTTTTGGCCTTTCATTCTAGCTTGTCTTGGCTATACACCATGCATGTTTTGGTACTATTTTGACATGATTTAAGAATTTTTTGAGTATTCTTGGCCTTTTGGGGCTTGCTTTGCATAGCTATGGCATAGAGGGCTTCACTAGTCTTGAGTTTTGTGACCACTAGCATGCTATATTTGTGATGTGTGCATGATATGGCTTCGTTTGATATGCAATTTCAGAGCTTAAACTTCTGCCATACTCTCATGTTTATCACTCTTTCATTGTGTTTAAGAGTTGAGCTTTGTGCCTTGCTTACGGGCCATAAGTTGAGCATGCTTTTCTTGCTTATTGTGCTTAAGTTTCAGCATGTTTAGGCCACTGTTTTGGCCTGCTATAGCTTTGTTTTTGAGCTGGTTTGGTCCATTGAGCATTGCAATACATAGCCCTTGTGTTGTATCCTTCACTAGCTTTCATGCTTAAGGACTCTAACATGCCATGCTCATGTTGTTTGCATATTGTTTGGAATGTTGTTGCATTGCATTGTGTTTGGATTGAACATTAATCCAAACACGAGAAATGGGGGACGTTTCATACTTGAAGTGATTAAACGTGCCTCACTTCTCGGTCGCCGACCCTCTTGATCATGGATGATGAAGGTGGAGGCCCTGTAGACACCCCACTTTTGACCGTCCTCAAGACTTGGACGTCACCGTTCGAACGCTCGGTGATCATCCATGTTCGTGTTCGTTTTGAGTTCCCGGAGGCCTCGGCCGCGCACGTTGCCTCAGGATCTCTTAACTTGCCTGTTTTGTGCTTGGTTTTGCACCAGGGACTTGTGTTTTGTGCTTCTGAGGGTGGGAAGAGGCTTGTTAGCCACCCCTGAAACCCACTGGCAGTGGCATGAAGCCACTGACCTTTCCTTTTTCCTACCGACCAAATATTTGGTCGGTCGGCACTTATCTAAGGTGTATCGGCATTTTGTGTAGTCGGCCGACCATGCATTTGGCCGATGGTCTCCTTTTCTGGCCGATACCACCTTTTTGCCTTTTTTAGGCATTATGCATGCCAGCTGTGCCAGCTGGAGTGCACGGACCTGTCCTTCATACACGTGTATGGAGAATTTTGTACCCTTTGCACCCTTTTGGTCTAGCTTCTTGGGGAAGCATGGACTTTTGTCTTAGCTTCCTCAAGAAGCTTGGACATCTGTCCCAGCTTCCTAAGGAAGCGTTGGCCCCTTTGCCTTAGCTTCTTTAGGAAGCATTGACCCATTTTGATAGCTTATCTTGGAAGCTTAGGCCTTTTGCCTTGTCTATATAAGGAGGCCTCCCTCCTCCTTTGAGGAGGTTCAGCAAAACTAGAGATAATACATATATATTTGATATATACTCCACTCTCTCTCTATATCTCTCTCCCTCTCTTTATTTGCGTGTGTTTGAGGGCCAAAAAGTGTGTTTTGTTCTTAGTTTTGCACTAAGACACATAGCATTACACCATACTTCGACTTTGGAGGTGTTGAGGGTTTGTTCTTCAAGTTTTGAGCTAGTTTTGATTAGAAGAAGGGGGCAGGACTTGCTGTTGTTGAAGTGTTCTTCAAGGGTAACACTATTGCTTTATATTTCCCAATCTTACATTAGCTTTTACCCCCCTTTGCATGATGTTTTGGACTTTGTGTATAACTGAAAAAAGTCTTGTATTTGCATGCTTAAGATGTTTCATTAAGGTCATTTTGGTGTTGGGGGTCGACCTCCCCCTCCTAGGCCTTGTTTGGCCCTTTTGTGCCTTCTTTGATTGGGCTTTGAATACCTTCGTGTGTTGGTCTTCTCACCACTGAAATCCAGAGGATTTTTAGTGGCCAAGAAGAGGTTTTGAGGTCTTGCATAGGGGAGGGACACCCCTCTCCCTTTGTGTCTCTTTTGTCCATGTTTTTGGCTCATAATGGTAGCATGCGTGAGTAGTTGTCTTTGGCTCCATTTCAAAGGTTTTTGGGTGTTGTTAGGTCATAATATGCCTCTGTTTTTGGTCAGATTGATGGCCCATCTCATGCATTATACACTTGCCTTGTATTCCCCCATTTTGCCTAAAAGTGAATCTTGCCATTAGACCATCATGCTTGCATGTTTTTGCCTAGCTTGGTGAAGCTTTTGGTCATGTTTCATCATGCTTGAGGTCTGTTGGGTGTTAATTTGGTCATGCCTTTCATGCTTTGTATAGTCTCTTTACATTCTAGCATGTTGGCATCGGGTGTGTGAGTCATTAGCATGCATTATCTTGGCTATTTCAGTGATTTGGAATCACTTATTAGGTCATTTCAGTCCATGTTTTATGCTCACATGTTTGCATTTTCTTATCCTTTCAATGCTTTGAAGAGATGTGATCCTATGCTCCATATATAAGCCATTGTGCATGCTTATGTGTTTAAGTCTTTGGGGCTGCCATATCAGTGGGTTTTGGGGCATATTTTGATGCATAGAAACTCTATTTTTGGTTGCATAGTCTATGCCATGAGTGGTCATGATAGTTGTAGTAGAATGTTCCTTTTTATGCCTTAGTCTTAGGCCCATTGGTATGCTTGTTTGCATGAGCATTTGTCCACCATTTCCACCACTTTTGGCCACTGTTTTGGGGCATGGCTGAGGCCTCCCATTTCAGTTTAAGACCACCCTTGTATATAGTTGCATGCTTAGCATGATGAATGTTGCATTACTTTAGTTGCATGCTTGCATTATATCTTGTTTGCATGTTTGCATATTCTTTAGCTAAGTGCATCACATAGTCTTGTTGTATGCTTGACATGTTCATATTGCATTAGTTTAGCTTGCATGAGTAAGTAGCGTCATGTTGCATTAGCTTAGCATGCTCATATTGCCTTGTATGAGTTGCATCACTTTGCATTGTATTTGGCATACATGCATTGCATCTTGTTTGGTTTGGGGTGTCAAACCAAACTTGAGGAATAAGGCGTGCTCGTATTTAGAGTGACGAAACACGTCTCACTCCTCGGTCGCCAATGCCCTTGACCTCAACATGATAGGGCATGAGGCATTCATTTCTTTTGTGCATGCATTTACATTGAATGGCAAACTTGGCCTTTTACGCCATCATGCATCAAAATGCATAATTGATGGCCCGAGGGTCGAGAGCCACACTCCCTTGAGTCCATTGCATGATAGGGAGTGTGGCCATGCTCACATTTGCTTGAAAATTCCATGCCATACATTGCTTGTCCTCTGCTGCTGTCAACTGCAGGATTCTACAGGAAGAAATAGTCGGCCGACCATTTATAGTGCCGACCGATCATCAGTGTCCAGCCGATGGCCCAATATTTAGCCGATGGGCATATTCCCATGGTCGGTTATCTTATTCCTTGGCTAGTGGGATTCCACAATGCTCAAGGAGCAGTTCAGAAGCAACCTCAGGATTTTCGTAATTTTCAGAGGAGCACGGCAATGTAAACAGAGGCAACAGTGGCATGGTATCAGGTTTCCGAACAAGGCAAATTGAGCATGCATCATCCACGCATCCTAAGGCAGAGCTGCGGCGGTCTCTTTAGTTTCATGCTTAGGTTGTTTTTGTAAATAATTTATTAATTACAGGGTTTGTAATAATCAATGGACTAGGATAGTTGATTTGTTATTCAGCCTGTATTATTCTTTCGGACCCTCTGAGCGAGGGCAGGTGTGTAATAAGTGTGTGTGAGTGTGTGTATGTCTTCCAATCCCCACTTCTTTCTCCCTTTTACTTACCTGCTTTCAATGGTTAGTACTAGGGCATGTTTAAATTAGCATACCTTATGCTATGCATGCGTGCGTCCATACATTTGTCTTGCACGCACCGGGCTCGGCACATCATACTAACTGCATAGTATTTCCATCCCAACTTGAATACGTGTATCGAGTTGTAGCATTTCACATGCCATTCTTAGATCAGCCGAGTCTATCGTAGTTGCATCTTGCATGTGTTACATTAGCCATCATAACATGAACTAGGATCATGCATTTGATTACTAACTAGTTTCTGTTTTGGCTTGAAGTACTCGGTAAGCATTTACGCTTTAGCATCCTTGCATGTGTGTGAGTGTTGCCATGATAGTATGCTTACCATGAGGCTATGTGCTTATGTGATATATCTTCCTGAATGCCTGTGAGTGAAGGTTGGATTATCTGAATTGGGAAAAATGCATTGATTGTGAGTTCGAAGCCCACTAAATAGTGGCAAAACCTTGTTTCTCTAAGCCCACTCGAGGGTGGCAAAATCTGTCTTTTAGCCTACTTGCGAGTAGCAAACTGCTTTCAAAACAAACATGAAATGTTTTGTTCCAATTTAGGTGATCTAGTCTACACTTGTGTGTTGTGCGCATCACATAGTAAATTCTAGCTAATTAACCGGCATAAGAAGCATATGTTTTCAAAACAAGATATCATGTTTAGTAGAGGCCGATCTTTGATCGGGAGAGCGGGGGTGCTCATAGCTGACCTTCCCCAATCGTACCCAAGTTCCCGAGCCGAGGCAACTTTGGTGATGATGGACACGTGGCCTTAGACAAACGAGTCAGGGTTTCCTAAATTCCACAAAATAAAATTTTTAGGTGACGACTCTCTATCTAGCAAAACAGTCCATGTTTGGCACTTCTTTACAAAAAAATTTGTTTCCCAAAAATGATTTGCCAGAGTTGGACTCTTTGATGATTCATCGGTCTTGCATTGCATTCTGCGAGATTAGATACAAGACCGTGACATTGAGTCCGAACTGTAGTGAGCCCAAATGAACAGAACGGGATTCCCTCCCGGGATGTTCGGGGACGTCTACAGGCCCTTACGTGTTATTTGTGCATTCATTGACATTGAATTGTGCAACTTGGCCTCTTTGGCCATCATGCATTGAGATGCGCGATTAGTGGCTCGAAAGTCGAGCACTACACTCCTTTGAGCTTGAGACATGATAACAAGTGTAGTGGTACACACATTTTCTTGCAAATACACTTATATGCCTCTATTTGTGCTCTGTTGCAGCAAAAAGAGAAATTGTATGAAGCAGTGGCCGATCGGCCATCAAAACTGCTGACCGGCCACCAAGGCTGCCGACCGACCATCACAAGTGGCCGATGGCCATCCCTCTCGGCGGACCATCCCTCAGCATGTTCTTGAGGTGGGTCAAAAACAATCTGGAAGTTGGCACAAGTTTCAGAAGTCCAAAAGTGTGTAAACAGAGGCATCTTGAGGCATAGTAATGGATTTCCGAGCAAGGCCATCGGGCATGCATATCTCCCTCCCCTTGAGGCCATTTTAACTGCTTTGTTTAGCTAGTTAATTTGCTGATTTTGTAACTAATTAGTTAATGTATTTAGCTAATTTATTTCATCTTTTTAATATTCTAATTAGCTTAGTATAGCTAGTTTGAATTCGGTTTGTAATTAATATGCTTAACGTAGCTAGTTAGTTGATTTATTCGGACGATTCGTCGAGAGGGAAAATTTGTAATAAGTGTGCATGTGTATGAATGTCTTCCAACCCCACGTCTTTCTCCCTTTTACTTATCCGCTTTTGATGGTTAGTTTAGGGCATATTTCAATTAGCATACTTTATGCTTTGCATGTTTGCATCATTCAAACTGCATTGTATTTCAATATCTATTTGAATACATGTATCAATTGTTGCGTTCATATGCCATATTAGACAGCCGAGCCTACTTGTTACATTTTACATGTGCTGCATTAGGCATTTCAAACACAGCTAGGATCATGCATTGATTTCTAACATAGCTTCTGTTTTGGCTCGGAGTACACTGTGAGTGTTTATGCTTTAACATCCTTGCATGTGTGTAAGTGACTTCCATGATAGCATGCTTGCCATGAGCTTAACTGCTTAAATGTTTAACTGCATGAATGCCTGTGGATGAAGACTTTATTACTTGAATTGGAACAATTCATCAAAATGTGAGTTTTATGCCCACTTGAGGGTGGCAAAATCATGTTGTTTTAAGCCCACTTGAGGGTGGCAAATCCGCGTTTTAGCCTAATTGCAAGCAGCATCTTCAAACCACTTTTTGAAAAACAAACATGAGATGTTTTGTTCCAAATCGGGTGATTTAGTCTATACTTGTATGCTGTGCGCATCACATAGTAAACTAGCTAATAAACCGAAATAAGAACACATATGTTTTCAAAAACAGCATATCATGTTAGTAGAGGCCGATCTTTGATCGGGCGAGCAGAGGTGCTCATTTCAGAACCTGCCCCTCTCGTACCTAAGTTCCTAAGCCAAGGCAACTTTGGTGATGACGGACACGTGGCCTTAGGCACCAGTCAGGGTTTCCTAAATTTCCCAAAAACAAAACATTTTGGTGGCGACTCTGTAACCTGGCAAAGTAGACCATGTTTGGCTCTTCTTGATTAAAATCGATTTTCCAAAACGATTTGCCGGATTTGGACTCTTTGGTGATTTATCAGTCTTACATTGCACTTTGTGAGATTAGATTCAGAACCGTGACAGGAGTTCGAACTGCAGTAGCAAGAACTACAATTCGCGCCCTCTCCGAAAGGGGGGCACACGAAGCGAGGTCAGGGCAGTCTACAGTTTCTGGTGACTCTGCTGGGGATTTAGAGAACTTGACTCGAACATCATGATATGTTGTTTTGTTTACACTTATGTGTTTTTTTGCATTGCATTTGCGTTATTGCGCCTAGGACACCGTGTTTGCCATCTGCTATTCCTGAGTGGTCTGCTGGAGGATTGCTTGAAAAGGCATGCCATAAGGTAGATCGGTTACGGGCTCTGCCACGATGGAAACACAAACCTTGGTTTTCACCGAGGCACCCTTTTTGACCATTCGACCTAGTCACGTATCAGAAGCCATAGAGACCATTCCAAACTAGGATATGTCGCTTACTTGAACGTAGGTTGTTTGAAGCCGCTGCGTGCGTAGTGAAACCCTATCTCCTGACAAAATAGGACAGGGAAACCCTACCCCACCATATGGGTGTTTTGGCTCTTACTTACTTGGTATGTGCTGTCAGAGTACGTCTCTACAGATTGTATGTATCAGTTGCAAGTCTTAGTATCGGCCTGTGGGTATCAGTTTACAGGCAGAATTTTAGGCAGAATTTGGTAGAGAACATAGTCATTCAGCTAAGCTCATATCCATTCTAGTGAAATTAGGCTGAGATGCTATCTGTGTTCTCTTTTGCAAGGTAGTCTTGGAACCATAGCTTCAGAAGGCTTCAATATCCCCCGAGTTCACTGGACTTATGCCGATAAACTTTGTCATGTCAGAATTGGTTCAGAAGCAACCTATGTTTGCCTCACCCCCACCGGTTACAAGAAGAAAGAGGTTTAGGCAGAATTCACCAGTACAGTTTCTACAGCAATCACACCTCAGTTCAGCCGGGTCTAGTCTGGTCTGGGAACAGTTGTCTGCATTTAGTTCAGCATGAGATCAATCACCCATTCCCATGGCTCAGTATCCCCCGGCCAGTATGGAAAAACAAATGCGGTACCTACAACAAACAATCGAGGCACTGCAGCAGGACGCAGTCCGTCAGGCTAAAGTCACGGCTCGTCAGGCCAAAGTGATAACCCAATTACGACAACAACAGCCATAGCTGGCTGCGGCCTCTGCATCTTATGCACCTCCCATGGGTAACCCGACACCGGGAGCCACTGCCGATACTGCTAATGTCCAAGAGACCCAGGGCAATCCGGCGAAGCCAATCCCAGAACAGGCCTCTAAAGTTCATGTCTATCAAACCAAAGCTCCATTTGAATTTGAGGTAGACCGAACTGCACTCAAGGTCGATAAACTGGAGAAGTTATTCAAACGAGCACAAGGAGTGAATTCCATCCCGAATTTAGAGGACGGGTATACTGAATCTGCAATTACCTTACCGGAGCCGTTGTTCAAAATGCTGCATATCGACCGTTTCGATGGCTCTGGAGACCCAATGGTGCACCTCCACCTATTTTCTGATATCTTGAGGCCAATGGGTTTGACCTTGGCACAGAAGTTGTCTCTCTTCGGCCGAACCATGTCTGGAATTGCCGCAATCTGGTATGCTAAATTGGAGGACTCTGTGAAATAGAACTGGGAAGAGATAGCTGAGGCCTTCATTGCTCAATACTCCTACAACACATAGATTGAGGTCACAACTCGTCATCTCAAAGTGACCCGCCAAGAGCCAAATGAGGGTTTCTCAGAGTTCGTAACGAGATGGAGAGTAAATGCCTCAATAATGACTACAAGGCCTTCCGACAAAGATCAGATTAGGATGATTGTTCAGAATCTGCATGGCAAGTTGCTGCAAAAGATGGTCGTTCTACCTCTGTTTACTTTTCCAGCCCATCATGAAATGGGGGTTCAAATCGAGGATACCATCAGGCAGGGGATCTTTATGGAAGATAATGAGCCTTTGAAGAAGAATGTTGTCCGCGATTCCAATGCTACTACTGACGGTAGTATTGCTGCGAAATGCTCAGAAGCAGGCACTATCACCACTTCCCTCAATGGGCAAAAACCAACTACTTCAACTCGGCCCCAAGCCTGAAATTTCCATCCTCTCTACATGAGTCTTTCTCAAGCTTTGAAAATGCTGCGAGAAGAAGGGCACCTTGAACTCCTAGAACCTCAACCCCGTCCAAGTCCTCTTCCACCAAGATATGACCCAGCTAAATACTGTGTCTATCATCAACAACACAGTCATGATACGAATCATTGCATCTGCCTCCGTCATAAGATTCAGGATCTTATTGACGAAGAGACCATAGCTCCACCAAAAGGACCTCGGGCCAGTACTGACCCATCACCTCTACATCTCAATCTAATCCATACACTGCCATTCACCTTTGACCCTAGTGTATACATCACCCCAGCCCATTTACCCAAGCCTGAGGTGTTTATTCCAATAAGCAGGGACTTATGCAAGATGGGTGCATCTGAACCCCAATCATCTCAAACCTGTGAGCCCACTACTTCTGAGCTGATGAGAATGATTGAAGATCTTCAGAGAACTATGGTAGATCTAGCCTTTGGAATATTGGCTCCGTCGTCAACCACATCGCATGCCAGATATTTCACGCCAAAAAGCTCCCTAATCTCGGGGCGGGCTGCATTGGAAGAAGGCCAATCCCTTGGCAAAGTGGAGACAAATGACAAGAACAAGGTAGGGGCAGGTATCGGTCCCCATGAACACCTTCAGTGGGCTATTGAGGCTTTGAAAGCCGAGGGACTGAACAAACAATAAGTGCTCGCAGTTGTTGCAAAAACTGTAGATGACACTTTTGCCACTCAGGATGAGAGCACTCTGAATCGAAGGGCAAGCCGAAAAAAGGGATGTCGTACCAGAAATGCTCCTTTCAGCTCTAATCCGGTACTCAGAAGAGATTAGCAAACCCAGTCAGCGCCTACCAATCCCTTTGCTGGTGCATCCAGCAAAACTCCACAAACCTTGAAGTGCCCACCCCGAGCCCAGAGGGTCTTCAATCCCCTCTACATGGCTTTGTCCAAAGCTTTCCAAATCTTTATAGGACAAGGTCATCTCAAGCCCTTAGAGCCGCAGCCATTACCAAATAACCTCCCTCCCTCACACAACCCGGCCAATTACTGTGCTTTCCATCAACAAGCCGGCCATGACACTGACATGTGTTTTCGCCTTCTTCACGAAATACAAGATCTGATTGATAACAAGGTCATTGTCGCGCTGGGTCCTGCAAAGTCTATCGACACTAGATCAGTGAACTTGGGGGATAATGTGATCATTTGATCGGGGGATGAAACACCTGCTGGTGGCGCTCTGTTTACTCCCGATTTGGGGATGGCACGCACTATTTTGAGCAATTTGTAAATGCTGGTTACTTTACTTTACTTTCTGACTTGGGTATTGGGTCAGTCTTGTTATGTTGTATTGAGTCAGTCTTTTTGTACTGAGTCAGTTGGGTCTGTCTTGTTGTATCGAGTCAGTCCTGTTGTGTTAGAGTCAGGTGATTTCGGGGGTGTTATATAGTAGAAACACATGGTTGACGTTACATCAAGATATAACTCAATGCGAGATAAACACGCGCATATACAAGTGAAATGGTGCATAACAATGCAAGTGAAACGGTGCATAAAAATGCAAGTGAAAAGTGCATAGCAATGCAAGTGAAAAGTGCATAGCAATGCAAGTGGAACGGTGCATAACAATGCATCTAGAACAGTGCATAACAATGCAAGATAATCAATGATGCATACTCAATACAAGATGATCAACGATGCATACTCAATGCAAGATGGTAATGCACGTTCAATGCAACTATTCAAAAAGCATACGCCGTGCATCAATAAAAGCAATGTTTTGTTTTTTCTATGCCACAACAAAAGCATATATTAGAAACAATTCAAAGGCAACTCTTGATTTACCTCTTGGAGAGTTGCACCATGCTTAAAAAGGATACACCTCGTGTGGTTTGAAAGACGATGACCTTCGCGCACTGCGAATGTGATTCTTGGTCTTCCGCGGATGCATCCTGAATCAAATTTTAAACATATCTTGCATTTCTTGGAATCCAAGGACACATACCCAGGTAAAAGATACAAGGGAAGCTGGTGGAGACAGGCCTGCCGGCCATCAAGGGAAGCCGCCGGCCCCATGCCGGTCATCAGTGGCCACTACCGGCCAATAATTACACACTGCCGGCCATCGATGTGCCCCTGCCGGCCATCTATGGCAAATTCGGGCAATTTGGTCTTTTCGGCTGTGGGTCTTCAAATACACTCAAAGTTACCTCATTTCCTTACAAACCCTTGCACAAAAAACATTTCCCTTACTCTCCAGGTGTTCCATCTCTCTAGATTCGCGCATTCTATGCGTTTCCCAACACCCTAAACAATCCTAAATCGTTAAAACCCCTTTGTTCTCTTCGATTTGAACTGATTAGAATTTGATTCTGAGGTGTCTTTCGTCATTTCCACCATCCAAGGATCATTTCCCCCGAATTTATCTCGAGGTTAGTTCACTTTTCCCGAGTTTTTTATTTTCTTCGACTTTTCTCTCTCTTAGGGTTCGATTTGTACAAAGTTTCGCCATTTTGCTCATCTTTTCTCATTTTTGCTCATTTTTTCATCTATCTCAGATGGCTGACGATATCCCGCATGATGGGGGCTTCCCCGCACTCCCTCCGGTAGAACTTGCCGCGGAATTTGCGGCTGAGCCGGGGGTCAAGCCTCAGCGTTTACCACCGAGCGTACACCCCTTTGACCATGTGAGGTGTCACCCATAGACTCATATTGTACCAGTGGCGGGAAGCATCCACGCCTTCACTGATTTCGATGAGGACCCGCCAGACGACCTCTTGCTGAGAGAGCCCATGTCTCACTCGTCGGCCATTGCTATGGAGGTACCAACTCTACTTTTCTACAGTATTACTTTCAACTATTTGCATTTCTTGCACTGTTTTGATCTGATTGCATCACATGCCTTGATCTGACTGTATTTCATACATTGCTACTTTGCATTCAACTATACTTCACACATCATTGCTCTCCATGTACTGTATGCAACTGTACCTCATGCATCACTGCTCTGAATTCAATTGTATCTTCAATACATCATTGCTCTAAATTCAACTGTCTTCAATTGTACTTTCAACTATACTTTTGTCACTTGATCTGATTACATCACATGCACTGCCACAGGATGGATCCCGCTTCTTTAGAGGTTATGGTGCGATGACAGCTCGGGATTGGTATGATGAGCTTCCCGCGAGGGTCCGCCAGATCATAGACAGGACCGATTTCGGCCTATTTTGCTCTAGCTTGACACGGGTCATAGCGAGTCGCCCTCTCCTAGGGGCTCTTGTGGAGGGGTGGTGGGACACCACCAACTCTTTCCACTTCTCCTTGACGGGAGAGATGATGATGACTCCCTTCGATTTTGCCATGATCATTGGCTTAGGCGTCGAAGGTGACCTGATTCCTCTCGATCTAAACATGGGAGAGTGGGTGGCCGCATGGGATACACTACTTGGAGCGCGTTCACCGACACTTCGAGCAGGCATGGTCCGGTATACCTGGTTCGAGGAGCACTACAGAGGGGAGAATCCCGAGACTAATGAGGAAGTGGAGCTGTACGCCGGGGGCTTTCTCCTGTTCCTTTTAGGTACCGCCTTGTTTTCGAACAGCTGGAATACCATGGGTTTATACTTCCTGAGCGCCCTGGTGGTGCTCCAGCAGGTCCATTTCTATGATTGGGGCGCAGTCGGCCTTACCACTTTGTTTGGATACATGAGCTCGACCTCTTGGATGTGCGGGACCCTGGTCGAAACTGAGCAGCCTTCACTGAAAGAAGCACAACCTTTTTCAAAGTTAGAATTTTGATGCAAGGTTTCCATCTTTCGAAAGCTTACTTCCGGGGCTTCATTTTAGGCACAAGAATGACCTGAAAATAAGTTCATATGAAGGAGTTATGCCCATTTGAAGTTGGACCTGCAGAGCAGAATTTGCAGTCGGCCACAAATGTGCACAGTCGGCCATCACAAGTAGCAGGTGGCCACCAAAGATGGCTAGTCAGCCAAGAGTGACCCAAATTCATTTTTTTTTTTTAAGATATTTCTCCTCCAGCTGTTTCCAGCTTGTGCCAGCTGTCCTAACTCAGATATTTTCGACCAAATGTTCTCTTTTTGCTATTTATGAAGCTATATCTCATATATCTGCTAACTTAGAACATTTTGGAAAGTTTGAGAGCTTCTCATAGTAAAATCCCTCTCTCTCTACAATTTTTAGAACTAAATCTCTGCCTCTCTCTCTAGTTTGCTCTCTCTCTCTTGCCCTGTTGTGCATAGAAGTAGAGAAACATTCCTAGTTTGCCTATGCATCCTTGATCAAAGTTGCCTATCTTTGGGAGAAGGTTGCTTGAAGCATACTTGGGACTTCGTTTGAGCTCCAAAAGGTGATTTGAGCTTAGATTCTTGCCTATTTTGGTGCTTGGCTTCAAGAGGTATAAACTCTCCCCGTTAAACTTGTTTTGCACTATTATTTTGCCATAGTTTTCAACTACTTTGGGGCTATTTTTGGGGTGGTGTTGAACTACAAAAAACCTCTATTTTCCTTTTTTTTTCAATCCTAAAATTGTTGGTTTGTGCCTTGTTTGGCTAGGGGGTTGTTCTCCATTTTGGCTCCTTGGCTTGTAAGGCCTTTTGAGCTATCTTTCAAGCTTTTCAAACAACTTCCTTTTCACCTTAAAACCACTGAATTCTACAGGAATTTCAGTGGTGGAAAGGTAGTTTTGAGGCCCAAAATGGGGGGTGGTGGTCCCCCCCCCTCATGTTTTGTTAGCATGTGTTGTTGGCTCATCAAATAAGCATGTATTTCTCCCTTCTTGAGGCTTAGGTTGAGCATGTTTTTGTGACTTTTTTAACATGTTATAACTCCATTTTTGGTTGGTTTGATCACTTGTTGTGTGCTTCTTACACTTGTAGTGTAAATCCTCTTTGCTAGCCTTGCATGCCTAATGTGTTAGCTTCTTATTCTAGCATGTTTTGGCTTAGTCTCAGCCCATTTTTGGTGTTGTTTTGGCATTCCATAACTCTGATTTTAGTTGGTTGGATCACCACTTGCTTGGTTCTTGCACTTGTAGTGCAATCATGCTCCTTAACCTAGTGTACTTGGTGTTATGGCCTTTCATTCTAGCTTGTCATGGCTATACAACATGCATGTTTTGGTACTATTTTGACATAATTTAGGACTTTTTTGAGTATTGGAATGTTTTGGTACTGTTATGGCCTTTCATTCTAACTCTAACTGTTGTGTTAGAGTTAGGTGATTTCGGGGTTGTTACCTTGGATATCACTATCTTGTTTTGTGTTTGTCTTTTGCACTCTTTCTTTTGAGTCTGTTTCTGTCTTGGAGCCAATTGCACCAGAAGATCTGAAGGAAACAGCAGTGATTTTCACAACTTTTGAGTTTGTTTCTGCCTTGGAGCCAGTTGTACCAAAGATTTGAATGAAACGGTAGTGCTTTTCAGCTGATTTTCTGTGCCTTGTAATCATTGCATTGACCTAAGTTTTTCAAAACTTTTCTAACATTGTGATGAAAACAAAGAGGGAGGAATTCCTTGGGATTTGCAAAAATTTGATCAATTGAGAGGAACAGAGGCATGGTAAGCCCTTAATGAATGAGATCACGTTTGTTAATGTGAGTACTGAGAAGGATCGTGGCTTAATCCATATTGGTTCTACATTGTCTTCAGCACGAGCGACTAGTCTCTTTCTTAAAAGATTTCAAAAAAATATTTTGTGTGGTCCTGTGAAGACCTGTGTGGAATCGCTCTTGAGATTGTGCAGCCTAGGATCGCTCTCAACCTCGAGACTTGACCCCTTTTGCTTTTAAACCTTGAACTTGTATTCAGAATGTTCAACGGTTAACCACAAGGAGGCTTGTATGGCCAGATTTGAAGTAGCCCATGAACAAGGGGCAATAAAGTCGTATCACATCGAAGGAGGCCCACCAGGTTAGATTTGAAGCAGCCCTTGAACTAAGGGCCAAGAATGTCAGATCAAGAAGATCAAATGTTATCAAAGGAAGCTTGCGAAGCTAGATCAGAAGCATCCCTTGAACTAGGGGCAAAAATGTTAGATGTGCTCAAAGATTCAAAAGATGGATCATTCTGCAAACCAATGAAGACTGGCAAGAAAGCCAAATTCTAGCTGCTGGAAAAAGAAAATTTATTGTTGAAGGACAATCGAGTCCCTATTCACAACACTAGGGGCAAATTCAGCCCCAATTAGATGGACTTCTATATCATCAGCGAATGGCTGCCATTCTCTTGGATTCAGGTGGCTTCGAGATCTCAAACCAATCAACATAGACAAGTTACACTCTTTTACCCTTGGCCGGCTCGCTGGGCTGAAAACCTAGAAGGGCAACCCGGGAAAAAGTTAGAGGAAAAGAATAAGAAAAAGAGCAAAAATGAAAAAAAGAAGAAAACAAAAGAAAACAAAAAGATGAAAAGAAAAGAACAAAAGAAAAGAAAAGAAAAGAAATAAAATGAAAAGAAAATGGCTAGCAAGGTTAAAAACCCGGAAGGGCGGCCTTGGCAAAAGTTAGAGCGCAAAAGGAGAGGTTAATACCGGAGTGTACCTTAACCCCGAACTACGTAAGGCTTGATTCCCATCTTCAGGATACGTTGGGAACTTCATTTTGAAGTCCAGCCGTAAACACTTCAAATTCAACTGTCCTGTCCATGAGATTGAACGGGTCATCTTTGTCATTTCTGTATCCAAGAGTTCAGTTGTGATCTTCACTATGAGAACTGGTTACATTGTGCTGTGTTGAACCCCGAACTACGTAAGGCTTGATTCCCATCTTCAGGATACGTTGGCAACTTCATTCTGAAGTCCAGCCGTAAACACTTCAAATTCAACTGTCCTGTCCATGAGATTGAACGGGTCATCTTTGTCATTTCTGTATCCAAGAGTTCAGTTGTGATCTTCACTATGAGAACTGGTTACATTGTGCTGTGTTGCTATTCAAACAAAGGGCAACTTTCCATTTCCATACAGTGCGCTGTGGTGCCATTTAGACAAGGGGCAACTTTCCGTTGCGGTGCGGTGCTATTTAGACAAGGGGCAATTTTCCATTATTTTGGGTCTGAGGTTGTGCATCTCAAGAGTAAATTCTGTGTTGGTCGAGCAGTGGCAATTTGCAAAAAAACAGTTGTGAGAATTTTTAATGAGGTTGACTAATTCTTTCGAAAATTATTCCAATTTTCCAAAACTGGACCATTTCTTGGACACAAGAAAGTAAAATTTTCAGTGCTCACAACCTAACTTGCATGATTTCAAATCAGAAAATCGAACGAGTACGTTAATCTAACTCTCATATTGATCAAAATTGTTTTAGTAGAAAACCAAAACAAAAAATGGTCAAAATGATGAACTAGGGGCACAGTTGAGTCAGGCTTCCTGTCTTTTCCCCGTTGCCAACATGCTTGCCAGAAAGGGCACCATGCATGCCAGAAAGGGCACCATATTCGCCAAGAAGGGCACAACTGAAGCTAACAATAGAGGCCAAAAGACTTTCTCATACTCCAAGTAGCGAGGTATCAAGCTAAGTGTGAAGCACAAGCTGGAATGGATCAGAATATTCAACTCCCTCATCTGGACAGGTCTGATCACATCGAAACTGGCTAAGTGCATCGTCAACCGATGTCAATTACAGATCTGCTGCACATCCAGCCGCATCACAACCCCTCTATGGAAAAGTTCACTGTTGTGAGCAGAAGAAGAAGAATCTAGTTGAATACTAGGGGCAAGAGCCCACAACTTCTTGTTTATCCATCAACCACCCAGGGAGGGATAAAAAAGAAGAGAGATTAAAGAATAGAAAGATGTGCGCTGAGAGAAAAAGTGAGAAAAGGGCTTTTTCAGAAAACCAGAGATTGAGTGCTAGAGTGATGTGAGATCACAAACACAACTGCAGCTAACAACAGAGGCCAAAAGACTTTCTCATCCTCCAAGTAGCGAGGTATGAAGCTAAGTGCGAAGCACGAGCTGGAATGGAGCAGAATATTCCACTCCCTCATCTGGACAAGTCTGATCACATCGAAACTGGCTAAGTGCATCGTCAACCGATGTCAATTACAGATTTGCTGCACATCCAGCCGCATCACAACCCCTCTATGGAAAAGTTCACTGTTGTGAGCAGAAGAAGAAGAATCTAGTTGAATACTAGGGGCAAGAGCCCACAACTTCTTGTTTATCCATCAACCACCCAGCGGAGGGATAAAAAAAGAAGAGAGATTAAAGAATAGAAAGATGTGCGCTGAGAGAAAAAGTGAGAAAAGGGCTTTTTCAGAAAACTAGAGATTGAGTGCTAGAGTGATGTGAGATCACAAATGAGAAAGGGTGAGAAACATTACCTGGAGAAGCTGTGGGCTCCCCATGAACTGAGAGTCTCTCGCCATTGGAACACATATGCAGTGTTGTGTTTTGTTTTTGTTTGTTTTGATTCTTGTCTTGAGTCGTTTTGAGTGTTAATGGATGTGTTTAGGTTGTTTACCTTTGTTTTTCCTTTGTTGAGTCGCTTTTTACTGTGGTCCGTCGTAGGCTCAATACTCGGTCAAGAATTCATTTCTCAATTTCAAACAAAAAAATAAATCATTTTGTGCTCAGAGTGCCGTGCCATTCTCCACATTTGTGCAAAACAGGATTTGTTCTTTCATAAAACTACAGGGTTCAACCCAGGTCATGTGAGAACAGTAGAACAAGGACCTATCTAAAGCTACAAAGGTTCCGGACTACAAAGCAAAAGAAAAGAGGGAAAATTTGGAGCATCTTAGTGTGTTTCAACTTCAGCAAATTTTGAGATTGTATTCCAGATGTACCTTTTCAGGCCTTGTCAATGCTCTGAAGTATGGGTGTGCCTCTACCTCAAGCTCAAGATAAAGTTTGCTTCAAGCTAGAATGGTGATCAGAAGTGATCTCTCGAATATCATTCCTTGTCAGACGCATCTTGGCTATGTTTGCAATGAGTTCCTAAGAGACCAACAGCAATGGTAGAAACTAGAGTTCAAATGGCTGATGCCTAGAACGCAAAGGTTCGGGATTTCCGAGACTAAAGTCTGGTTTAAATACCCAGGGGTGTATCCCCGGCCTGAAATCTGTATAGAAGCCATAGGTCGAGATAGCATGTGTATACGGCACAATTCTGGATACTAAACCAACCTAGTCTGCCATCCTGTTGGGGAATAGGGAAAGTTGTGAATATGATCAGGAAGAAAAGTGGCATCCAAAGTGTTCTATGTGAAGAACCCTTGTCTGCAATTAAAACCTTTGTACTACAAGTTTAAGGTAAGAGTTCGAAGAACACAAGGGGAGATCCTCGTCAGAGTAAAGCGGTTCATCGCCACTCACCTCATGAGGAGCTTTCTAAAGCCCCGCTTTGTTTGTTTATTGCATTTCTCTAAACATCATGCGCTGCATTGCTTGTAACATGTCTCATATCATCGCACTCATTGCATTTATTTGCATCTTGTGTTATCTTGTATGATTTATCCTTTTACGCTGAGCACCATTTAGGATTGTTATCCCTTAGGGCTTTCTCAGGTTGCGTCGAGTGCGCCCCTAAGCGGTTGTTTTCGGACCTATTCTCACGATTTTAGCGTGGTTTCAGTGTCCCTTTCCTCACACAATTTCCGCGTGTTTGGAATTTATCTCTGGTTGCGTCGAGTGCGCACCTAGGCGGTTGTTTTCGGACCTCTTCTCACGGTTTCAGCGTGATTAGAGTGTCCCTTTCGTCACATGATTTCAGTTTGTTTGGAATTTGACTCAAGTTACGTCGACTGTGCTCCTGATTGTTTGTTTTTGGACCTCTTCTCACGATTTCAGCGTGGTTTCAGTGCTCCTTTCCTCACATGATTTCAGGGTGTTTGGAATTTATCTTAGGTTGCGTCGAGTGCGCCCCTAAGCGGTTTGTTTTTCGACCTCTTCTCACGATTTCAGCGTGATTAGAGTGTCTCCTTCCTCACATGATTTTAGCGTGTTTGGAATTTATCTCACGTTGCGTCAAGTGCGCCCCTGAGCGGTTGTGTTTGGACCTCTTCTCACGATTTCAGCATGATTAGAGCCTCCCTTTCCTCACACGATTTCAACGTGTTTGGAATTTTTCTCAGGTTGCATCGAGTGCACCCCTAAGAGGTTGTTTTTGAACCTCTTCTCACGATTTCAGCGTGTTTGGAATTTATCTTAGGTTACGTGGAACGAGCCCCTGATTGGTTTTCTTTGTTTTTCCTCCTCTCACGATTCCAGCGTGGTTGTAGTATGTTACCCCTTTTTTCTTTTGCATCTACTGTTCTATCTGTTACATCCATTGCATCATCCATTTTATCATCCGGTCCAGGAGACCTTAAGTCCTCTGAAGGTGCCATTTCTTTGGTGTTTGTCGTGCCCGAACGGCTTCCGGTGGTCTGGTATAGCCACCTGCCTGTGTTTACGGTGAGTTCCTAGGAGATCAATTGAAACGGTGGAAACTAGAGTTCAAATGGCCGATGCATAGAACACAAAGGTTCGGGATTTCTGAGACTAAACTCTGGTTTAAATACCCAGGTATGTATCCTCGGCTTGAAATCTGTATGGCAGCCCCATAGGTTAAGGTAGCATGTATGCGCCTCAATTCTGGATACTGAACCAATCTAGTCTGTCGCCCTGTTGGAGAATAGGGAAAGCTACGGCCATGGCAAGGGGGAAAAGTTGTACCTTAAGCCCACTTGAGGGTGGTAAATTCGTGTTTTAGCCTACTTGCGAGTAGCATCTTCAAACCACTTTTCAAAAAAACAAACATGAGATGTTTTGTTCCAAATCGAGTGATTTAGTCTATACTTGTATGCTGTGCGCATCACATAGTAAACTAGCTAATAAACCGGAATAAGAACACATGTGTTTTCAAAAACAACATATCATGTTATTAGAGGTCGATATTTGATCGGGCGAGCGGTGGGGCTCATTTCAGGACCTTCCCCTCTCGTACCTAAGTTCCCGAGCCAAGGCAACTTTGGTGATGACGGACACGTGGCCTTAGGCACGAGTCAGGGTTTCCTAAATTTCCCAAAAACAAAACATTTAGGTGGCGACTTTGTAATCTGGCAAATTAGTCAATGTTTGGCACTTCTTGATTAAATTCGATTTTCCAAAACGATTTGCCAGATTTGGACTCTTTGGTGATTTCTCAGTCTTACACTGCACTTTGTGAGATTAGATTTAGAGCTGTGACAAGAATCCGAACTGTAGTAGCAAGAACTGCAATTCACGCCCTCACTTAATGGAGGGCGCGCGGAGCGAGTTCGGGGCGGTCTACAATAATCAGCCCAACAGGGCCTTAAATCCAAGACATGAAGAGCAATAACAACAATATCAACGTTTTATTTGTGAACTCGAGAAGCTTCTACCTCTCCCACCCCCACCTCCTCCTCCACCTTCGGCCGCAACCCACTTCCCACCACACCATCCTCGTCGTCCTCACTCAGATGTTCCTCACGTTCATCCAACTGAAACTTCAAGGACAAAATGTTTCTTCATTCGAAATGTAACAAAATCAATCTAGGTCACCACTATTAGTTTGATCTTGTATTGCTTTTGTTATCTCAGAACGCGTGAAACGCAGCCCTGGGTGGGTTTCATCTCGGGATGTGCGAAGCACGCACCCAAACTGTTTTATCTCGGGACGTGAGAAGCACGCGTCCGAGCAGTTTTTTTTCAGGATGCGTGAAACGCGGCCCTGGACTGGTTTCATCTCAACACATGCAAATCATGCCCTGAGTGGTTTTTTCTTGGGACATGCGAAGCACACCCCTAAGCGATTTTATCTCAAGACGCGTGACACGTGGTCCTTGGCAGGTTTTATCTCTGGACGTGCAAAGCACATGGCCGAGCGGTTCCAGCTCAAGATGTGCGAAGCACTCGCCTGAGTAGTTTTATCTCAGGACTCGTGAAACGCCGCCCTGGGCTGGTTTCATCCCGAGACGTGCGAAGTACGCGTTCGAGCAGTTTTATCTCGGGGTATAAGAAGCACGCGCCCGAACGATTTTATCTCTGGACGCGTGAAATGCTATCGTAGGCGGGTTTCACCTCAGCACGTGTGAAGCACGAGCTTGAGCAGTTTTATCTGGGGACGTGTGAAGCCCGCACCCGAGCGGTATAATCTGGGGACGTGCGAAACATGCTCCCCAGCGGTTTTATCTTAAGAAGCGTGAAGCGTGGCCCTTGGAGGGTTTCAACTCTAGGCGTGCGAAGCACGAGCCCGAACGATTTTATCTTGGGACGTGCAAAGCACAAGCCCAAGCGATTTTATCTCAGGACGCGTGAATTGCAGCCGTGGACTGGTTTAATCTCGAGACGTGCGAAGTATGCACCCGAGGGGTTTTATCTCAGTACATACGAGGCATGCCCTTGAGAGGTTTTGTCTCTGGACGTGTGAAGCACCCGCCCAAGCAGTTTTATCTCAGGACCCGTGAAACGTGGCCCTAGGCGGGTTTGATCTCAGGACATGCAAAGTACGCACCCAAGCAGTTTTATTTCAGGACACGTGAAACGCAGCCCTGGGCGGGTTTCATTTCTGGACGTGCAAAGCATGCACCTAAGTAGTTTTATCTGAGCATTGAAAATCTACAAATGCCTCAAGCACCTCAAGCAAAAGTCCATCTGGGTTCCCACGGTTAGTTTGATCTTGTATTGCTTTTGTTATCTCAATTCGTGTGAAACGTGGCCCTGGGTAGGTTTTATCTCGGGACGTGTGAAGTATGCACCCAAGGGGTTTTATCTTAGTACGTGCGAAGCATGCGCCCGAGAGGTTTTATCTTTGAACGCATGAAATGCGGCCCAGGACGGGTTTCATCTTCGGACGTGTAAAGCACGCGCCCGAGCGGTTTTATCTCAGGACGTGTGAAACGCGGCCTTAGGCGGGTTTCATCTCAGGACATGCGAAACACGCACCCAAGCAGTTTTATTTCACAATGCGTGGAACGCGGCCTTGGGCGGGTTATATCTCTGGACATGCAAAGCACTCGCCCAAACGGTTTTTATCTTGGGACGTGCGAAGCACCCGCCTAAGTAGTTTTATCTCCGCATTGAAAATCTACAAATGCCTCAAGCCCCTCAAGCACCTCAAGCAAAAGGTCATCTGGGTCACCACTGTTAGTCTGATCTTCTATTGCTTTTGTTATCTCAGGACGTGTGAAACACGGCCCTGGGTGGGTTTTATCTCTGGACGTGTAAAGCACGGTCCCGAGCGGTATTATCTTGAGATGTGTAAAGCATGCGCCCGAGACGTTTTATCTCAAGACGCGTGAAATTCGACCCTGGATGGGTTTCATCTTGGGACATGCAAACCACACGCCCAACTGGTTTTATCTCGAGACGTGCAAAGCATGCGCCCAAGCAGTTTTATCTCAAGATGCGTGAAACGCAGCCCTAAGCAGGTTTCAACTCTGGATGTGCAAAGCACGCACCCGAGCAGTTCTATATATGCGCGTGTGAGGCATGCACCAGAGCGGTTTTATCTCAGGACACGTGAAACATGGCCTTGGGCTAGTTTCATTTCGGGAAATGTGAAGTATGCACCTGAGGGTTTTTATCTCGGGACGTGTGAAGCACACGCCTGAGAGGTCTTATCTATGGACGCATGAAACGCAGCCCTGGGCGGGTTTTATCTCGGGACGTGTGAAGCACGTGCCTGAGCAGTTTTATCTCGGGAAGTGCGAAGCACGCGCCAGAGCAGTTTTATATCAGGACGCGTGAACCGCAGCCCTGGGCGGGTTTCATCTCGGGACATGCGAGGCAAGGCCTGAGCGATTTATTTCAAAATGCGTGAAACGCAGCCCTGGGTGGGTTTCATCTCTAGAGGTGCAAAGCACACGCCCAAGCTATTTTATATTGGAACGTGCGACGCATACACCCAAGTAGTTTTACCTCAGGACATGTGAAATGAAGCCCTGGGTTGGTTTCATCTCGGGATGTGCAAAGCACGTGCCCGACCGATTTTATCTCAGGATGTATGAAACACGCGCCCGAGCGATTTTATCTCAGGCTGCGTGAAACGCCGCCCTAGATGGATTTCATGTCGGGACGTGCGAGGCTTAATCAGCCCTTCATTTTGGTGAGGCTTAATCAGCCCTTGGATATATCACTGAGCCAACTCCTGGCAAAGTAGTATAAAAGCCACAAACGTCTCAAGCATTAAAAATCAAAGCTTGCTATCCTCGTAACCATTCTATTCCCCTTTTTCGTATCTCTATACTCTATACATTTGATTTTTTCTATTTCTCACTATGTTCTAACTCACTCTTATCCATCTTTTACAGTTCATAATCAGCCCAACAGGGCCTTAATTACAAGACATGAACAACAAAAACAACAACATCAACGTCTTATTTGTGAACTCGAGGAGCTTCTACCTCTCCCACCCCGACCTCCACCTCCAGCCGCAACCCACTTCTCACCACGCCGTCTTCGCTGTCCTCACGTAGATGTTCCTTGCCTTCATCCAACTGAAATTTCAAGGACAAAATGTTTCTTCATTCAAAAAGTACCAAAAGGCTATATGAGTCACCATTGTTAGTCTGATCTTGTATAGGTTTTCTTTTCTCTGGACGAGTAAAACGTGGCCCTCGGTAGGTTTCATCTCGGGACGTGTAACGCACGCGCCGGAGCGATTTATCTCAGGCTGCACGAAACGCCGCCCTGAGCGAGTTTCATCTCGAGACGTGCGAGGCTTAATCAGCCCTTCATTTTGGTGAGGCTTAGTCAGCCCTTGGATGGATCACTGAGCCAACTCCTGGCAAAGTAGTATAAAAGCCACAAACGCATCAAGCATTGAAAGTCAAGGCTTGGTAGCCTCGTAACCACTCCATTTCCTTCTTTCTTATCTCAATACTCTATACTTTTGATTTTCCATATTTCTCAGTATGTTCTAACTCATTCTTATCCATCTTTTGCAGAACATAATCAGCCCAACAGGGCCTTAAATCCAAGAGATGAACAACAACAACAAGAACAACATCAACGTGTTATTTGTCAACTCAGGGAGCTTCTACCTCTCCCACCCCCACCTCCACCTCCGGCTGTAACCCACTTCCCACCACGCTGTCCTTGCCATCCTCACTCAGATGTTCCTCACCTTCATCCAACAGAAATTTGAAGGACAAAATGTTTCTTCATTCGAAACGTACAAAATGGCCATCTAGGTCGCCACTGTTAGTCTGATCTTGTATTGCTTTTGTTATCTCATGACGTGTTAAACGCAACCCTGGGCAGGTCTCATCTCGCGACGTACGAAACACGCGCCCGAATGATTTTATCTCGAGACTCGTGAAACAAGGCCCTAGGTGGGTTTCATCTCGGGACATGCGAAGTACACGCCTGACCGGTTTCATCTCAGGACGAGCAAAGCACGCGCCGTAGCAGTTTTGTCTCAGGAATCGTGAGACGCGGCCCTTGGCGGGTTTGATCTTTGGAGGTACAAAGCACGTGCTTGAGCTGTTTTACCTTAGCACGTGTGAAACGCAACACTGGGCCGTATGAAGTACGCGTGCGAGCAATTTTATCCTGGGATGTGCGAAGCACGCGCTTGAGAGGTTTTATCTCTAAACGCGTGAAACGCGGACCTGGGTGGGTTTCATCTTGGGACGTGCGAAGCACGAGCTCGAGCTATTTTATCTCGGGATGTGCAAAGCAAGCGCCCAAGCGATTTTATCTATGGATGTGTGAAACGACGCCCAAGGTGGGTTTCTTCTCCAGACGTGCGAAGCACGAGCCTGAGCGATTTTATCTCAGGACGCTTGAAATGTGGCACTAGGCTGGTTTCATCTCGGGATGTGCGAAGTATGTGCCTGAGCGATTTTATCTTGGGAGGTCCGAAGCACGCGCCCAAGCGGTTTTATCTTAGGACGCGTTAAACGTGGCCCCGGGTGAGTTTCTTCTCGGGATGTGTGAGGCTTAATTACCCCTTCGTTTTGGTGAGGCTTAATTAGTGCTGGGATGGATCACTGAGATCACTCTAGGATTTACACTGTAGAGGACCGTAACACGTTGAGCCAACTCCTAGCAAAGTAGTATGAATGCCACAAACGCCTCAAGCACTAAAAATCAAAGCTTGGTATCCTCATAACCATTCTATTCCCTTTTTTCTTATCTCAATACTCTATACATTTGATTTTGCCTATTTCTCACTATGTTCTAACTCATTCTTATCCATCTTTTACAGATCATAATTAGCCCAACAGGGCCTTAAATCTAAGACATGAACAACAAAAACAACAACATCAATGTCTTATTTGTGAACTCGAGGAGCTTCTACCTCTCCCACCCCGACCTCCACCTCCAGCCGCAACCCACTTTCCGCCACGCCGTCCTCACTGTCCTCACTTAGATGTTCCTTGCCTTCATCCAACTGAAATTTCAAGGACAAAATGTTTCTTCATTCGAAAAGTACCAAAAGGCTATATGGGTCGCCATTGTTAGTCTGATCTTGTATAGCTTTTGTTTTCTCTGGACGTGTAAAACGCGCCCCTCGATAGGTTTCATCTCGGGACGTGCGACGCACACGCCCGAGCAATTTTATCTCAGGATGCGTGAAACGCGGCCCTGGGCAGGTCGCATCTTGGAACATGCGAAGCAGGCACCCTAGCGGTTTTATCTCGGGACGTGAGAAGCACACGCCCGAGCAATTTTATCTCAGGCAGCGTCAAACGCCGCCCTGTGCGGGTTTCATCTCGGGACATACGAGGCTTAATCAGCCCTTCATTTTGGTGAGGCTTAATCACCCCTTCGATGGATCACTGAGCCAACTCCTGGCAAAGTAGTATAAAAGCCACAAACGCCTCAAGCATTGAAATTCAAGGCATGGTAGCCTCGTAACCACTCAATTCCCTTCATTCATATCTCAATACTCTATACTTTTGATTTTGCATATTCCTCACTGTGTTCTAACTCATTCTTATCCATCTTTTGCGGAACATAATCAGCCCAACAGGGCCTTAAATCCAAGACATGTACAACAATAACAAGAACAACATCAACATCTTATTTGTCAACTCAAGGAGCTTCTACCTCTCCCACCCCGACCTCCACCTCCGGCCGTAACCCACTTCCCACCACGCCGTCTTTGCCATCCTCACTCAGATGTTCATCACCTTCATCCAACTGAAATTCGAAGGACAAAATGTTTCTTCATTCGAAACGTACAAAAAGGCCATCTAGGTCGCCACTGTTAGTCTAATCTTGTATTGCTTTTGTTATCTCATGACGTGTGAAATGCGGCCCTGGGCGGGTCTCATCTCGGGACGTACGAAACACGTGCCCAAGCGATTTTATCTCGAGACACGTGAAACACAGCCCTAGGCGGATTTCATCTTTGGACATGCGAAGCACACGCCTGACCGGTTTCATCTATGGATTCTAAGTTTATTTTAATTTTATATAATCATGAGTGTGATTACAACCATAAAATAAAGCATAAAGGAAAAACCCTTAAACCTTCTATACACAACTAACCAAAATAATTAAAATCAATCAATCATCTAAAAACCCTAACCCTTACATACACAACTAATCAAAGTAATTAAAATCAATCAATTATCTAAAAACCTTAAACTTTACATACACAACTAATCAAGGTAATTAAAATCAATCAATCGTCTAAAAACCCTAAACTTTACATACACCACTAATCAAAATAATTAAAATCAATCTATCATATTTATGTAAATACAAAATCAAACTAATATCAAATAAATAAAAATAAATAAATAAAAACAACAAATTAAACATAAATCACGGGAAGTGGGTTTTGTACTCACAATATTTTTTTGAAGATCAAAAAATTATTTGAAGAACTAATGGAACCACCAAAACAAAACTCTAATCTATTTCTTCATTTTTCTTTTTCTTTCTTCTTTGCTGCTGTCCCTCACTTTCCCTTCTTTGATTACTCTCTCTCTCTCTCTCTCTCGGCTTGCATAGCCGCACAACACCACCCTTCTCTTTTTTCTTTGTTTTCTTCTCATTAAATTCTAACCTAATTGACTGCTTAAATATATTATATTATAAACCTAAATCTCAACATATAATAACCTAAAAAACTATTATAATAAATTATATTATATAATACAACATAACTACAATATATATATAAATATAAATATAGGATAATATATATATACTAGCGTATGCCCGTGCCTAAAGGCACTATGTAAATAAGATTAAAATGTAGTTATAAAAATATATTTAACAGACTATACTCTACGACAATTGTTTAAAGCCCTTTAGCAACAATTGTTTAAAGCTGAATTCAAGTTATTAATTTAGAAAATAAACACACATGCTTCAAGTTGTACGCATATGAATAAATTGATTGAGTCGATTATATGTCTTTTTTATATATTAAATTCAATATCTATCCGAGATAAGAATTAATTTCATCAATCTCAACCATAGCCGAGTGGTCGAAACCACCTCCATTATATTCTGCTGATCAGGTCGGTTCTTCAAGTAATCCCAGCACTATTTTAATTTATTTTTTAATTTGATAAAATTACAGATTTAATATAAAATTTAATCCCAACACTATTTAAATTTATTTTTTAATCCCAATACTATTTAAATTTATTATAAATTTAATCCCAACACTATTTAAATTTATTTTTTAATTTGATAAAATTAAATTTAAGCCCAACACTATTTAATCCCAATACTATTTACATTTATTATAAATTTAATCCCAACACCATTTAAATTTATTATAAATTTAATCCCAACACTATTTAAATTTAAATTTAATCCCAACACTATTTAAATTTAATCCCAACACTATTTAAATTTAAATTTAATCCCAACACTATTTAAATTTAACCCCAACACTATTTAAATTTAAATTTAACCCCAACACTATTTAAATTTAAATTTAATTCCAACACTATTTAAATTTAAATTTATTTTTTAATCCCAAAACTATTTAAATTTAAATTTAATCCCAACACTATTTAAATTTAAATTTATTCCCAACACTATTTAAAGATAAAATCAACATGAGATCTGGAGAAAAGGTATATATTTTCTTCTTTGCTATATATTTTTTTGGGATAGTATATGACCCCGATATGTGACATAGAACAAATAATTTTCCTAGCCGTTTAGTTGTGTTTCTGTTTTTAGTTTTTTTGAAAAGCGAAGACAATGAAAAATTCTAAAAATGGCCATAATTTTAATATTTATGATTATATATACATATGAATAAAACCCAACTATGAAAAGGTATTCATAATTGGCCATTTTTAGAATTTTTAGAATTTTACATATAATTGGCCATTTCTTCCAAGTTTAAAACCCAATTATGGCCAATTATAATTTTCCTAACTAAAGTTTAAAACAGAAACAGGCCTAACTAAAGTTTTCATAATTGGAAGAAATGAATCCAAGTCAAGAAAGGAACAAAACATAATGTCGATACTCAAGTACAAATAGAAAACTCAATACACTGGCCTATTGTGGATTATAAAAAGACCCAAGTGCAAATACTTTAGTAAAATTAAAAGCAGAGGACCTACATATTTTGTTGTCATTCCTACATTGCACTGGTCTGTATTGGTTTTACTATTAACAAAAAGAAAATGCAATAAAGGAAGAAAAGTGGGTGTGAAATGGCACTTGCAGTTGACTAATAAAGGTTTAAGTAAGATTCCACCTAAGAAAGGAACATAAGCCCATTTGTCATCTTCTCCCAATGAAAACAGAAGCCTAGTTGACCTACATATTTTCTATTTTTTGTTTTATATTTCAAATTCACTGCATTTAACTGTTAAGTAACACAATCAGCTAGAGTATTAAGCTGGTAAATAGTATAACAATCTACCTGCTGTCCCCTATGAAGTCAGTGGAGACCACATCGTCTTCGGTGAACCCCAAAATATCCTTGAGTTTGCCCTAAGATTTCTCCCTGAAATTAACCAAGAAAGAATAAAAGACCTCGTCACATGCTAATCAAGAGTTGGCAGCCAAACAAATTTGATACAGTTATGCAAATCTCAATTTGCCAATCTAATATACTGCATAATGAGGTGAATTTGAAGGAATGAAGGAAATCTGAATACTCACTTGATAGCATCTTTGATTTGCTGGTATGTAGCTGCCTTCTCAAGCCTCACAGTGAGGTCCACAACTGAAACATCCACAGTTGGAACTCGGAAGGTCATTCCGGTCAACTGAAGCAATTTTTTTACAGCTTGAACTTGTGAAGAGGATCATCTGGGAATCATTTAGTGATTTTAAAAATAACTGTTTGGTTCTTGACAGCATGTTTGGTTCTTGAACCTGTTTTCAAAAATAACTCGAACAATGATCATTAGGCGAATCATTTAGTGATTTGAAAATTTGAGTAATGAGAAAGACTCAAAAACTGTGATCTAAGACTCAAATGTTGATCAGCAGATTTATAAAGAATCCCAAAGATGAAACCAGAAATGATGATAAACAGAAATGAACCCAAGTCAAGGATTTCAAAGCAAACTCAAACTTCAACCTGACTAAGCAAGATGTACAAAAATCAACAACGATGATAGAGATAGTGTTACATTCAACTCAAACTTCAATGATCATTGTACGCAGACAACTAAATTACAAACCTGAAAATTATACAATCCTGCTTCAATTCGATTCAACAAATACAACTTTTCAAAAAAAAATTTGAAGAATGCCCCATGAAATTTTAAACAAACCCCAAGAATTCTAAATAAATTACAAACTACCTGAATTACTGCCACATTGGAAACACATATTCGGTTTGAGTAATTAACTCTTTCAAAAAATAAAAGTACTATTACCAAACACAAATTTTTCATTTATGGAACGGATATTGCAAGGAGAGAACACAATGTAAAATCTAAAAACACCCAATAAAACAATAACAAAAAGGCAAAGTTGTAAGCAACAACTGAAAAATTAGAACACCAAAAAAATAGATGAACAGATGAAAGAATGTTGAAAAAAAATTTTTAATGGATGATTGATGAACACCTAATCCCAAGAGTATTTTCAAAATTGTAATGTTGAAAATAATATTGAAAATCATGAACACCTAATACTCTTGAAATCCCAAGAGTATTACAATTCTATTAAGTATCATGAACACCTAATCATGAACACCTAATCATCCCAATCATCCCAAGAGTATCCCAAGAGTAGCTGAATATATTAAGTAAAAATTGTAATGAACACCTAATACTCTTGAAAATCATTCATTACAATTCTAAAATTTCAACACACTAAAAATTCATCAACAAAAGAACCAAAAACAAAACAATTAATGATAATAGGCAAAACTCATGAAGCCGTAATATGATAAATACCTGATATTGCCAAATCTTCTCGTACTCAGCTCCAACAAAGATTGTAGAAAGAAAAATAAATTGTGTAATCATCAGGTCAGATGTGAAAATACTAATCTCTATACTAAGAGCATCTCCAACCCTAGTCTCTTTTTTTCATCAAATTTTAGAGAAATTTTGGTTAAAAGCTTGATGTAATATGGAACACTCAAACCTTACTCTCTTTTATTTCAACAAATCTTTCTAAAAAAATCCAAACCTATCCTAAAGATCGGTTTTAACCATTTTTAATGAAAGAAACGCATATCCAATAATTACTCTTTTTGAAATTTCATTAAAACTATGACTGTTGAATATTTGGTGAAATTTTTTTACAAATCCCTTGATTTGATTTAGATTTGATGAAATGGAGTTTCACCGTTAACTGCAAAAGTTCATTTCAAGCAAAAACTTTCAGTTTTAATAACCATTTGATAGGCTAGCGATTAAACTGTGTAATCATCAGGTTAGATGTGGAAATACTAATCATCAATGTAAAAGGAATACATCTTGAAATAATAGTTATAAACTCTCTAGGTTAGATGTAGAAATACTTATTCATGATGTTTCACCAAAAGCTTTACTTGATATAAACTAAAGAAATTTAGAAAGTAGTGTATGTAAGCATAAAATTTCATTACTAAACCAAAAACCAAACCCGATTGCCAATTTATATAGTACAGTTCTTAGTGAAAGTAATTACACATAAAATAGAAAGCTTGTTCTTGGTGAAAGTAATTACATAGTATATGCCAATTTATAAGTACAGTTCAATGAGATAAACAAAGGTAAAGAACTCACAAAAAGCCTTGGTTTTCGATACTTCAAGCATTGCTGCATGGGAAAAAATTCAAGCATATCACACTCATAAACTTCTTACAGAACATTGATGATGACAATGAAAAAAGAGTGTAGAATTGCATTTAGTGTTCTCAATGATCCAGTCCCAATAAAAAGAAAACATTTTTATAAGAATAGATAGATATTAATGCTACAAAAAAAACAATTATGTTAGTTAGATATCCTTTCAAGTGTTTCGTAATTAGATCCTAAAATGATATTATCATCCAGTATGTTGTGTTTCTTGATGAAACATTATGACATTTCAAGGTCTGTGCCTGCCAAGTTATCAACAATCTAGATTGGCTGATTTATCAGAGAAATATAAATCATCAGGGGGAAGAAATACATGTGATGATCAAAAGTTTTTGAAGCATCCCAAAAAGAAAGGTAATCTTTATGTGTACATCGATAAAAGTGTTTCAGAGCATAGAAATTCAAGAATTCATTTCCAACAATCTTTATGTGTACATCGATAAGCATCCCAAACCCCATGACATGCAGAATTCATTTCCAATAATAATATACCTTAAAATGCAAGCAAGATTACCATAATTGCATCGCCACATTACCCAAACTCCCATTTCACAGTAACTTCCTATGGCAAAAATGAAAAACCATGAATGCCCTACTAAATATGACAAATGATAGCTCAAAAGTGTGTCATGAAAACACAGATTAGATTTTTAAGAATTTAAAAACCGAATTCCAGCAAAGATGAATGCAACTTTTATTCAAGATCCACAATTTTTACTGATTCAAACCATCCTTAGGGTAAGAAAAGTGTGAATACAAAGCCTTTCTTTGCCAACCAAACAGAAATTAAACAGAAATTCTCGCCAACCAAACAGAAATTAAATAAAACAGAGCCCTACGCAAGCCTTGTTTACCACCATTTCACAGCAAAATACACCTGTCTTACATGTATCTAACCTAGAGAGTTTATAACTATTATTTCAAGATGTAAACCTTTTACATTGACGATTAGTATTTCCACATCTAACCTGATGATTACACAATTTAATAGCTAGCCTATCAAATGGTTATTAAAACTGAAAGTTTTTGGTTGAAATGAACTTTTGCAGTTGATGGTGAAACTCCCTTTTTGCAATAATTATTCAGCCATTCCATAATAAATCAACATAAATCAAATTAATTCATAATAATAATAATAATAATAATAATAATAATAATAATAATAATAATAATAATTGTTTGGGTGGGTGTGTTTTGAGTTATTGACTCCTGATATTATTGTTTCATACAAATTTAACTAAACCCATCAAATCCATTCCAAATTATTAGAAATCGAAACCCATCAAACCCATTTCAGAAATGACAACCACTCCAACCAAAACAATTAAAATAGTTTACACCAAATTAAAGTTAGAGACTTACAGTTTCACCATCTCTCTGTGTTTACAACAATTATTAGAAATTAGAAATCAAATTATTATAAATCCATTTAACTTCGAATTTCTGTGAATTAAACCCATCAAACCCAATAGAAATAAAATTAGAAATCAAATTTCAGAAATCAAAACCCATCAAACCCATTTCAGAAATCACAACGTACTCAATTTTCAAACAAATATAAAATGCATGACACAATGTCAACCAATAGCTAAAGGATCAACTATAGAATAAGTACAGAGCTAAGCACAAATTTCAACTTATTATTTTGTAAACCTCTTGGCAATCCTAGAATAAGAATACCTTATAGTTCCTTGGCAATCACATAACTAAACCAATTAAAAATCAAGTATCGAATACCTCAGGAAAACAAAAGCATCCCCTGCAACTAATCTTTTGGAAGTCACAAAAGTACTCCAGCCTGTCGTAAGCAAATGTCTTCGAGGTTGACCTGATATCATCAATTTATGCAAAGGAAAAGAAATATAGATTTCACCTCTCAGTATGTTATCTATAGACTATACCTGAATTAAACGACAACATGGCAAAAAGGCACGAAGCAAATGGCAAGAAGGGTGGGACTTGCCTCTGAATATATGCTTAAATCGCCACTCATGCCCATGAAGATCTTTGGCAACCAAATCCTGGGTTGGGGTTGACTGGGTCATGTCCTGAAGGATATGAAAAGGCAACTCAAATGTTTGAATAATTTAGCTGGGTAAAGAAGAGAGAAGAGACCGTTATCATCCCCAATCGTTTGAAAAATAGAGAGAGAAAAAGAAAAGAGAACAAAAAAAGGTTTATTACGTGATTAAGGAGAAATCAAAACCACTTGTCATGAGAATTTTAGAGACAAAACTAACAATCACCAAGAGATTATAAAAAAGTAACTTTTCTTTTCTCCCAAATCACCTAATCCAAACAATTGTGAGTAATCAAAACCCCACTGTAACAGTACTAATTACAACCAATTTCCCATATATTAGGCCTACTTTCCAATTTCTTGAAACTATAACATCAACATAATTTCAATTTTATTTTTTCTTCTCCTCAGATAACTAACCGAACAGAGGGAAATGAAAATGAGAGAAATTACCAATTGTGGCAGGCATTCGTTGGCATGCTTCCGAAGAACAGAAAACCCTCCATGGGTGCTAGTATCAGATGCAGTTAAAATTTTACAGAAAGAATGAACAGTCTGTTTCGGTTGCTCAGATGGGCTCGGATAAGGACTTGTAGGTTCAGATTGCTATTATCATCACCATAAAACATTCACACACACACAAAATTACTTTAAAAACCCA
>NW_021024880.1:251399-314736 GCF_004153795.1 Camellia sinensis | reverse complement strand
GGACAGATATTGCAAGGAGAGAACACAATGTAAAATCTAAAAACACCCAATAAAACAATAACAAAAAGGCAAAGTTGTAAGCAACAACTGAAAAATTAGAACACCAAAAAAATAGATGAACAGATGAAAGAATGTTGAAAAAAAAATTGTAATGGATGATTGATGAACACCTAATCCCAAGAGTATTTTCAAAATTGTAATGTTGAAAATAATGTTGAAAATCATGAACACCTAATACTCTTGAAATCCCAAGAGTATTACAATTCTATTAAGTATCATGAACACCTAATCATGAACACCTAATCATCCCAATCATCCCAAGAGTATCCCAAGAGTAGCTGAATAGATTAAGTAAAAATTGTAATGAACACCTAATACTCTTGAAAATCATCCATTACAATTCTAAAATTTCAACACACTGAAAATTCATCAACAAAAGAACCAAAAACAAAACAATTAATGATAATAGGCAAAACTCATGAAGCCGTAATCTGATAAATACCTGATATTGCCAAATCTTCTCGTACTCAGCTCCAACAAAGATTGTAGAAAGAAAAATAAATTGTGTAATCATCAGGTCAGATGTGAAAATACTAATCTCTATACTAAGAGCATCTCCAACCCTAGTCTCTTTTTTTCATCAAATTTTAGAGAAATTTTGGTTAAAAGCTTGATGTAATATGGAACACTCAAACCTTACTCTCTTTTATTTCAACAAATCTTTCTAAAAAAATCCAAACCTATCCTAAAGATCGGTTTTAACCATTTTTAATGAAAGAAACGCATATCCAATAATTACTCTTTTTGAAATTTCATTAAAACTATGACTGTTGAATATTTGGTGAAATTTTTTTACAAATCCCTTGATTTGATTTAGATTTGATGAAATGGAGTTTCACCGTCAACTGCAAAAGTTCATTTCAACCAAAAACTTTCAGTTTTAATAACCATTTGATAGGCTAGCTATTAAATTGTGTAATCATCAGGTTAGATGTGGAAATACTAATCATCAATGTAAAAGGAATAAATCTTGAAATAATAGTTATAAACTCTCTAGGTTAGATGTAGAAATACTTATTCATGATGTTTCACCAAAAGCTTTACTTGATATTAACTAAAGAAATTTAGAAAGTAGTGTATGTAAGCATAAAATTTCATTACTAAACCAAAAACCAAACCTGATTGCCAATTTATAGAGTACAGTTCTTAGTGAAAGTAATTACACATAAAATAGAAAGCTTGTTCTTGGTGAAAGTAATTACATAGTATATGCCAATTTATAAGTACAGTTCAATGAGATAAACAAAGGTAAAGAACTCACAAAAAGCCTTGGTTTTCGATACTTCAACCATTGCTGCATGGGTAAAAAATAAAGTATATCACACTCATAAACTTCTTACAGAACATTGAAGATGACAATGAAAAAAGAGTGTAGAATTGCATTTAGTGTTCTCAATGATCCAGTCCCAATAAAAAGAAAACATTTTTATAAGAATAGATAGATATTAATGCTACAAAAAAAAAACAATTATGTTAGTTAGATATCCTTTCAGGTGTTTCGTAATTAGATCCTAAAATGATATTATCATCCAGTATGTTGTGTTTCTTGATGAAACATTATGACATTTCAAGGTCTGTGCCTGCCAAGTTATCAACAATCTAGATTGGCTGATTTATCAGAGAAATATGAATCATCAGGGGGAAGAAATACATTTGATGATCAAAAGTGTTTGAAGCATCCCAAAAAGGAAGGTAATCTTTATGTGTACATCGATAAAAGTGTTTCAGAGCATTGAAATTCAAGAATTCATTTCCAACAATCTTTATGTGTACATCGATAAGCATCCCAAACCCCATGACATGCAGAATTCATTTCCAATAATAATACACCTTAAAATGCAAGCAAGATTACCATAATTGCATCGCCACATTACCCAAACGCCCATTTCACAGTAACTTCCTATGGCAAAAATAAAAAACCATGAATGCCCTACTAAATATGACAAATGACAGCTCAAAAGTGTGTCATGAAAACACAGATTATATTTTTAAGAATTTAAAAACCGAATTCCAGCAAAGATGAATGCAACTTTTATTCAAGATCCACAATTTTTACTGATTCAAACCATCCTTAGGGTAAGAAAAGTGTGAATACAAAGCCTTTCTTTGCCAACCAAACAGAAATTAAACAAAACAGAGCCCTACGCAAGCCTTGTTTGCCACCATTTCACAGCAAAATACACCTGTCTTACATGTATCTAACCTAGAGAGTTTATAACTATTATTTCAAGATGTATTCCTTTTACATTGATGATTAGTATTTCCACATCTAACCTGATGATTACACAATTTAATAGCTAGCCTATCAAATGGTTATTAAAACTGAAAGTTTTTGGTTGAAATGAACTTTTGCAGTTGATGGTGAAACTCCCTTTTTGCAATAATTATTCAGCCATTCCATAATAAATCAACATAAATCAAATTAATTCATAATAATAATAATAATAATAATTGTTTGGGTGGGTGTGTTTTGAGTTATTGACTCCTGATATTATTGTTTCATACAAATTTAACTAAACCCATCAAATCCATTCCAAATTTAATAATAATAATAATAATAATAATAATAATAATTGTTTGGGTGGGTGTGTTTTGAGTTATTGACTCCTGATATTATTGTTTCATACAAATTTAACTAAACCCATCAAATCCATTCCAAAATATTAGAAATCGAAACCCATCAAACCCATTTCAGAAATCACAACCACTCCAACCAAAACAATTAAAATAGTTTACACCAAATTAAAGTTAGAGACTTACAGTTTCACCATCTCTCTATGTTTACAACAATTATTAGAAATTAGAAATCAAATTATTATAAATCCATTTAACTTCGAATTTCTGCGAATTAAACCCATCAAACCCAATAGAAATCAAATTAGAAATCAAATTCCAGAAATCAAAACCCATCAAACCCATTTCAGAAATCACAACGTACTCAATTTTCAAACAAATATAAAATGCATGACACAATGTCAACCAATAGCTAAAGGATCAACTATAGAATAAGTACAGAGCTAAGCACAAATTTCAACTTATTATTTTGTAAACCTTTTGGCAATCCTAGAATAAAAACACCTTATAGTTCCTTGGCAATCACATAGCTAAACCAATTAAAAATCAAGTATCGAATACCTCAGGAAAACAAAAGCATCCCCTGCAACTAATCTTTTGGAAGTCACAAAAGTACTCCAGCCTGTTGTAAGCAAATGTCTTCGAGGTTGACCTGATATCATCAATTTATGCAAAGGAAAAGAAATATAGATTTCACCTCTCAGTATGTTATCTATAGACTATACCTGAATTAAAGGACAACATGGCAAAAAGGCATGAAGCAAATGGCAAGAAGGGTGGGACTTGCCTTTGAATATATGCTTAAATCGCCACTCATGCCCATGAAGATCTTTGGCAACCAAATCCTGGGTTGGGGTTGACTGGGTCATGTCCTGAAGGATATGAAAAGGCAACTCAAATGTTTGAATAATTTAGCTGTGTAAAGAAGAGAGAAGAGACCGTTATCATCCCCAATCGTTTGAAAAATAGAGAGAGAAAAAGAAAAGAGAACAAAAAAATATTTATTATGTGATTAAGGAGAAATCAAAACCACTTGTCATGAGAATTTTGGAGACAAAACTAACAATCACCAAGAGATTATAAAAAAGTAAGTTTTCTTTTCTCCCCAAATCACCTAATCCAAACAATTGTGAGTAATCAAAACCCCACTGTAACAGTACTAATTACAACCAATTTCCCATATATTAGGCCTGCTTTCCAATTTCTTGAAACTATAACATCAACATAATTTCAATTTTGCTTTTTCTTTTCCTCAGATAACTAACCGAACAGAGGGAAATGAAAATGAGAGAAATTACCAATTGTGGCAGGCATTCGTTGGCATGCTTCCGAAGAACAGAAAACCCTCCATGGCTGCTAGTATCAGATGCCGTTAAAATTTTACATAAAGAATGAACAGTCTGTTTCGGTTGCTCAAGTGGGCTCGGATCAGGACTTGTAGGTTCAGATTGCTATTATCATCACCATAAAACATTCACACACACAAAAAATTACTTTAAAAACACAATTTTCCCAATATTGCAAGGCATAAAAATAAATGATTTAACAGTAATAAGCTCACATCTGCTTCTGGGTGTAAAGTGATCTGTGCATAGACTTCATCTGTTTCTGGCTCTGTCTATTAGAATTGTTCAAGCTCTGCCTATTAGAATTTTTCAAATCTCTAGTTACAGAAGCGAATTTAAATGTCAAAGAATGAAAATCAAACCTAGAAATGAACGAATCCAGTTGATCTTGAACCACAAATCAACAAAGCGGCAACAATTCAATAAAATTCAACGATTCAGTTGATGCAAGGCGAGACCCGATTTGCCCCCGAATCAATACATACACACAGAGAGTTAGAGAGAAGGAGAAAGAGATGTTTGCATGTTGTAATGCGAAGGAGAGAGAGTGAGAGAGAACCCTATCTGAGAGAGAACCCTATCAGTTTCACCATCTCTCTGCGAAGGAGGACGATCTGAGATCTGGGAGGGAGAGGAGATGAAGAGTGGCTGTCGGTGGAGATCGGAGGCGGCGCAACGGTAGAAGCAGAGCGACAATAGAGAGGAGGGAGAGGAAGAGAGAGAGCGCTCGTGAGACCTGAGAAGTTGGAGAGAGAGAGAGAGAGAGGGTGCAGGAGACAGGATTGTTTTGGGCGGGACGTTGAAAATATTACAACACATCTCAGCCGTTCATGCTTAAAATCAACTCATCTCAGCCGTTGGATCAAAATGTATCTCCCACACATTTTAAGACATTTTTAAAATGCCTCTTGCCTTATTATATAGATAACACCTTTTTTTTTTATATAACAAATATAAATATATAAATCTTTGGATTAATTATATATAATTAAATAACACATTAAATTAATTAATCACCGCATTAAATTCATTAAATATCACATTGAATTCTCGTCTGACCACACAATTAATAAAGTCAAAAATAAAATAAGATAATAATAATCATAATAGTAAATAAATGACTTAAGAAAATTAGGGTCGCTACACATGCGCCCGAGCGGTTTTATCTCGGGACATGAGAAGCACGCGCCCGAGCGATTTTATCTCAGGCCTCGTGAAACGCCGCCCTGGGCGTGTTTCATCTCAGGACGTGCGAGGCTTAATCAGCCCTTGGATGGATCACTGAGCCAACTCCTGGCAAAGTAGTATAAAAGCCACAAACGCCTCAAGCATTGAAAGTCAAGGCTTGGTAGCCTTGTAACGACTCCATTCCCTTCTTTCTTATCTCAATACTCTATACTTTCGATTTTGCATATCTCTCACTATGTTCTAACTCATTCTTATCCATCTTTTGCAGAACATAATCAGCCCAATAGGGCCTTAAATCCAAGACATGAACAACAACAACAACAACAACATAAACGTCTTATTTGTCAACTCAAGGAGCTTCTACCTCACCCACCCTTACCTCCGGCCGTAACCCACTTCCCACCACGCCGTCCTTGCCATCCTCACTTAGATGTTCCTCACCTTCATCCAACTGAAATTTGAACGGAAAAATGTTTCTTCATTCGAAACGTACAAAAAGGCTACCTAGGTCGCCACTATTAGTCTGATCTTGTATTGCTTTTGTTATCTCATGACTGGTGAAACGCAGCCCTGGGTAGGTTTTATCTCGGGACTAACGAAACACGCGCCTGAGCGATTGCATCTCAAGATGTGTGAAACACGGCCCTAGGCGGGTTTCATCTCAGGAAATGCGAAGCACACGCCTGACCGGTTTCATCTCAGGACGTGCAAAGCATGCGCCCTAGCTGCTTTATCTCAGGAATCGTGAGATGCAGCCCTTGGTGGGTTTCATCTCTGGACGTGTAAAGCGCGTGCTTGAGCTTTTTTACCTTAACAAGTGTGAAAGGCGACACTGGGTTAGTTTAATCTCGGGCCGTATGAAGTACGCGCCGGAGCAGTTTTATCTTGGGATGTGTGAAGCACGTGCCTGAGAGGTTTTATCTCTGGACACGTGAAACGCGGACCTAGGTGGGTTTCATCTTGGGACGTGCGAAGCACGAGCTCGAGCTGTTTTATCTTAGAACGTGCAAAGCAAGCGCCCAAACGATTTTAACGGTGGACATTTGAAATGCGGCCCAGGGTGGTTTTCTTCTCAGGACGTGCGAAGCACATGCCTGAGCGGTTCTGTCTTACGACGTTTGAAATGTGGCCCAGATGTTCCTCAACTCAAGGAGCTTCTACCTCTCCCACCCCCACCTCCACCTCCACCTCCACCTCCACCTCCACCTCCACCTCCACCTCCACCTCCACCTCCACCTCCACCTCCACCTCCACCTCCACCTCCACCTCCACCTCCACCTCCACCTCCACCTCCACCTCCACCTCCACCTCCACCTCCACCTCCACCTCCACCTCCACCTCCACCTCCACCTCCACCTCCACCTCCACCTCCACCTCCACCTCCACCTCCGACATGAACAACAACAACAAGAACAACATCAACGTCTTATTCGTGAACTCAAGGAGCTTCTATCTCTCGCACCCCCATCTCCACCTCCACCTCTGGCCGTAACCCACTTCCCACCACGCCATCCTTGCCATCCTCACTTGGATGTTCCTCACCTTCATCCAACTGAAATTTGAAGGACAAAATCTTTCTTCATTCGAAACGTACAAAAAGGCCATCTAGGTCGCCACTTTAGTCTGATCTCGTATTGCTTTTGATACCTCATGACGTGTGAAACGCAGCCCTGGGCAGGTTTCATCTCGGGACGTACAAAACACGTGCTCGAGCGATTTTATCTTGAGACGCGTGAAACACGGCCCTATGCGGGTTTCATCTCAGGACGTGCAAAGCACGCGCCCTTGCAGTTTTATCTCAGGAATCGTGAGATACGGCCCTTGGCGGGTTTCATCTCTGGACGTGCAAAGCACGTGCTTGAGCTGTTTTACCTTAGCACGTGTGAAACGCGACACGGGGCTAGTTTTATCTCGGGCCGTATGAAATACGCGCTCGTGCAGTTTTATCTTGGGATGTGTGAAGCATGCGCCTGAGAAGGTTTTACCTTTGGACGCGTGAAACGCGGACCTAGGTGGTTTTCATGTTGGGAAGTGCGAAGCACGAGCTCGAGCTGTTTTATCTCAGGACGTGCAAAGCAACTGCCCAAGCGGTTTTATCTGTTGACGTGGGAAATGCTGCCCAGGGTGGGTTTCATCTCGGGATGTTCGAAGCACGCGCCTGAGCGGTTTTATATTAGGACCCTTGAAATGTGGCCCTAGGCAGGTTTCATCTCGGTACGTGCGAAGTATGTGCCCGAGCGATTTTCTCTTGGGATATGCGAAGCATGCGCCCAAGCGGTTTTATCTTAGGACGTGTGGAACGCGACCCCGGGTAAGGCTTAATTAGTGCTTGGATGGATCACTGAGATCACTCTAGGATTTACACTGTAGCGGGCCGTAACACGTTGAGCCAACTCTTAGCAAAGTAGTATAAGTGCCACAAACGCCTCAAGCTTTGAAAATCAAAGCTTGGTATCCTCGTAACCATTCTATTCCCTTTTTTCTTATCTCAATACTCTATACATTTTATTTTGCCTATTTCTCACTGTGTTCTAACTCATTCTTATCCATCTTTTGCAGATCATAATCAGCCCAATAGGGCCTTAAATCCAAGACATGAACAACAAAAACAACAACATCAACATCTTATTTGTGAACTCGAGGAGCTTCTACCTCTCCCACCCCGATCTCCACCTCCAGCCGCTGCCCATTTTCGGACACGCCGTCCTTGCTGTCCTCACTTAGATGTTTCTTGCCTTCATCCAACTAAAATTTCAAGGAGAAAACATTTCTTCATTCGAAATGCACCAAAAGGCTATCTGGGTCACCATTGTTAGTCTGATCTTGTATAGCTTTTGTTTTCTCAGGACGCGTAAAACGCGACCCTCGGTAGGTTTCATCTCGGGACGTTCGAAGCACGCACCCGAGTGATTTTATCTCAGGATATGTGAAACGCGGCCCTGGGTGGGTTTCATCTCGGGACATGCGAAGCATGCGCCCAAGCGGTTTTATCTCGGGACGTCAGAAGCACGCGCCCGAGCGATTTTATCTCAGGCCGCGTGAAACGCCACCCTGGACGGGTTTCATCTCAGGACGTGTGAGGCTTAATCAGCCCTTCGTTTTGGTGAGGTTTAATCAACCCTTGGATGGATCACTGAGCCAACTCTTGGCAAAGTAGTATAAAAGCCACAAACGCCTCAAGCATTGAAAGTCAAGGCTTGGAAGCCTCATTACCACTCCATTCCCTTCTTTCTTATCTCAATACTCTATACTTTCGATTTTGCATATTGCTCACTGTGTTCTAACTCATTCTTATCCATCTTCTGCAGAACATAATCAGTCCAATAGGGCCTTAAATCGAAGGCATGAACAACAACAACAAGAACAACATCAACGTCTTATTCGTCAGCTCAAGGAGCTTCTACCTCTCCCACCCCCACCTCCACCTCCGGCCGTAACCCAGTTCCCACCACGCCATCCTTGCCATCCTCACTCAGATGTTCCTCACCTTCATCCAACTAAAATTTGAAGGACAAAGTCTTTCTTCATTCGAAATGTACAAAAAGCCCATCTAGGTCGCTACTGTTAGTCTGATCTTGTATTGCTTTTGATACCTCATGACGTGTGAAACGCAGCCCTGGGCAGGTTTCATCTCGGGATGTACGAAACACGCGCCAGAGCGATTTTATCAAGAGACGCGTGAAACGCGGCCCTATGCGGGTTTCATCGTGGGACATGAGAAGCACACGACTGACCGGTTTCTTCTAAGGACATGCAAAGCACGCACCCTTCCAACTTTATCTCAGGAATCGTGAGACGCGGCCGTTGGCGGGTTTCATCTTAGGACGTGGAAAGCACGTGCTTGAGTAGTTTAACCATAGCACGTGTGAAATGCGACACTGGCTAGTTTTATCTCAGTCTGTATGAAGTACGCACTCGAGCAGTTTTATCTTGGGATGTGTGAAGCATGCGCCTGAGAAGGTTTTACCTTTGGACGCGTGAAACGCGGACCTAGGTGGTTTTCATGTTGGGAAGTGCGAAGCACGAGCTCGAGCTGTTTTATCTCAGGACGTGCAAAGCAACTGCCCAAGCGGTTTTATCTGTTGACGTGGGAAATACGGCCCAGGGTGGGTTTCTTCTCGGCACATACGAAGCACTTTTGCCTATTTCTCACTGTGTTCTAACTCATTCTTATCCATCTTTTGCGGATCATAATCAGCCTAACAGGGCCTTAAATCCAAGACATGAACAACAAAAACAACATCAACGTCTTATTTGTGAACTCGAGGAGCTTCTACTTCTCCCACCCCGACATCCACTTCCAGCCGCAACACACTTCTAGCCACGCCATCTTCACTGTACTCACTTAGATTTTCCTTGCCTTTATCCAACTGAAATTTCAAGGACAAAATGTTTCTTCATTCGAAATGTACCAAAAGGCTATCTGGGTCGCCATTGTTAGCCTGATCTTGTATAACTTTTGTTTTCTCCGGACGAGTAAAACCCGACCCTCAGTAGGTTTCATCTCCGGATGTGCGAAGCCCGAGCCCGAGCAATTTTATCTCAGGATGTGTGAAACGCGGCCCTGGGCGGGTTTCATCTCGGGACATGCAAAGCATGCGCCCGAGCAGTTTTATCTTGGGACGTGAGAAGCACGCGCCCGAGCCATTTTATCTCAGGCCCCGTGAAACTCCGCCTTGGGTGGGTTTCATCTCGGGGCATGCGAGGCTTAATCAACCCTTCGTTTTGGTGAGGCTTAATCAGCCCTTGGATGGATCACTAAGTCAACTCCTGGCAAAGTAGTATAAAAGCCACAAAAAAAGCCACAAACGCCTCAAGCATTGAAAGTCAAGGCTTGGTAGCCTTGTAACCACTCCATTCCCTTATTTCTTATCTCAATACTCTATACTTTCGATTTTGCATATTTCTCACTGTGTTCTAACTCATTCTTATCCATCTTTTCCAGAACATAATAAGCCCAATAAGGCCTTATATCCAAGACATGAATGACAACAACAAGAACAACATCAACGTCTTATTCGTCAACTCAAGGAGCTTTTACCTCTCCAACCCCCACCTCCACCTTCGGCCGTAACCTACTTCCCACCACGCCATCCTTGCCATCCTTACTCAGATGTTCCTCACCCTCATCCAACTTAAATTTGAAGGATAGATTCTTTCTTCATTCGAAACGTACAAAAAGGCCATCTAGGTCGCCACATTTAGTCTGATCTTGTATTTCTTTTGATACCGCATGATGTGTGAAACGCGGCCCTAGGCAGGTTTCATCTCGGGACATACGAAACACGCGCTCGAGCGATTTTATCTCTAGACGTACGAAACACGGCCCTATGCGGGTTTCATCTCAGGACGTGCAAAGCACGCGCCCTTGCAGTTTTATCTCAGGAATCGTGAGATACGGCCCTTGGCGGGTTTCATCTCTGGACGTGCAAAGCACGTGCTTGAGCTGTTTTACCTTAGCACGTGTGAAACGCGACACGGGGCTAGTTTTATCTCGGGCCGTATGAAATACGCGCTCGTGCAGTTTTATCTTGGGATGTGTGAAGTATGCGCCTGAGAAGGTTTTACCTCTGGACACGTGAAACGCAGACCTGGGCGGGTTTCATGTTGGGACGTGCATAGCACGAGCTCGAGCTGCTTTATCTCAGGACGTGCGAGGCGAGCGCCCAAGTGGTTTTATTTTTGGACTTGTGAAATGCGGCCACGGTTGAGTTTCTTCTCACGATGTGCGAGGCTTAATTACCCTTCATTTTGGTGAGGCTTAATTAGCGATTGGATGGATCACTGAGATCACTCTAGGATTTACATTGTAGCGGATCGTAACATGTTGAGCCAACTCCTGGCAAAGTAGAATAAGAGCCACAAACGCCTCAAGCATTGAAAATCAAAGCTTGGTATCCTCGTAACCATTCTATTCCCTTTTTTCTTATCTCAATACTCTATACGTTTGATTTTGCCTATTTCTCACTGTGTTCTAACTCATTCTTATCAATCTTTTGTAGATTATAATCAGCCCAACAGGGCCTTAAATCCAAGATATGAACAACAAAAACAACAACATCAACGTCTTATATGTGAACTCGAGGAGCTTCTACCTCTCCCACCCCGACCTCCAGCTCCAGCCGCAACCCACTTCCCGTCACTCCGTCCTCGCTGTCCTCACTTAGATGTTCCTTGCCTTTATCCAATTGAAATTTCAAGGAAAAAATGTTTCTTCATTCGAAATGTACCAAAAGGCTATCTGGGTCGCCATTGTTAGTCTGATCTTGTATAGCTTTTGTTTTCTAAAGACGCATAAAATGCGGCCCTCTGTAGGTTTCTTCTCGGGACATGCGAAGCATGCGCTCGAGAGATTTTATCTCAAGATGCGTGAAACGCGGCCATGGATGGGTTTCATCTCTGGACGTGCGATGCATGCGCCCAACCGGTTTTATCTCGGGACGTGAGAAGCATGCGCCCGAGCGATTTTATCTCAGGCCGCCTGAAACGCCGCCCTTGGCGGGTTTCATCACGGGGCGTGCAAGTCTTAATCAACCCTTCGTTTTGGTGAGGCTTAATCAGCCCTTGGATGGATCACTAAGCCGACTCCTAGAAAAGTAGTATAAAAGCCACAAACGTCTCAAGCCTTGAAAGTCAAGGCTTGGTAGCCTCCTAACCACTCCATTTCCTTATTTCTTATTTCAATACTCTATACTTTCGATTTTTCATATTTCTCACTGTGTTCGAACTCATTCTTATCCATCTTTTACAGAACATAATCAGCCCAACAGGGCCTTAAATCCAAGACATGAACAACAACAACAAGAATGACAACAACGTCTTATTTGTCAACTCAAGGAGCTTCTACCTCTCCCACCCCCACATCCACCTCCGGTCGTAACCCACTTCCCACCACGCCGTCCTTGCCATCCACACTCAGATGTTCCTCACCTTCATCTAACTGAAATTTGAAGGGCAAGGTACTTCTTCATTCGAAACGTACAAAAAGGCCATCTTGGTCGCCATTATTAGTCTGATCATGTATTGCTTTTGTTATCTCATGATGTGTGAAACACGGCCCAAGGCAGGTTTCATCTCTGGACGTACGAAACATGCGCCTAAGCGATTTTATCTCGAGACGCGTGAAACACGGCCCTAGTCGGGTTTCATCTAGGGACATGCGAAGCACACGCCTGATCGGTTTCATCTCAGGATGTGCAAAGCACGCGCCCTAGCAGTTTTATCTCAGGAATCGTGAGACGTGGCCCTTGTTGGGTTTCATCTCTGGTCGTGCAAAGCACGTGCTTGAGATGTTTCACCTTAGCATGTGTGAAACACGACACTGGGCTAGTTTTATCTCGGGCCGTATGATGTATGGGCCCCAACAGTTTTATCTTGGGATGTGCGAAGCACGCGCCATTGTGGTTCTATCTATGGACGCGTGAAACGCGGACCTGGGCGGGTTTCATCTTGGGACGTGCGAAGCGCGAGCTCAAGCTATTTTATCTCGGGTCGTGCAATGCAAGCGCCCAAGCGGTTTTATCTGTGGACGTGTGAAATACGGCCCAGGGTGGGTTTTTTCTCGGAACGTGCGCAGCACGCGCCAGAGCGGTTTTATCTCAGGACGCTTGAAATGTGGCCCTAGGCTGGTTTCATCTCGGGTCGTGGGAAGTATATGCTGGAGAGATTTTACCTTGGGACGTGCGAAGCACGCACCGAAGAGGTTTTTTCTTAGGACGTGTGAAACGCGGCCACGGGTGACTTTCTTCACGGCATGTGCGACGCTTAATTAGCCCTTCATTTTGGTGGGGCTTAATTAGTGCTTGGATGGATCACTGAGATCACTCTAGGATTTACACTGTAGCGGACCGAACACGTTGAGACAACTCCTCGCAAAGTAGTATAAAAGCCACAAACGCCTCCACCATTGAAAATCAAAGCTTGGTATCCTCGTAACCATTCTATTCCCTTTTTTCTTATCTCGATACTCTGTACATTTGATTTTGCCTATTTCTCACTGTGTTCTAACTCATTCTTATCCATCTTTTGCAGATCATAATCAGCCCAACAGGGCCTTAAATCCAAGACATGAACAACAAAAACAATAACATCAATGTCTTACCTGTGAACTCAAGGAGCTTCTACCTCTCCAACCCCCACCTCCACCTCCAGCCGCAATCCACTTCCCGCCACGCCATCCTCGCTGTCCTCACTTAGATGTTCCTTGCCTTCATCTAACTGAAATTTCGAGGAAAAAATGTTTCTTTATTCGAAATGTACCAAAAGGCTATCTAGGTCGCCATTGTTAGTCTGATCTTTTATAGCTTTTGTTTTCTCAGGATTTCTTATCTCTATACTCTATACCTTCGATTTTGCATATTTCTCACTGTGTTCTAACTCATCCTTATCTATCTTTTATAGAACATAATCAGCCCAATAGGGCCTTAAATCCAAGACATGAACAACAACGTCAAGAACAACATCAACGTCTTATTCGTCAACTCAAGGAGCTTCCACCTCTCCCACCACCACCTCCAGCCGTAACCCACTTCCCACCATGCCATCCTTCCCATCCTCACTCAGATGTTCCTCACCTTCATCTAACTGAAATTTGAAGGACAAAATCTTTCTTCATTCAAAATGTACAAAAAGGCCATCCAGGTCGCCACTGTTAGTCTGATCTTGTATTGCTTTTGATACCTCATGACGTGTGAAATGCGGCCCTGGGCAGGTTACATCTCGGGACGTACGAAACACGTGCCCGGGCGATTTTATCTTGAGACGCGTGAACCACGGCCCTATGCGGGTTTCATCTTGGGAGGTGCGAAGCACACGCCTGACCAGTTTCATCTCAGGACATGCAAAGCACGTGCCCTTGTAGTTTTATCTTAGGAATCATGAGACGCGGCCCTTGGCGGGTTTCATCACTAGACGTGCAAAGCACGTGCCTGAGCTGTTTTACCTTAGCACGTATGAAACGCGACACTGGGCTAGTTTTTTCTCGGGCCGAATGAAATACGCGCTCGAGCAGTTTTATCTTGGGATGTGCGAAGCACGGGCCTGAGAGGTTTTATCTCTGGACGCGTGAAACGTAGACCTAGGTGGGCTTCATCTTGGGACGTGCGAAGCATGAGCTCAAGATGTTTTATCTCGGGACGAGCGAAGCAAGCACCCAACCGGTTTTATCTGTGGACGTGTGAAATGTTGCCCATGGTGGGTTTCTTCTCTGGACATGCGATGCATATGCCTGAGCGATTTTATCTCAGGATGCTTCAAATGTTCTTACCCATCTTTGGCAGATCATAATCCGCCCAACAGGGCCTTAAATCCAAGACATGAACAACAAAAACAACAACATCAACGTCTTATTTGCGAACTCGAGGAGCTTCTACCTCTCCCACCCCGACCTCCACCCCCAGCCGCAGCCCACTTCCCTCCACGCCGTCCTCACTGTCTTCCCTTAGATGTTCCTTGCCTTCATCCAACTGAAATTTCAAGGAGAAAATGTTTCTTCATTCGAAATGTTCCAAAAGGCTATCTGGGTCACCATTGTTAGTCTGATCTTGTATAGCTTTTGTTTTCTCTGGACGCTTAAAACACGGCTCTCGATAGGCTTCATCTCAGGATGTACGAAGCACGCGCTCGAGTGATTTTATCTCAAGATGCGTGAAACGCGACTCGGGGCGGGTTTCATCTCGGGACATGCGAAGCATGCACTCGAGTGGTTTTATTTCGGGATGTGAGAAGGACGCACCCAAGCGATTTTATCTCAGGTCGCATGAAACGCTGCCCTAGGCTGGTTTCATCTTAGGACGTGCGAGGCTTAATCTGCCCTTCGTTTTGGGGAGGCTTAATTAGCGCTTGGATGGATCACTGAGCCAACTCCTGGCAACGTAGTATAAAAGCCACAAACGCCTCAAGCATTGAAAGTCAAGGCTTGGTAGCCTTGTAACCACTCCATTCCCTTCTTTCTTATCTCTATACTCTATACCTTCGATTTTGCATATTTCTCACTATGTTCTAACTCATCCTTATCCATCTTTTGTAGAACATAATCAGTCCAATAGGGCCTTAAATCCAAGACATGAACAGCAACATCAAGAACAACATCAACGTCTTATTCGTCAACTCAAGGAGTTTCCACCTCTCCCACCACCACCTCCCCCTCCACCTCCAGCCGTAACCCACTTCCCACCATGCCATCCTTCCCATCCTCACTCAGATGTTCCTCACCGTCATCTAACTGAAATTTGAAGGACAAAATCTTTCTTCATTCAAAATGTACAAAAAGGCCATCTAGGTCGCCACTGTTAGTCTGATCTTCTATTGCATTTGATTCCTTATGACGTGTGAAACGCCCCCCTGGGCAGGTTTTATCTCGAGATGTACGAAACACTCGCTTAAGCAATTTTTTCTCGACACGCGTGAAACACGGCCTTATGTGGGTTTCATCTTGGGACATGCAAAGCACACGCCTGACCGGTTTCATCTCAGGACGTGCAAAGCACGCGCCCTTGTAGTTTTGTCTTAGGAATCGTGAAACGCGGCCCTTGGCGGGTTTCATCTCTAGACATGCAAAGCACGTGCTTGACCTGTTTTACCTTAGCACGTGTGAAACGCGAAAGTGGGCTAGTTTTATCTCGGGTCGTATGAAGTACGCGCCTGTAGACGTCCCTGAACGTCCCGGGGGAAATCGCCCCCGTTCTGTTCATTTGGGCTCACTACAGTTCAGGACTCAATGTCATGGTCCTGTATGTAATCTCGCAGAGTGCAATGCGAGACTGATGAATCATCAAAGAATGCAAATTCAGCAAATCATTTTGAAAACAGATTTTTAGAAAGAAGTGCCAAACATGGACTGCTTTGCCAGATACAGAGTCGCCACCTAAATATTTTATTTTGGAAGAATTTAGGAAACCCTGACTCGTGCCTAAGGCCACGTGTCCATCATCACCAAGTTGCCACGGCTCGGGAACTTGGGTACGATTGGGGAAGGCCAGCTATGAGCACCCCCACTTGCCTGATCAAAGATCGGCCACTACTAAACATGATATCTTGTTTTTTTGAAAACACATGTGTTCTTATTCCAGTTAATTAGCTAGAATTACTATGTGATGCGCACAGCAAAACAAGTATAGACTAGATCGCCTAATTTGGAACAAAGCATTACATGTCCGTTTGTTCAGAAAAATGGTTTGAGTTTTGCTACTTGCAAGTAGGCTAAAATACGGATTTCAATGAATTGTCACAATTCAAGCAATCCAACCTTAACCCACAGGCATTCAGGCAGTTATATCACATACGCAAATAGCCTCATGGTAAGCATGTTGTCATGGCAACAATCACACACATGCAAGGATGCTAAAGCATAAATGCTTACCTAGTACTCCAAGCCAAAACAGAAACTAGTTTGAAATCAAATGCATGATCCTAGTTCATGTTAAGATGGCTAATGCAACACATGCAAAATGCAACTAGAAATAGGTTTGGCTATTCTAAGATGTCATGTGAAATGCAACTTGATACATGTATTCAAATTGGAATTGAAATACAATGCAGTTAGCATGATTTGCCAAGCCCAGTGCATGCAATACGAATGAATGTGTGCAAACATGCTATCATAAGTATGCTAATTGAAACGTGCCCTAAAACTACCCATTGTAAGCAGTTAAATAAAAGGAAGAAAGACGTGGGGTTGGAAGACATGCATCACTCACACGCACGCTTATTACACAATTTTCCCTCTCTCGGAAGGACCGAAAGAATAATACAAATTAACTAGCTAACAAGCTAATTAATTATTACACAACACTTAACTAATTAAATGAATTAATTAAGCTAAGAAAGCAGTAGAAAGGCCTTGAGAAGAGGGATGAATGCATGCATGTTCAGTTTCGCTCGGAAATCCATCGCCATACTCATGCTGCCTCTGTTTACACTGCACTGCACTTATGAAAACTGCACAAGTCTCCAAGATGTTTCTGAACCACCTTCTGAGCACTATGGAAGGTCACCGGCCAAAAGGCAAGGCCACCGGCCATGGGAAACTGGTCATCGACCATGCGTGAGGCTCTCGGCCAACAATGCATTGCCGGCCGGCACTGAATATGGCCGACCGGCCATCTCTTCCTGCAGAATCTTGTTTTGCTGCAGCAAAAGGCAAACAGAGCATGGCAATGCATTTTCAAAGCAAAGTTTGCACAACCACCCTCCTTATCATGTTTAAGACTCAAAGGAGTATGGTTTTCGACCCTCGGACCATCAATCACGTATTTGAATGCATGATGGCCAAAGAAGCCAAGTGTGCAGCTCAATATGGAATGAAATGCACAAAACACACAAAGGGCCCCAACCTCTATCATGATTGATCAAGAGGCAAGAGATGCACACACAATGCAATGCAACTTGGGCAAGCAAGCAAGCATGCAAATAACTCAAGTGTGCAACAAATCTAATGCAAGATGAGCATGTTAACATGCAATATGCAATAGGCAGACAACCTAGACATGTGTTGACATGTATAGCATGCAACAACATGCAAAATGAAACAAGCATGCAACAACATGGTGAGATGGACTTACACTAATATGGGTAGCTCTCAAGCATGCCAAAATTAGTGGCCAATATGCTAAGGGACAAGCGACAAAGTCACATACAAACATGCATGTATAATGGTCCAACACTTAAGCATAAAAGGGAAACTTTTGAGGACACTTAAAAGGGACAAACATGGACATATGGCAAGCATTTTAATGCTCTAATAACATGCAAAGGATGATGCCATATCAACCTAATAATGCAAACAAGTCATGCACAAAAAGCTTGAAACTAGCCCAAAGGCTCAAACTATGGTCATGTGACATATGAAGCAAATGACCAAAGTGGACCAAAATAGTTCCAAATCATGCCAAATTAAGCCTAAAACATGCAATGGCCAAAGCTAAAACAAGCTAAAACAAAAGGGGCAAGGCATGAGGCATACAAGGCCACCAAAGAGGTGTTACACTACACCTAAGACAACCAAACATGGCATGATTTTGGCGACCAAAATTAGAGATACGACATGCTAAAATGAGCCCAAAAAACCCACTTAGATGGCATCCCAAATGCCTAGACATGATGGCATACACAATGACACATCCATGACACATACAACCCTAACTCTTTAAAGCATTAAAGGAGTCATAAATGCAAGCATACAAGCATAACATATGGACTGAAATAGCATTATAAGTGGTGCCAAACCACTGAAATGATCCAAATAGAACATGCTAGAGGATTCAACACTCGAAGCTAACAAGCAAGATTACATGGTAGCTATACAAAGCAAGTCATGGATGACCCAAACAACCAAAATCAAACCTTTAGCATGTTAAAACAAAACTAGAAGCTTCACAAAGTTGAGCCAAAATCATGCTAAAAACACATGTTACAACATGATGCATGTTAAGGCCAAAACATGGGATTACATGACAAGTGTATGGAGCATACATGGCATCTCTAGACCAACTTAAAATAGTGCTATATCATGGCAAAATAACACCAAATATCAATTAAGACATGGCCAACATGAACTTAAACAAGGTGCTCACACATGAGGCAAATATGACAAGTATTGAAGACAACAAGGATAGGCGATGGCCCTCTCCTTCTTAGGACCTCAAAACACCATCCCCACTACTAAATTCCAGAGGGATTTTAGTGGTGAGAAGGCCAATATAAGGTGGTCCCGAAGTTCACAAAAAAGGCACAAAAATGAGGCCAAACAAGGCCTAAGAGGGGGGAAACAACCCCAAACACAAAAGTGATCTTAAGCAAACTTCAAAAGCATGCAAAAAACAAAAGTTTTATCAGTTATACACTAAGCTCAAAATAGCATGCAAGATAGGCTAAAAGCTTGTGCAAAAATGGGGAATAAAGAGGGAAAAGCGATTACCCTTGAAGCTCAACAAGACCAGCAGCTTCTTGGACCAAAAATCAACTCTTTGAGACCTCTCAAGACCCTCCAAGAACCATAGGTCAATGGTGGAGGTGTATGGCTATGAGGTGTGGTGCTAAAGGCCAAGAACAAACACTATCTAAGCCTAAATTATAGAGATAAAGAGAGATATATGCTTCTTGCCTTAAACAAATTTTTGGAACCTCTCTAAAGGAGAGGGAGGCCCTCTCATATAGAGAAACAAGAGGGTTCAAGCTTCTTGGAGAAGCTAAAGAGGTTCAAGCTTCTTGGAGAAGCTAAAAAGGTTCAAACGGTTCAAGCTTCCTTAAGAAGCTAAAACAAGGGTTCAAAAGGTTCAAACTTCCTGAAGAAGCTAAAACAAAGTGCAAATCCTCCATACATGTGTATGGAGGGCAGGGTCTGTGCCCCCTGGCACTTAATATCTGCATAAAGCAGATGAACATGGTTCGACCAGCAGAAAAGGCCGATCGACCAACACAAAGGGCCAGCCGACTAAATATATTGCCGACCGGCCATCACTTTTGGCTGGTAGCAATAAAACAGGGGTGGTGGCGTCAGGCCATGGCCGGCGATGCGTGGGGATAACCAACAAGCCGTTTCCCACCCTCAGGTGCAAAGACCACAAGTCCTTGGTCCAACCAAGCACAAAACAAATAAGTCAAGGGATCTTGAGGCAAGGCGCGCGACCGAGACCTCTGATAACTCAAGACGAACACAAACATGGATGATCATCGAGTGTTCAAACGATGACGTCCAAATCTTGAGGACGGTCAAAAATGGGGTGTCTATAGCGCCTGAGCAGTTTTGTCTCTGGACGCGTGAAACGCGGACCCGGGTGGGTTTCATGTTGGGACGTGCGAAGCACGAGCTCGAGCTGTTATGTCTCAGGACGTGCAAAGCAAGCGGCCAAGCGGTTTTATCTGTGGACGTATGAAATGGGGCCTACGGTGGGTGTCTTCTCGGGATGTGTGAAGCACGCGCCTGAGCGGTTTTATCTCACGACACTTGAAATGCGGCCCTAGACTGGTTTCATCTCGGGACATGCGAAGTATGTGCTCGAGCAATTTTATCTTGGGACGTACGAAGCACGCGCCCAAGAGGTTTTATCTTAGGATGCGTGAAATGAGGCCCCGGGTGAGTTTCTTCTCAGGATGTGTGAGGCTTAATTACCACTTTGTTTCGGTGAGGCTTAATGAGCGCTTGGATGGATCACTAAGATCACTCTAGGATTTACACTGTAGAGGACCGTAACACGTTGATCCAACTCCTAGCAAAGTAGTACAAAAGCCACAAACGCGTCAAGCATTGAAAGTCAAGGCTTGGTAGCCTCGTAACCAGTCCATTCCCTTCTTTGTTATCTCAATACTCTATACTTTCGATTTTGCATATTGCTCACTGTGTTCTAACTCATTCTTATCCATCTTTCGCAGATCACAATCAGCCCAACAAGGCCTTAAATCCAAGACATGAACAACAAAAACTACAACATCAACATCTTATTTGTGAACTCGAGAAGCTTCTACCTCTCCCACCCCGACCTCCACCTCCACCTCCACCTCCAGCCACAGCCCACTTCCTGCCACGCTGTCCTCGCTATCCTCACTTAGATGTTCCTTGCCTTTATCCAATTGAAATTTCAAGGACAAAACGTTTCTTCATTCGAAATGTACCAAAAGGCTATCTCGGTCACCATTGTTAGTCTGATCTTGTATAGCTTTTGTTTTCTCAAGACGCGTAAAACGCGGCCCTCGGTAGGTTTCATCTCGGGACTTACGAAGCACGTGCCCGAGTGATTTTATCTTGGGATACGTGAAACGCGGCCCTGGGTGAGTTTCATCTCGGGACATGCGAAGCATGCGCCCGAGCAGTTTTATCTCGGGAAGTGAGAAGCACGCACCCGAGCGATTTTATCTCAAGCCGCGTGAAACGCTACCCTGGGCGGGTTTCATCTCGAGACGTGCGAGGCTTAATCTGCCCTTCGTTTTGGTGAGGCTTAATCAGCGCTTGGATGGATCACTAAGCCAACTCCTGGCAACGTAGTATAAAAGCCACAAACACCTCAGGCATTGGAAGTCAAGGCTTGGTAGCCCCGTAACCACTCTATTCCCTTCTTTCTTATCTCAATACTCTATACTTTCGATTTTGCATATTTCTCACTGTGTTCTAACTCATTCTTATCCATCTGTTGCAGAACATAACCAGCCCAATAGGGCCTTAAATCCAAGACATGAACAACAACAACAAGAAGAACATCAACATCTTATTCGTCAGCTCAAGGAGCTTCTACCTCTCCCACCCCCACCTCCACCTCCACCTCCGGCCGTAACCCACTTCCCACCACGCCATCCTTGCCATCCTCACTCAGATGTTCCTCACCTTCATCCAACTCCTCTGAGAACTCAAGACGAACACGAACATGGATGATCATCGAGTGTTCAAACGATGACGTCCAAGTCTTGAGGACGGTCGAAAATGGGGTGTCTATAGCGCCTGAGCAGTTTTGTCTCTGGACGCGTGAAACGCGGACCTGGGTGGGTTTCATGTTGGGACGTGCGAAGCACGAGCTCGAGCTGTTATGTCTCAGGACGTGCAAAGCAAGCGCCCAAGTGGTTTTATCTGTGGACGTATGAAATGGGGCCTACGGTGGGTGTCTTGTCGGGATGTGCGAAGCACGCGCCAGAGCGGTTTTATCTCACGACACTTGAAATGTGGCCCTAGACTGGTTTCATCTCGGGACATGCGAAGTATGTGCCCGAGCAATTTTATCTTGGGACATACGAAGCAAGCGCCCAAGAGGTTTTATCTTAGGATGCGTGAAACGAGGCCCCGGGTGAGTTTCTTCTTTGGATGTGTGACGCTTAATTACCCCTTCGTTTCGGTGAGGCTTAATGAGCGCTTGGATGGATCACTGAGATCACTCTAGGATTTACACTGTAGAGGATCGTAACACGTCGAGCCAACAGCTAGCAAAGTAGTATAAAAGCCACAACCGCCTCAAGCATTAAAAATCAAAACCTTGTAACCTCGTAGCCATTCTATTACCTTTTTTCTTATCTCAATACACAATACATTTGATTTTGCCTATTTCTCACTGTGTTCTAACTCATTCTTATCCATCTTTCGCAGATCACAATCAGCCCAACAAGGCCTTAAATCCAAGACATGAACAACAAAAACTACAACATCAACATCTTATTTGTGAACTCGAGAAGCTTCTACCTCTCCCACCCCGACCTCCACCTCCACCTCCACCTCCAGCCACAGCCCACTTCCTGCCACGCTGTCCTCGCTATCCTCACTTAGATGTTCCTTGCCTTTATCCAATTGAAATTTCAAGGACAAAACGTTTCTTCATTCGAAATGTACCAAAAGGCTATCTCGGTCACCATTGTTAGTCTGATCTTGTATAGCTTTTGTTTTCTCAAGACGCGTAAAACGCGGCCCTCGGTAGGTTTCATCTCGGGACTTACGAAGCACGTGCCCGAGTGATTTTATCTTGGGATACGTGAAACGCGGCCCTGGGTGAGTTTCATCTCGGGACATGCGAAGCATGCGCCCGAGCAGTTTTATCTCGGGAAGTGAGAAGCACGCACCCGAGCGATTTTATCTCAAGCCGCGTGAAACGCTACCCTGGGCGGGTTTCATCTCGAGACGTGCGAGGCTTAATCTGCCCTTCGTTTTGGTGAGGCTTAATCAGCGCTTGGATGGATCACTAAGCCAACTCCTGGCAACGTAGTATAAAAGCCACAAATGCCACAAGCATTGACAGTCAAGGCTTGGTAGCCTCATAACCACTCCATTCCCTTCTTTCTTATCTCAATACTGTGTTCTAACTCATTCTTATCCATCTTTTGCAGAACATAATTAGCCCAATAGGGCCTTAAATCCAAGACATGAACAACAACAACAAGAACAACATCAACGTCTTATTCGTGAACTCAAGGAGCTTCTATCTCTCGCACCCCCATCTCCACCTCCACCTCTGGCCGTAACCCACTTCCCACCACGCCATCCTTGCCATCCTCACTTGGATGTTCCTCACCTTCATCCAACTGAAATTTGAAGGACAAAATCTTTCTTCATTCGAAACGTACAAAAAGGCCATCTAGGTCGCCACTTTAGTCTGATCTCGTATTGCTTTTGATACCTCATGACGTGTGAAACGCAGCCCTGGGCAGGTTTCATCTCGGGACGTACAAAACACGTGCTCGAGCAATTTTATCTTGAGACGCGTGAAACACGGCCCTATGCGGGTTTCATCTTGGGACATACGAAGCACACGCCTAACCGGTTTCATTCAGGATGTGCAAAACACACGCCCTTGCAGTTTTATCTCAGGAATAGTGAGACGCAGCCCTTCGCGGCTTTCATCTCGGGACGTGCAAAGCACATGCTTGAGCTGTTTTACCATATCACGTGTGAAACGCGACACTGGGCTAGTTTTCTCTCGAGCAGTATGAAGTACGCGCCCGAGCAGTTTTATCTTGGAATATACGAAGCACGCACCTGAAAGGTTTTATCTCTGGACGCGTGAAACGCGGACCTTGGGTGGTTTCATCTTAGCATGTGCGAAGCATGAGCTCGAGCTATTTTATCTTAGGACGTGCAAAGCAAGTGCCCAGGCGGTTTTATCTGTGGACGTGTGAAATGCGACCCAGGGTGGATTTCTTCTTGGGACGTGCGAAGCATGCGCCTGAGCGGCTTTATCTCAGGATGCTAGAAATGTGGCCCTTGGCTGGTTTCATCTCGGGACGTGTGAAGTATGTGCCCGAGCGATTTTATCTTGGGACATGCAAACCACACACCAAAGAGGTTTTATCTTAGGATGCAAGAAACGCGGCCCCGGGTGAATTTCTTCTTGGGATGTGCGAGGCTTAATTAGCCCTTCGTTTTGGTGAGGCTTTATTAGCGCTTGGATGGATCGCTGAGATCACTCTAGGATTTACACTGTAGAGGACTGTAACACGTTGAGCCAACTACTAGCAAAGTAGTATAAAAGCAACAAATGCCTCAAGCATTGAAAATCAAATCTTGGTATCCTCGTTACCATTCTATTCCCTTTTTTCTTATCTCAATACTGTATACATTTGATTTTGTCTATTTCTCACTGTGTTGTAACTCGTTCTTATCCATCTTTTGCAGATCATAATCAGCCCAACAAGGCCTTAAATCCAAGACATTAACAACAAAAACAACATCAACATCTTGTTTGTGAACTCGAGGAGCTTCTACCTCTCCCACCCCGACCTCCACCTTCAGTTGCAACCCACTTCCCGCCATGCCGTCCCAACTGTCCTCACTTAGATGTTCCTTCCCTTCATTCAACTGAAATTTCAAGGACAAAATGTTTCTTCATTCGAAATGTACCAGAAGGCTATGTGGGTCGCCATTGTTAGTCTGATCTTGTATAGCTTTTGTTTTGTGATGACGCATAAAACGCAGCCCCCGGTAGGTTTCATGTCGGGACGTGCGAAGCACGCGCCCGAGCGATTATGTCTCAGGATGCGTGAAACGTGGCCCCGGGCGGTTTTCATCTCAGGACATGCGAAGCATGCGCCTGAGCGGTTTTATCTCGAGACATGAGAAGCACGCGCCCCAGCGATTTTATCTCAGCCCGCGTGAAATGCCGCCCTGGGCGGGTTTCATCTCAGGACGTGCGAGGTTTAATCAGCCCCTCATTTTGGTGAGGCTTAATCAGCCCTTGGATGGATCACTGAGCCAACTCCTGGCAAAGTAGTATTAAAGCCACAAACGCCTCAAGCATTGAAAGTCAAGGCTTGGTAGCCTCGTAACCACTCCATTCCCTTATTTCTTATCTCAATACGCTATACTTTCGATTTTGCATATTTCTCACTGTGTTCTAATTCATTCTTATCCACCTTTCGCAGAAGATAATCAGCCCAACAGGGCCTTAAATCCAGGACATGAGCAACAACAACAAGAACAACATCAACGTCTTATTCGTCAACTCAAGGAGCTTCTACCTCTCCCACCCCCACCTCCACCTCCACCTCCATTTCCACCTCCGGCCGTAACCCGCTTCCCACCACGCCGTCCTTGCCATCCTCACTTAGATATTCCTCACCTTCATCCAACTGAAATTTGAAGGACAAAATCTTTCTTCATTCGAAACGTACAAAAAGGCCGTCTAGGTCACCCCTGTTAGTCTAATCTTGTATTGCTTTTGTTACCTTATGACATGTGAAATGCAGCCCTGGGCAGGTTTCATCTCGGGATGTACGAAACACATGCCTGAGCGATTTTATCTTGAGACGCGTGAAACACGGCCCTAGACAGGCTTCATCTCGGGACATGCGAAGCACACGCCAGACCGATTTCATCTCTGGACGTACAAAGCACGCGCCCTAGCAGTTTTATCTCAGGAATCGTGAGACGCGGCCCTCGGCAGGTTTCATCTCTGGACATGCAAATCACGTGCTTGAGCTATTTTACCTTAGCACGTGTGAAACGCGACACTGGGCTAGTTTTATCTCGTACCGTATGAAGTACGCGTCCGAGTAGTTTTGTCTTGGGATGTGTGAAGCACGCGCCTGAGAGGTTTTATCTCTAGACGCGTCAAACACGGACCTGGGTGGGTTTCATCTTGGGACGTGCGAAGCACGAGCTCGAGCAGTTCTATCTTGGGACGTGCAATGCAAGCGCCCAAGCGGCTTTATCTGTGGACGCATGAAATGCGGCCAAGGATGGGTTTCTTCTCGGGACGTGCGAAGCACGCGCCTGAGCGATTTTATCTCAAGATGCTTGAAATGTGGCCCTAGGCTGGTTTCATCTCGGGACGTGCGAAGTATGTGCCCGAGCGATTTTATCTTGAGATGCACGAAGCACGTGCCCAAGAGGTTTTATCTTAGGATGCGTGAAACGCGGCCCCGCGTGAGTTTCTTCTCGAAATGTGTGAGGCTTAATTAGCCCTTCGTTTTGGTGAGGCTTAATTAGCGCCTAGATGAATCACTGAGATCACTCTAGGATTTACACTGTAGAGGACCGTAACACATTGAGCCAACTCCTACCAAAGTAGTATAAAAGCCACAAACGCCTCAAGCATTGAAAATCAAAGCTTGATATCCTCGTAACCATTCTATTCACTTTTTTTCTTATTTCAATACTCTATACATTTGATTTTGCATATTTCTCACTGTGTTCTAACTCATTCTTATCCATCTTTTGGAGATCATAATCAGCCCAGCAGGACCTTAAATCCAAGACATCAACAACAAAAACAACAACGTCAACGTCTTATTTGTGAACTCGAGGAGCTTGTACCTCTCTCACCCTAACCTCCACCTCCAGTCGCAAACCACTTCCCGCCACGCCATCTTCGCTGTCCTCACTTAGATGTTCCTTGCCTTCATCCAACTGAAATTTCAAGGACAAAATGTTTCTTCATTCGAAATGTACCAAATGGCTATCTAGGTCGCCATTGTTAGTCTGGTCTTGTATAGCTTTTGTTTTCTCAGGACGCATAAAATGCGGCCCTCAGTAGGTTTCATCTCAAGATGTGCGAAGCACGCGCTCGAGCATTTTTATCTCAGGATGCGTGCTGGTCGACAAGGACCAAATACGGATGGTTGTGCGCAACCTCCAGCCCAAGCTCATGCAGAAGATGATTGTCCTCCCCCTCCCTACCTTTGCAGAACTACATGAGATTGGGGTGTAAATCGAGGACGCCATGAAACAGGGCCTCTTTGATCATGAGAGAGAGCAGCCCAAGAGGGCATTTAACCGCAGTACGAATGCCGACACAAGTAGTGCTCCAGCTGCTAGGTCTTCAGACGTGGGAATGGTCACCCCAAGAACCCTTACAGCTACGCCATTCACCGGTGTGTCCGGAAGTAGCTCACAAACAACCAAGTTTTCACCCCAAGGCCAAAAAACCTTCACCTCACTATACATGTCTTTGTCCAAGGCTTTGGGGGTTTTGATCTGGAAAGGGCACTTGAAGGCCTTAGAGCCGTGACCATTCCCAGAAAAACTTCCCTCCTTCCATAACCCGACGAAGTACTGCGCCTTTCACCAACAGCATGGTCATAAAATCGACCATTGCTTTCGATTGCGTTACGAGATTTAGGATCTCGTCGACAACAGGGTGATCGTGCCTCCGAAGAGACCGAATGTCACAACCAACCCTATCCCACCACATAACCAAGTTCCACCTCCCAAACGCATTAATCCGATCCAAACTGGGTTTGTGTCATTCGAATCTAGCATATATATCATCCCTTTCCACCTATCCAAGCCAAAGGTGTTCATTCTTGACAACACTGACTTGTGCATGTTGGACATCTCCCAAATCCAACCTGAAATGGTGTTGGTGACTTTCGAAGATAGAATTGGGTCGACAGTAGAGGTAGATAAGAATGATTGTACAGAGCCTGAGGGGTCTGTGAGCTTCATGTACAACCTGAGCGGTTACATTACATCAGTAGGCTAGGCCAGGCCGAATGTGGAATTGCCAGTGGGGGTAGAGATTTGCGTAGTATGGGAGGATGGACGTAATCAGGGGCTAGATGACCTAGCGGATCTGGAAGAGGACATTGCTAACCTTCAGTTTTTAAAGAACAGGATCCGGGAGACATGACTGTCAACTGGTTTAGTCTGGAAGGGTTAGCAGAAGTCATTGGGTGGCTCAGCTATGAGCCGGATGTTATTGAGCAGCCTCAACCAGAACAGGGTCCGTCAGGGACGGGGACATCAGTTGTGGCCAGAAGGGCCGGGAATCAGGATGCACCACCGGAGAGCACCGATGTTAAGAATTTTGCTCAAAATATAGGCAGTTTGGGTACAGAAGATACTGAATAGCAGGCCGCACTGAAGTAGTTTGAGCGGGAAAGGATCGAAGATTCTGAGAGGGCCAGAAAAGCCAAAGCCCCTACGGGGACAGAACGTGCTGTGTGCACAAGAACGGAGCATCCTACGAGCATAGGAACGCAAGGTGCTGTGGGCACAGGAATAGTTGTGACGGAGCCAGACAAGTGTCTGTCGGCTGCCAATGGCATGTGGTGGGAAGATGACGACCTATATCTTGCCCACACAGATGAAGACTAGGGGCAAAGCCAGCCAAATGATACCTAGTATGTGGGAGAGGTTGACCACATGACTAGGAGTGGGCGGTATTTCAAGCCCCCGCACTTAGATCAACCAGAGGCATTCGGAAAGAACAAAGAGGTAGACAACTAGAAAGAAAAGCTGCTCGAGGAGGAGGCTACACTGAAATAGCTTAAGAAGATACAAGCAGACATCTCCATCTAGGGCTGTTTATGGCCTTAAGAGTACACAGACAAGTTGCCCTTCTGTAATGGACAAGGCCAAACTTTCAATAGATACCATGCCTGAGCAGCTGGTAGGATTGGTCTTTCCGGGAGGAGCCTCCCCGACGTTGACATTCACTAACAAGGAGCTGCCGCCTAAGGGCGCAAATCATAAAAAACCTCTCTACATCTCTGTCGAGTGTAGTGGGAAGTGGGTACCAGTGGTTCTTGTTCACACAGGATCTGCCATTAATGTGTGCCCGTCGAGGACGGCATATGCAATCGGGTTGAAACCCGCAGATTTTGTGCCAACTGCCCAGGTGATAAGGCCCTATAACAATACAAACAGAGAGGTGATTGGGACCATGAAGATTCTGACTCAGGTGGGTCCAGGACAGCAGGATATTGACTTTTATGTCTTGGACGTTCCCGCAACCGTTAATGTACTCCTAGGCCGGCCATGCCAGCTCCAGGTGAAGGCGATCTCTTCCACCCTGCATTAAATGCTATAATACCCTCACGGGAAGGGGGTGGCTATAGTTTTTGGGAATTCCTCAATCTATCTGCCGCCAGAAGTGTCTACACCGGTTCTGTAAATCGAGCATGGCACGGAGGATGTGTTCCTGTCAGGATTTACCCTAGCCAAGCCCCAGGTCATACAGAACATTTTGGCTGTTGATGAGGGGTTATATGTCAGCGCACAGTCTGTGTACCTCATGAACAAGCTTCAGCACATCCTTGGGATGGGACTAGGGAAAAGTGGCCAGAAGGGCATTACTGTATCGGCCGAAGTGCCGCACAACACGTATACCTTTGGCTTGGGTTATCTGTCTACCAAAGAGGACTGGGTGAGGAAAGGGATAGAAATGGCAGGAAGGGCCAGAGCTAAGCAGGCAAGGAAGCATTACGAGTTGATGCATCGGCCTATCCAGGGCACCCTGAACGAAGGCTTCATCCGAGAGGGGGAAGACTTTCCATTGTACGGCTTCCCAGAGCCATGGCTAAATGCAGAGAAAAGACACCTGCTGGGATTTGAGATTTTCTTCGACTTGTAGTTGTCCGGGGATGATGTTACCGAAGAGCAGACAGACCCATCAGTTGAGGCTAAGCAGTGTAAGGAAGAGGATTCCAAGAGCACCGAGATTGAAATGGGGGTAGTACTGGCTTGTCTACTTTCAGAACCTCCAATCATACATGAGTGCTTGGGGGATGACCTCTCAGTGTCCATGATTGGGATTGAAGCGGCTACGAGCCCATCTTCAAGCATTCTGGAAGCGTCTATCGCACCCTCCCTCGTTTGGAAGTACGAGAAGGGATTCTTATCGAGTAGCACCGGGTCAGGTAGTGAGCTGAAATCTGATTCCACCAAGTCTTTGGAGTCGGAATAAGGTTCCAGCTTGTCTAAGTCTGAGTTCAGTATTCCTAGAGGTGACAACCCGGATGCCACAGTCCTATCTAGGTCGTCTTTTTCTTTTTCCTTTGAGTCTATTGTAATAGAGGAATCAGGCGACTTGGAAATGATCAATGAGAATGGAATGGCTGTGGCCTTCGAGTACTTTTCTGTGCCTTTGGTTTACTGTATTAATTAGGACTTTAAAATTACGATGAAAACGACGAGGGAGAAATTCCTCCGGTTTTGAAATATTTGCTTGTTCAAAAGCATGAGAGGTTTGTTAAACCCTTGGTTATGAAATCACCCAAATTAATGTTGGTACTGAGAAGGACCCGCGACTGGTCCAGATCGGGTCCACGTTGTCCTCGGAGGAGCGCGAGCGCTTATTCGCTTTATTAAAATATTTCAAATATGTTTTCGCGTGGTCCTACGAAGACGTGCCTGGAATCGATCCTAAGATTGTACAGCACCGAATCCCTCTTGACCTAGAGGCCCAACCCGTTAAGCAAAAACTCAAAAGGATCCGCCCGAACTGGTCTCTCAAGATCAAAGAAAATGTCACGAAGCAAATTGATGCAAGGTTCCTACTGGTATCTGAATACTTAACTTGGTTGGCCAATATAGTTCTGGTGCCGAAGAAGGACGACAAAATTCAGATATGTGTGGAGTTCAGGGATTTGAGCTAGTCCGAAGGACAGCTTTTCTCTACCGCATATCGACGAATTAGTGGATTTTACTGCGGGGCATGCGTTGCTCTCATTCATGGATGGGTTTTCAGGCTACAATCAGATTCTGATGGCACCCGAAGACCTGGAAAAGACTGCTTTTACCACCCCGTGGAGGACCTATTGTTGTAGGGTGATGCCGTTTGGGCTGAAGAATGTTGGAGTTACGTATCAACGGGCCGCGACCACGATTTTGCATGACATGATCCACAAAGAGGTTGAGGTGTACGTGGACGACATGATTGTCATGTCCAAGGAAAGAGAGGACCACTACACCGCCTTACAGAAATTCTTGCAACGGATCAAAGAGTATCAGTTGCGGCTAAGTCCTAAGAAATGTACATTTGGTGTTACAGTAGGGAAAATGCTTTGGTTCTTGATTACACAGAGAGGTATTGAAGTCGACCCTTCCAAAATCAAGCCCATCTTAGAAATGCCACCACCAAGGACTGAAAAGAAGGTGCGAGGCTTTCTGGGTAAAGTGCAATTCATAAGAAGGATTATTGCAAAATTAACCTTGACTTGTGAACCACTCTTTGGTCTCCTGAAGATAGGAAAGAAATTTCAATGGGACAGCCAATGCCAAGCTACTTTTGAACAGATCAAGCAATATTTACAAAACGCACCTGTGTTGTCACCACCTGAGTCAGGGAAACTGTTGATTCTCTATCTTTCAGTGACTGAAACAACAATGGGTTGCATGCTTGCACAGGAGTCTGAGGACATGGTGGAGAGAGCTATCTACTACCTGAGCAAGAAAATGCTGGATTAGGAGACCCCCTACACTCCGCTGGAGAAGGCTTGCCTGGCCTTGGTATGGGCTACCAGAAAGCTACGACACTACCTGTTAGCTCACTCTATAATACTAGTTTCGAGATCAGATCCCATCAAATATCTCTTCGAGAAACCAGCACTTACAGGTAGGCTAGTTCGTTGGTTGCTTCTGTTTTCCGAATTTGATCTGAAGTACGTAACACGTAAGTCAGTGAAAGGGAGAGCGGTAGCGGAGTTCCTAGCCGATCACCTAGTGGAAGGGGATGAAGCAGTTGAGTACCTATTCCCAGACGAGGCCATACTGTATGTCGAAGAAGAGACATGGACGATGTATTTTGATGGAGCGTCAAACCAATACGAGTATGGGATAGGGTGTTGCTGATAGCACCCGACAATTCCCTTATACCTTTAACATTCAAACTCCGGTTCAAAGTCTCAAACAATGAGGGAGAGTATGAGGCATGTATTGCTAGTTTAGAAGCTGCCCCAGAACTAGGGGCAAAACGGTTGGATGTCATCGGGGTCTCGAACCTTGTTGTTTCTCAAGCTAGAGGAGATTGGAAAGTCAAAGAAGAAAAGATGAGAATCTATCACAAGACCTTGGATGTGTTGATTCCTCGGTTTGAGAAACTGAATTTTGTTCATCTATTAAGAGAGAACAACAGGTTTGCGTATTCATTAGCAACTCTATCTTCCATGATAGACATCCCTTTCGAAGTCCAGATGAGTCCGATCATCATCGAACAGAAATTTGTGCCGGCCTATGAGCTGATTGATGCCATAGATGAGGTGCAAGATGAGAACCCCTAGTATTACAATGTCTGGAACTTCTTGGAAGAAGAGGCGTATCCACCAGGGGCAAATGCCAAAGATAAGAGGGCAATTCGAAGAATGGCTGCTCAGTTCATCGTCTGAGGGGTAAACTGTACAAGAGAAATCATCTCGGGATGCATAAGCTGTGTGTTGATACCGAAGAATCGAAACGCCTGATGGAGGCCATCCATGGAGGAGAGTGCAGAGCGCACATGAACGGGGTGATGCTAGCCTGGAAGATCCTTTGATAGGGTTATTACTGGTCCACCATGGAGGAGGATTGTATTGGCTTTGTCCGGCGATGCCGCAAATGCCAGATCCATGCAAACCACATGAACATTCTGCCGTCGAAGCTGTACAACATGACTTCGCCATAGCTGTTTTCAGTCTGGCGGATTGATGTGATTGGGGCTGTCACTCCGAAGGGCTCCAATGGGCATGAGTTCATTCTAGTCGCGATAGACTATTTCACGAAGTGGGTTGAGGCCCAATCTTACGCGGTGTTGAAGGCATCGCATGTTGCAAAGTTCATCAGGAACAACATCATCTGTCGCTACGGGGTCCCGAACGAGGTTATTTCAGATAATGGTTCCCACTTCAAGAAGGAAGTGATCGACTTGTTGAGTAAATACAACGTGGCTTTTCATAAGTCGTCTACATATCGGCCGCAGACCAACAGAGCAGTTGAGGCCGCCAACAAGAACATCAAGCACATTCTGCAGAAGATGGTGGAACCCTACCGGGACTGGCCAGATAAGCTGCCATTTGCTCCGTGGGGCTACCGGACTTCAATTAGAACTTCTACTAGGGCAACTCCGTATTCCTTGGTTTATGGGATGGAGGTTGTTCTGCCTATCGAAGCTGAGGTTCCGTCATTGCGAGTACTGGCTGAGTGTCAGATAGGTGAGGCAGATTGGCAGCAAAACAAGTTTGAAGAACTCATGCTCTTTGACGAAAGGAGGCTGAAAGCACTGTATCATGTTCAGGGTTATCAACAAAGAATCGCCAGGGCTTTCAACAAGAAAGTTAAGTTTAGGAATTTGATAGAAGGAGATTTGGTGCTCAAAGACAACCGAGCTCCCATCCACGACCCTAGGGGCAAGTTCAGACCTAATTGGACTGGCCTTTACATCATTAAGTCTATCTGGTTGGGTGGAGCTGTTGTTCTGATGGACCTAGATGGCCTAAATTTCTCTCAACCGATTAACATGGACAAGTTGAAGAAATACTTTCCCTGAGTGGCTCGCTAGGCTGAAAACCCAAAAGGGCGACCTAGGCAAAATTTAGAGCATGAAAAATTTGAAATTATAAAAACTAAGCTCGCAAGGTTGAAAACCCAGAAAGGGCGGCCTTGGCAAAAGTTAGAGCACAAAAAGAGAGTGTTAATACACGAGTGAACCCGAGCCAAACTACGTAAGGCCTGAATCCCATCTTTAGGATACGTAGGTAACTTCATCCTGAAGTCCAGCCATAAACACTTCCCTGATCAACTTTGTCCGTGTGATCATGTTTGGTCATCTTTGTCCATTATGCATTCAAGAGCTCAGTTGTGATCTCCAGTGCAGTGTTATTCAGACTAGGGGCAACTTTCCAGTTGCTGGGATTCGGGGTTGTAAATCTCAGTGATAGATCTCAAGCGTGTCCAGTTCTGATCCATATCGAAAATGGTTTTGAAAAGTTTTAATAAAAGTCGATTTTGCTCAAATTAATCATTTTACAACTTAGACCATTTTTGGACCAAACGAAAAATTTTCAGTACCCACAACCTTCAATTTCATTGATTTCAATACAGAGTTCTCCTACTCTTGAATACAAATTGAAGTTTCTTTTTATTACATTCATAAAGAAAACTTGAAAGTACTGATTAAAGCAAATAAATTCGGGGCATAGTCAGGTGTTCCTGCGTCCCCTCCCAGAGCTTGTGAAAGCCTTTGATGCCAAAGTGGGCCCGATCTATGCCTCCTCATCAAGCCAAGCTACGCACTCATCAGAGAGGGTGCAACTGAAAATGGGAGCGGGGGCTAGAAGCTCTCTTGTCCTCCATGCTGTGGCATACCGGGCTAGCTGTGCCCTCGGACCAGAAATGCAGCAGGGTGTTCTATTCCATCTTCCGGGCAAGTCTGATCATGTTTGAACTGGCGTCGAAATCAGAATGGGAAGTAAAAGACACAGTGTGTCAAGCCGGTCAACTGAAACCCGGGCTGGCGGGCCATGTTGTAGCTCATCGCCAGTAAATTAAGCCAGGGGCTGCGCCAGGCAATGTCGAGAGCAGACAAACTGCACATCCATTCGCACCACCATCCCTTATCTGGGGCATCAACTAGATGTTGTAGGAAGAAATAGTTGCGAGTTGAATATGCTGGGCATGAGTCCACAACCTTCAATTTATCCATCAACCATATCTGGGGAGGGATGAAAAATGAGAGATTAAAGAATAGAGTGGTGTACGTTGAGAGAAAAAGTGAGAAAAGGGTTTTGAGAGAATAATCGAGCCTGAGGGCTGACTGATGTGAGAAATATATGTGAGATGGGGTGGGAAACATTACCTGCAGCAGTAGTGGACTTCCCGCGAATCTAGTCGTCTCTCGGTGATGGAAAGCATCCAAGCCCATCAATGTCTCAGCCAGTGTCATGGCAATACAGCTCTTGCCCTCTCTTAAGCCTTGGGCAACGTTGATCAAACGGATGCTAGACCCTCCGAAGCCTGAGGCAAGCAAGAAATGGGACAACATGCACAGGCAAAGTGCATGTCGTCGATAACCCTGCCAATGATGATCGCCACGGTCACCGGCGTCAGAAAAACAACGAATCAAGCTTGGAATGTCCAGCTCTCTGTCGTGAATCAATGACCGAGTGTCATGCAAAGTAAGGCCACACATCCGTCCTAAGGCTTGGACGTAGCCGATGCGAAATTGAGGCAAGATTTCTTCATTACGCTTGGATTCCATTAAATCTTGGAAGTCTTCAGAAGTGGGGCACATCTCTTGTCCGCCAAAGCTAAAGACATGTGTTACCGGGTTCCAAAACCTTGCCGCGACATGAAGGAATGGAAAACGTAATGCGGTGCGACTCAATGTGAATAGTACATTTATTTCGAAATCCCAGAAATTCAGCTTTTCCGAGCCATCCAAGGTGGCAATCCAATTTGTGAGATTTTGGACAAGAAATGCTTCCATTTTGTGCAAAAACCGAACTGAAACAGAGAAACTATGAAGCTGGGGCTCTTGTAGAAGATGAGGTGTTGAGTGGAAGACAGGTGGCAGCATTCCGGAGGTTCTTGCCATTTTTGGCCGATGGCCAAAAAGAGTGCCGACCGACCATATTTTTTGGCCGATCGGCTAGTAATGATGGCCGATGGCCATTTCTTGTGGCCGATGGCCTCTCACTTTGGCCGATGGCCTTTCCTTTTGTTCTCTGAGCTGTCTATGTGTTGGAGATGTTGAGAACTTGTGACTGGTTCCACTTCAAATGCCTTCCGATGATGATTTTACGAAGTCGCACTTGTGTTACTTCAATTTGTTTATCGAGTTGTTGTACTTTTTGTTTATCGAGTTGTATTTTGTGTTCTTTAGTCCTTGTCTTTCTTATCGAGTTGTATTTACATTTGGTTAGCTTGTCAAGTTCTTTGTTTTGCTTATCGAGTTGTTTTGTTGTTAGTTGGTTCACTACTTGATTAAATGCAATTCCAGTGTTTAGTTTTCAAAACAAAGTGCAATCTCATTTACATTGTTGTGTAATATGATGCGATGCGATGTGATGCTTAGAATGTACGAATGTAACAATTTTTCAACAAAAGAGTTGTTTCATTCCATCATGTTTTTCTTTTGCAAAAGTACATAGTTTTGAAGAAAATAAAACCTGCTTGAGGTAGTACAATGTGCAAAACTACTAGTGAAAAGAAAAATAAAGCAAAAAAGAGAAAAGCAGCCAAATGTCTGGATCGGCGCCAGTCGCCTCAAGTGCGGGAGTCCCTCCTCGTCCTCTTCCCGGACGAAGGTCCAGGATCGCCGACGTTACCTCTGCTATCTGAGTCATCTCCAGCCTCATCCTCAGGCGACTCTGCCTCTGCATCAGACTCATCATCATCCGGGGCAGGCTCTCGTGGACTTCTGTCGGTATGGGTACGGCTATGTCTGCCTCGGTTATGTATCATCATCCCCCGTCTGGCTCCCCCTGCTGCTCTGGGAGGCGCTGAAGGTCTTGCTGGAGCACCCCCTGCGGCCAGTATCTGGAATTGGGTCTGAAAGGAACAATTTGGCAAATGCATCAGTTATGCTATGTAAAGTCGAGTATAAATACCAAATACAGTGTATGAATGTTGTGAGCAGTGTATGAATATCGAATATAGTATATGAGTACCGTGAGTGGTATGTGGGTGCAGTGTATCAAGTGCCGTATTGATAATGTGATGTATCAGATCATGTATGGAACAGATTATGCAAAGTCTTGGGACTGAGTTTGAAGGAACTTACCGGGATACCGTAAATGGTCCGTTGGTCTATGCTCCTCTGCAGCATCCCCATCACTGAGGCCGTCAGCTCCAGAGACTGACTAGTGTACTCGATAGAAGCCTACAAAAGTGTTGAAGTCATTAGTATTCTACAGGATATTGAATGAAATGAAATGACTGTACAAAATTCAAAGTATAGTACATACCGGGGTCGAGTTGCGAACTCTGACGAGATCATGATCAGTCGGAGGAGGAACGATGGGTATCTGGTAAGTCTCCCTACCCTGTCCTCGGCATGTCATGGTGGTGGGCAGCTCTGGCCATTCAACTCCCCCTCTCCTCTGGGATCCACTCTTGTCGCGGGCTCGAGTCGCCCTCGACACTCCTGCTCCTCCTATTGGCGCTGCAGGCCTCTCCCTCTCAACTCGGTGAGCACCGGTCAAAGGTCGCATGAGATAGATCTGGATGAACTCAGTGTAGTTGCCCTCATCTCTGAAGAAGTCAGAGCCCCAGCCGATCGTGTAATCCATCATGTCCTGGAGGGTGTACCTCTCGGTGGCCCTTGTATGGATAGAAGGTGGCCTCGGGACTATCTACTCAGGCAAGTTGAGGTCTGCCGCAAGAAGCGCTCTCCAAAATATCATGCCCGGCAGACCAGACCTTCCAATAAAATCCTGAACCGGGCAGTCTCCCGAGCACCCGCATACTGATCTCTCACTGCCACCGGCAATGCGGTCCAGGGCTGCCAGGTGATCTGTAAATGACAAGATATACAGTTTGTTATCTGTTATTGAAAGTACAATGCAAACGAAGCTTAAATAAACTGTAATGTTTGAAATACCTCTGCTGCGATAATGGTATCGAAATATCTGCGGAAGAACAGGACAGACTCCGGCGGCCTCCACTCGCACCTCACATCGTATCGATGAGAGTATGGGACAGCAAGGGGCATCTCTACATCAGGCACTGGGGCAAGCCTCGGAAAGTAGGCATACACCCACAACTACAGAGTGTAACAGGGTAAGAATGAGTATGTTTATCAGAAAGGCAGTATGCAGATAAAGCAAAAATCAGAAAATGGTGTGCAGCGTATTGTGCAGTGTGTGCAGTGTATTGTGCAGTGTGTGTGGTGTACAGAGAGTGTAAAGCAGAACTGTAAAACAGAAAGGGAAGGTGTACCTCCCAGGCTCGCTAGTAGCCTCCGAGCAGATGCCCGCTACAGCGAGATGAAGAACTCATGTATCCGTAGGGTGTGGCTAGGTCTGCGCCACCCCAATCATAGTGACGGATCCGTGTCACGTCCACCAACGTGCTCAGCAGTTATAGGGCAACAGTGTTTGCCCGGTCGGCGAAGAGGGTGGTGCCAAGCAAGAACATGATGAATCCTTGAGCGTACTGCTCCACCTCCTCGCGGTTCGTCGGCGCCTGTACTCTGAAATGGTCCTCGAACCAAGAATACCTCATCAACCCTGGTCGGGAGAGAGGTGGCCGAGCGTCAAGCAAGTAGATCTGGGCAGCATCCCAATCGTCCATGTCAGTATCGAAAGGGATCGGATCACCCCCTACTCTGATGCTAGTGAGCATGGAGAAGTCAAAGGGAGTCATCGTCATCTCCCCTGCAACAGAAAGGTGGAAGGAATCGGTGGCATCCCACCACCTCTCCACTAGCGCGCCAAGGAGGGGCCTACTCGCAGTGAGGCGCGAGAGTCCCATATAGAAAATGCCGAAGCCGGCCTGATCAACGACATGGCGGACCGGGTCGGGCAACTCCATGTACCAACCTCGGGCAATGGTTTTCCCATACCCCCGAAGGCATGGGAATCTCCCTGTTTTCAAAGACAAACAGATGCAAAGTAGTGTTAGAAATACAGTGTTTGAATGCATTCAGAATTGATGAAAATGCAGTGTGTGTGCATGTGTTCGAGTTTACACAAATATCGTGTATAATGTTGCTCAGGCTGAACTAAGCATGTGAAGTACAGGTATGTTTGTGATGATCAATTAAAGAACAGTATTTGCTACTCAAGCTATCCGATCTACATTGCAGAAAATGAAAGAGAGGAGGAGTATACTTCAGTGGTGCCGAAGGATAGATACAACTCTGGCTCGCGTAGCAAGAGCTCCAATGGCGCACCTCGCGCGTAGCTCCTGAACTGGCGGATGCTATCAAGAGGTAGTACGTGTATCGCGGGCCGGTATGTCGCTAGGTCGAACGGTCGGACACTGAGCGGCAAGAGATCAACCTGTGGATCCATATCCATCTCTGGGGGAGTACCACCCCATGGAATAACGTCTGCCATCTTGAGAAGGGTGCAAAAGTGGTTGAGGGTATGGAAAACGGGTAAAAATGCAAACAGTCAACCCAAAGTCAACCCTAAGGGGTGAAAAACGGAGGAACATGACAAGGCTTGGAATGGGGCACGAAAATCAAGGTGAACTTGGGGGAAACAAACCCCAAGTAGTGGAAATCGAGAATGCGGCACCGAAAAAGCGTTTCGGTCGGTTTAAAGTGTTTGGAACAACGAGGTTTTCACGAATCGGAAGTCACGAGAGGCTTAAAAACAGGAGAAAAGTACAGATCAAAGGGAGGAAAATGCCCTAGAGAGAGAAAGGAATGATTTTCGACCAAGTGGAAGTGAGGAAATAGGGTTGGAACCCTATATTTAAAGACTCGAAGCAAATGGACAAAATTGCCCCGAGGCTGCCACTTTTGGCCGATCGGCCAAATTGTTAGCCGATCAGCTAAATATTTAGCCGATAAGTTCATTTTATGGCCGATGGATGGCCGATGGCTTCCCCTTGTGGTCGTTGCACCTCCAATGCCCTTGTTTGGGTCAGTTCTGTTGATTGGTACCCTCATTTCTCAAGAAAATGCAAGAAAGTACACTTTTGAAGCTTAAGCGGCCTCCGTGGTGGCCTCAAACCGTGTTTTCCGTGTGCGGCACTCGATATGCGCAAGGTGTATCCTTTTTTGTATCCTTTTGTATATTGCGAGATTCAAAAATTGCTTTGAATATGTTGCATTACAATGTTTTGTCATGTTTGTAATAAGCACGCTTGTTATACGTCTTTTCGCTCTTGCATTGAGCATGCCTCGTCTTGTTTTGAAGTTGCATCTCAACATCGCGAATAACTTGCCCTTACTATGCTTACATTGAATATGTGCCTCTCTTCTCTCTAGCATTGTTTTACACATTGCTTGCGTTGTCGCACATGCTTTACTTACAAACGTTTATGCTTTTCCCCGCATTGCTATACACATTGCTTGCGTTGTCGTGCATTCTTTACTTAGATGTGTTTATGCTTTTCCCCGCATTGCTATACACATTGCTTGCGTTGTCGCGCATGCTTTACTTGCATGTGTTTATGCTTTTCCTCGCATTGTTATACACATTGCTTGCGTTGTCGTGCATGCTTTACTTACATGTGTTTATGCTTTCCTCGCATTGTTATACACATTGTTTACGTTGTCGCGCATGCTTTACTTACATGTGTTTATGCAACCCATGGCTTGCGTTGTCGTGCGTGCCTCTCTCGCATTGTTATGCACATTGCTTGCATTGCTGCGCATGCTTTACTTACATGTGTTTATGCCTTTCTTGCATGGTTATGCACTTTGCTTGCGCTGTCACGCATGTTTCACCCGCATTATTATGCACCCACTCTACTTGCATTGTCATGCAACCTTTTCACTTGCATTGTTATGCACGTTCTACCTACATATGTTTCTACTCTATTTTATTTGTCAAAGTTTATTTTTGTGCAGGCACGATATTGTATTATATGTACGGTTCATTCGAACATGGTAAAGGTAGACGGTATTGTATGTACGGTTCATTCAGAGAAGCTCCGGTTCAGTTTGACTGCAACCTTTCTCCACTCGCGTGCTGCGTTTGGACATTCTCACACTGTTATGTGCATCGCGCTTTCTTGTGCAACCCTTCTCCACTCGCATTTGGCATGCGTTTGGACGTATCTCTTTCCTCTCATGCGTGTGCCACACTGAGAGATGTTTTTTCCTCTCTTGCGTGTGCCACGCTGAGAGATGTTGTGTTTGAGACTCTGGGTATTCTCGGTAGTCGCTTTTAATCTTCTCTGCATGAGACGCAGTGAGAATTGCATAATTTTTCTTACATCTTTTCTGTTGGAATGTGTAGGACTGTTCTTTCTTATTCGTCTGCTTAAACTGTTGTATTTATTTTGCATAAATGCTTCATTACAGCTCTCTTTGTATGATCATATGTTATGCTTGGCATTGTGCATGTCATTTGCATCTTGCCCCTGCTTGCGGGCGCATCTCTTTGCTATCTTGTATGTTTGTCTAAGTCTTTGGCCTTGTCAAAAATGGGTCGTCTCTGGGCTTTGACATTCACTCCCGTCATCTTATGACTTTCGAGTTCTGTCGAAGAGGGGCAACTATAGACACTCCATTTTTTACCGTCCCCAAGACTTGGACGCCATCGTTTGAACACTCGATGATCATCCATGCTCGTGTTCGTTTTGAGTTCCCAAAGGTCTCGATTGCACGCCTTGGCTTAGGATCTCTCAACTTGTTTGTTATGTGCCTGGTTGTGGACCAAGGACTAGTGGTTTTTGCTTTTGAGGGAAGAGGGTGGCTTGTTGGCTATCCCTATAAACCATCGGCTAAGGCCTTTTGCCATCGGCCATGTTTTCTTGCTATCGGCCATGAGTGTTGGCCGATCGGCACTCTTCTTGGTCGATCGGCACTCCTTTTGGTCGATCGGCCATATTTCTTGGCCGAGACCTTTCCACCTGCTTTTGCAGATATTTTTGTGCCAGCTGTGACTGCTGGTGAGCACAATTCTCATCCTCCATACACGTGTATGGAGGGATTGCATCAAAACTCAAGCTTGTTCAAAAAGCTTGAGAATTGAAATTCTATAAGAAGGGAGGCCCCTCTCCCTTTCCAGAGGTTCTGAAATCTTGATATACAAAACATATATCACTCTCTCTCTATAGTTTACCTCTCTCAGTCCATTTGCTCTTGTTTGTGCTCAAAAGTGTGATTTCTTCATACTATTGCACACAAACACCTACTAGAACAACATCCTTTTGTTGCTGAGGTACTGACGAGTTGGATTTTTGTGTTTTTGGGTTGGTTTGAACTCAGAAAATCTACTGGAGTTGTGTTCTTGAAGGTGTTCTTCAAGGGTGAGAAACTAACCCTTTAATCCCTTGTTTTGGCTTAAGCTTTTAGACCTATTTGAATGCTGATTTCAACTTAACTTTCTACTGTGAAAAGTTCTAATTTTTCATGCTTGTGATGTTTGTTTAAGGTCACTTTTGTGTTTGGGGTAGTCTACCTCCTCTGAGGCCTTGTTTGGCCTTGTTTTGTGCCTTCTTTTTTCCGCTATTGGAACCACCTTGTTTGGGCCTTCTTACCACTGAAATCCAGAGGATTTTCAATGGTGGAAAGGTGGTTTTGAGGTCCCAAATAGGAGAGGGGCTCCTTATGTCTTGTATGCTAGTATAAATGGCTCATAACAGTACCATGTTTTCTTAGCATGTTTTGGTTCAATTTCAGCAACTTTTTGGTGTTATTTTAGCTTGCTTCAACTCTATTTTAAGTTGGTTTGATAGCATCGTGCGTGCTTCACATACTTGTAGAGCAATCTTGCATGCTAGCATAACATGCATCTTGTGTTTGGACCATCATTCTTGCATGTTTTGGCTCAACTCAAAGAAGTTTTTGGCCTTGTTTTACCATGATTAAGCTCTGATTTGTGTTGTCTTGATCATGCATGCATTGTTTTGTATAGCCATGGTTCAATCTAGCTTGTTAGCTTTGTGTATCAAGTCCACTAGCATGCATTGCTTAGACTATTCTCTTGATTTGGCATCATTTGAAATGATATTTCAGTGCATATTTCATAGTCATATGCTTGCCTTTGTCATTCTTTCAATGCTTTGAAGAGTTGGTGTTTTTTGTCTTAAGAGTGAGTCATTGTGCATGCCTCTATGCTTAGGCCTTTGGGCAATCATTTCAATGTATTTTTGGTCTTGTTTTACCATAATGCATCTCTGATTTTTGTTGTCAAAGTCATGCCATGTTTGGTTTTGATAGGTGTAGTACAATCCCCTTTGTTGGCCTTACTTGCATCATGCCTTATGCCTTTCATGTTGACTTGTTTTGGCTTTGGTCCATGCATGTTTTAGACTCATTTTGGCATGATTTAGGACTGTTTTGGTTGTCCTTGGCGCTTTGGGGCTTGATTCATGTGGCCTTGGTACAAGATCCTTGGCTAGCCTTATGCTTTGAACCTCCTTTCATGCAATACTTGCATTGTTTGGTTGATTTGGCATCATTCCTCACATGATTTCAGAGCTTATTTCATTGCCACATTCTCATGTTTGTCACACCTTGCTCATGTTTGAGGATTGTGCATTGTTGCCTAGTTTATGGACCAATATGTGTGCATGCATGTTTTTGTATTTTGGTGCCTTGGTTTTGGTGTCATTGGCCATTGATTTGGGCACGATTGAGGTCTGCCCATTTTGGTTTAAGTCCATCTTTGCATGTTGTTCAAATGTTGTTACATTGCATCATGCTTGCATGTTTGGGTTGCATTGTATTTTGCATGCTTGGTGCGTTGCATGTTGTTGCATGCTTGTTGCATTGCATGATTTTTGCCTGCTTGTTGCATTGTATTTTGTGTGCATGCCTTGCCTCTTGATCAAACATGATAGAGTTTAAGGTCCTTTATGTGTTTTTGTGCATGCCATTCACAATGAATTGTGCGACTCGGCCTCTTTGGCCATCATGCATCGAAATGCGTGATTGATGGCTCGAGGGTCGAGCACTACACTCCTTTGAGCTTCAAACATGATAAGGGGTGTAGTTGCACAACATTTTCTTGCAAATGTATTGCCATGCCTCTGTTTGTACTCTGCTGCAGCAAAAGGTGGAGTTTGCAGGAAGAGATGGCCGATCGGCTATCTAGTGTGCCGATCGGCTAACAATATTTGGCCAATGAAGTCAAAAGTGGTCGATGACCCTTATCCCTTGGCCGATAACCATACCATTTCGCCGATGGCCTCTCAGCATATCTATGAGGTCGATCAGAAGTGTTTCAGAAGTTGGCACAGTTTTCAGAGGTCTAAAACAGTGCAAATAGAGGCAACATAGGGCATGTCAACAGATTTCCGAGCGAGGTGATCAAGCATGCATCATTCATCACTTCGAGGCAGAGCTGTGGCAGCCTGTTTTAGTTTCATACTTGGCTAGTTTTGTAACTTGATTAATTTGTTTTAATTAGTCAAGGGTTTTGCAATAATTAATTAGCTAGGATAGTTAGTTAATTAGTTGGTTTGTATTATTTATTCGGACCCTCCGTCGAGAGGGTGAATTTTGTAATAAGTGTGCGTGAGTTTGTGAATGTCTTCCAACCCCACGTCTTTCTCCCTTTTACTTAAAAGCTTACGATGGTTAGTTCTAGGTCATGTTTTGATTAGCATCCAATTGTTTGCATGTTTGCATTCATTCATCTGTCTTGCATGTACCGGGCTCGGCGCATCATACTAACTGCATTGTATTTCAATACATTTACTTGAATGTGTGTTCAACAACATGTTATCAAGTTGCATTCACATGACATCTTAGGATAGCTGAGCCTATCTTAGTTGCATTTTCACATGTGTTGCATTAGGCATCTTAACATAGCTAGGATCATGCATTGATTACTAACTAGCTTCTCTATTTTGGCTTGGAGTACACTGTAAGTGTTTATGCTTTAGCATCTTGAATGAGTGTGAGTGTTAACATGATAGCATGCTTGCCATGAGGTTAACTGCTTAAGTGTTTAATTGCTTGAATGCTTGTGGATGAAAGTTGGATTGCTTGAATTGGAACAATTCATTGAAATGTGAGTTTTTAAACCTATTTAAGAGTGGCAAAATCATGTTTTCTAAGCCCACTTGAGGGTGGCAAATCTACCTCTTAGCCTACTTGCGAGTAGCACCTTCAAACCATTTTAAAACAAACATGAGATGTTTTGTTCCGATTTAGACGATCTAGTCTATACTTATATGTTGTGCACATCACATAGTAATTCTATGCTAATACACCGGAATAAGAACGCATGTGTTTTCAAAAACAAAATATCATGTTAGTAAAGGCCGATTTTTGATCGGGCGAGCGGGGGTGCTCATTGCATGACCTTCCCCTCTCGTACCCAAGTTCCCGAGCTGAGGCAACTTTGGTGATGACGGACACGTGGCCTTAGGCACGAGTCAGGGTTTCCTAAATTCCCCCAAAATAAAATATTTAGGGGGTGACTCTGTATCTGGTAAAGCAGTCCATGTTTGGCACTTCTTTACAAAAATCAGTTTTCCAAAACGATTTGCCAAATTTGGACTCTTTGGTGATTTATCGGTCTTGCATTGCACTTTGCGAGATTAGATTCAGAACCGTGACATTGAGTTCGAACTATAGCAGCCTAATGAACAAAACGGATTTCGTGCCATTCGTTCGCGGAGCAGGGATGTTCGGGCACGTCTACACTAACTAGTTATTACAACACAAATTGAATAGTTAAGCTTATTAACTAATTAAGTACAAAACCAAAGCATTAGCTAGCTAAGTAAAGAAGGTAAGTAAAGTAGTAAAGAGATGTCCTTGAAGGGAGAAGAGTGTATGCATGCTCGGTCGCCGTGTTCGGAAATCCATCGCGATGCCCCAACTTGCCTCTGTTTTCAATTGTTCTCAGAACACTGTACAAACTTTAGGGTAGCTTTTGCTCCATCATGGGGACCCCTAGGAAGGTGGCCGACCAGTTATTGGTGTTGCCAACCACTTTTAAACCACTTACCATTGTGTAGACACCCCATTTTTGACCGTCCTCAAGGCTTGGACGTCACCGCTTGAACACTCGGTGATCATCCATGTTTGTGTTCGTCTTGAGTTCCCAGAGGCCTCGGCTACGCGCCTTGCCCCAGGATCTCTCGACTCGACCATTTTGTGTCTGGTTTTGCACCAAACACTTGTGTTTTTGCTTTGGAGGGCAGGGAATGGCTTTTGGGACATCCCCACACTCCACCGGCCATGGCTTGAGGCCACCGGCTGTGTTATGTTGCCATCGGCCAAATGTGATGGCCGGCCGGCCAATTTGACTGCCGGTCGACCATTTTGATGGCCGGCCGGCCAAATGTGGTTTTTAACAGATATTTCTATAGACAGCTGGCAGCTGTCATTCCAGGCCATACCCCAGCCCATGCCTGGACGTGGGAGCTCTGAGGAGCTGTAGATTGATATATTTCTATATCAATCAAGCTCTCTAAAAAAAGAGAGGAACAGGAGGGAAAAGAGATATAGAACTTGGAGCAAAAAAATCTCTCTCTCTACATTTTTTTCTCTCTCTCTAAGGTTTAGGGCTTGTTTGTGCTCAAAAGTGCATTTTCTTTGCACTTTTGCATACAAACACCTAGTTCTCTACTCCCTTTATTGAGCTGAGGTCCTTGAAGGTGATTTTTGGGGTGATTTGAAGCCTTTTCTTGGTCCAAAAGTTGTTGATTTGCTGCTGTGCTTCAAGGGTGAGCTTTTACCTCTTTTAAGCCTTGTTTTCATAGCTTCTTTTGCCATATTTGCAATTGTTTTTGAGCTTAACATATAACATAGAAAAGTCTTTTTTTTGAGTGCTCTAAATAGTTTGTTAGGGTGTTTTAAGCTTTGGGGTTTTTTGACCCCTCTTAAGGCTTGTTTGGCCTTTGTTTTGTGCCATTTCGGTTGAGCTCCGGGACCATTGTGTTTGGGCCTCCTCACCACTGAAATCTTGAGGGATTTGAGTGATGAGGATGGTGCCATGAGGTCCAAGGAAGGAGAGGGCCACCCCCTCTCCTTGTTGTCCTTGAAAAGGGCCCTTTTTAGCCTCCTGATGAAGCATATAGTTTGAGTGTGTATTGACCATGCCTTGATTGATTTTCATGCTTATTATGTCATAATATAGCATTGTTGTATGTTGGTTTTGGTACACCATGCTTGCTTAGCATACATGCCTTGTATTGCCTTGTTTTAGCCTTAACATGTCCTATGCTTTGAGCCCTTACTCAAGCATGTTTAGGCCTAGCTTTATGAAGCTTTTATGTTTGTCTTGCCATGCTTAAGGTCTGCCCTTGGCTGTTTTGGTCGATCAAGACATGCATTGCATAGTCCCTTTGCATCTTGGATTGTTAGCCCCAAGTGTGTGAGTGTGTAGTGTGCGTTACTTGCATCATTTTCGGTGGTTTGACACCACTTATAGCATCATTTCAGTCCTCTTAGCAAGCTTGTATGCCTGCATTTCATGGCCCCTGTGATGCTTCAAGAGGTTGTGTCCTATGCTCCATGTTTGGTCATTGTCTATGCTTCCATGTGTAAGTCATTTAGTTGCCATCTAAGTGGTCTTTTGGTTTTGTTTTAGCATGCTAAAACTCCGGTTTTGGTCATTTAATTCATGTTGTGTGCGGTTGCATTAAGTGTAGTTCAATCCCCCTTGGGCTTGCATTGAATCTTGGACCATTGTTGCATGCCATGCTTACCTTGTTTACTTGGTTTAGCACAATTCATAACATGATTTTCAAAGCTTATATTGCATGCCATTAGCCCATGTTTGCATCCTTCTTAAGTGTGCTTGAGAGTTGTTCTTATATGCCTAGGTGTTAGTCCTTGTGTGCATGAATGCTTGCATGTCATTCGTCCTTCCATTCTTGAGCATGTTAGCCATTGTTTTGGACCTAGTTGAGAGCTGCCTAATTCAGTTCAAATCCACCTTTTGCATGCTATTCAAATGTTGTTGCATTAATCCACGTTTGCATGTTTTGGTTGCATGAGTTGCATGCTTGAAATCACTTGCATTCGGCATGCATTCCCTTGGTCAAGTTGCTAGCATGTTTGCATGTCTTGCACACTTGCATGATTATATCACATCTCGCATGCTTCATTAGCTTGCATAGTTGTGACATGCTTGTTTGCGTTGTTTGCTTAGGTTGCGTACCTAGTGTACATCGCATGTTTGCATGCTCCCCTCCATACCATATAGCATACTAGTTTGCATGCCAAGGTTGCATTCCATCTGGCATGCATGCCTTGTCTCTTGATCCAGTGATAGGGATTGGGCCTTTGTTTGTGTGTGTGTGCATTGCATTTGAAATCAAAATGCATACTTGGTCTCTTTGGCCATCATGCATCGAAATGTGCGATTGATGATCCGAGAGCGAAGGAGCACACCCCTTTGAGTCATAAATATGATAAGAGGTGTGATTGGTGCATACATTGCTTGAAATGCATTGCCATGCCATGTTTTGTCCTCTGTTGCTGTCAAACCAGTTTTTGCAGGAAGATTTGGCCGGCCAGCAGTGTTGAGTGCCGACCCTCAAAGAGTGTTTGGCCGAGAGCATAATGTTTAGCCGATGACCATTCTAAATGGCCGGTGATGATCCCACTTAAACAGTGGTGTTCCAAAACACTCAGAGAAGCAACCTTGGGAGTTATGCAATTTCCAGAGAAGCAGAATAGTCAAAGTAGAGGCAACTCGTACATGGCAGTGACTTTCCGAGCAGAGCCGAGCGCGCATTGCATTAGGCCCTCTTCTCGAGGTCGTTTACTACTTTCATTAGATTGGTTAATTTGTTAATTAATTAATTGGTCTGTAATATTTAATTAGCTTGTAGGTTAATTAACTTGTATTATTCTTTCGGTCCCTCCGAGCGAGGGCAAATCTATAATAAGTGTGGGTGCGTGTGTGCATGTCTTCCAACCCCCACTTCTTTCTCCCTTTTACTTACCTGCTTTTGATGGTTAGTATTAGGACATGTTTACTTTAGCATACCTTATTCTATGCATGCGTGCATCATTCATCAGTATTGCATGCACTAGGCTCGGCGCATCATACTAACTGCATAAGTATTTCAAATCCAACTTGAATACATGCTACTTGTGCATTTTCACATGTCATTTATAGACTAGCCGAGCCTACTCTAGTGACATTCCGTATACGTTGCATTAGGCATTTAAACATGGACTTGGATCATGCATGATTGCTAACGTGTTCTTATTTTGGCTTGGAGTACTTGGTAAGCATTTATGCTTTAGCATACCGCATGCGTGTGAGTGTTGCCATGATAGCATAATTACCATGAGGCTAGCTGCTTATGTGATATAACTGCTCGAATGCCTGTGGATGGAGGTTGAATTACCTAAATTGGAATAATGCATTAAAACTGTGAGTTTTAAGCCCACTAGATAGTGGCAAAACCATCTTTTCTAAAAACCCACTTGAGGGTGGCAAAACCTGCATTTTAGCCTACTTGCGAGTAGCAAACCATCTTCAAAACGAACATGCAATGTTTTGTTCCAATTTAGGCGATTTGGTCTATACTTGTTACATAGTATTCAGGCTAATAAATGGAATAAGAACATAGTTTTTAAAACGGATATCACGATTAGTAGAGGGGCGATTTCGAATGGGCGAGGGGTGCCATGCAGCCTTGACCTTCCCATCGTACCCAAGTCTCTCCGGGAGGCAACTTGGTGATGCGGGACACGTGGCCTTTGAGCACCGAGTCAGGGTTTCTCAAATTCACCTTAAAAAATATTTAGGTGGCGAACTTCTGTCATCTGGCAAAGCAGTCCATTGTTTGGCATGCTTTTAAAATCTGTTTTTTCTCAAAACGATTTGCCGGATTTGGACTCTTTGGTTCAGATTAAGGACCGTGACACAAATTGAGTCCGAACTGTAGTGAGGCCCACGGGCGCGTCTACTGTTTCTGGCGACTCTGCTGGGGAGTTTAGAGAGCTTGTCTCGAACTCGTGATATCCTGTTTTGACTACACTTATGTGTTTCTTTGCATTGCATGTGCATTGGTGCGCCTAGGACACCGTGTTTTCCATCTGCCATTCCTGAACGGTTTGCCGAAGGCTTGACTTTGTCAAAGCAAGCCATAAGGCTGACCGGTTGTAGGCTCTGACAGTATGGGAACACAAACCCCGGTTTTACCGAGGCACCCTTTTCGACCATTCGACCTAGTGCATATTCGGAAACCATAGTGACCATTCCAAGCTAGGACAGGTTGCTTACCCGATTATAGGTTGTTTGAAACTGCTACGTGCGTAGTGAAACCCTAGCTCCTAACAAAATAGGACAGAGAAACCCTACCCCAACATAGGGGTGTTTTGGCTCTTACTTGCTTGCTATGTGCTGTCAGAGTGTGTCTCTACAGGTTGTGTGTATCAGTTCGCAAGTCTGAGTATCAGGCCTGCAGGCATCAGTATTTTGGGGCAATCAGTTTTACCTGACGGTATCTGTTTACAAGGGCAGAATTCAGTAAAGATTCAAATTTGTTTTGGCAGAATCAGGCTGAGATGCTATCTGTTTTCTCTTTTGCTAGGTAGTCTGGGAACCATAGCTTCAGAAGGCTCCGATATCCCCCGGGTACATTGGACTAGTGCTGATAGACTTTGTTAGGTCAGAAATTCAATTCAAGGGCAACCAGTGTTCTTTTGCTGAGGCAAGGGAAAGAAAGGCTAGTCAGGGCTCACCGATCCATCTGATCCGTCAGTCGCCAGCCACATCACCTTTGTTCAGACTCAGCAGACCATGATGGCACAGGGTTCGAAAGAATTTGTGGCCGTGATAGCAGTGTTAAATCAGGGAATTGCCATGCAGGCTGAGACCAGTATTGAAATGCAGCGTCCATTTGGGGCATCTGCCTCACATCCAGCTTTGGGACCCCAGCCAAACTTGGACCCACTTCTGCCAGTTGAAGATTTGCAGTGTCCGAATCCTTGAGAAAGGTTGACTCAAGCTCAGGTGCTCAGACCCCCGGTGTAGCCTAATGAGATGCTTTATTCCCTTGATGTTAATGAGTTCAATTCGACTGTAGTGAAGATTGCGAACTTTGAGAAGCAATTCAAAAAGGCACAGGGCCTTAACTCCATTCCCGACATTGAGGATGGGCACACCGAGGCTACTGTTCGTCTCCCAGACAGATTCATAATGCCATATATCGACCGTTTTGACGGGTCTGGAGATCCAATGGTACATATTCGACTTTTCTTGGATATCCTGAAGCCGATGGGTCTGACCAAGCCACAGAAACTCTCTCTGTATGGAAGAACCCTGTCGAGTGTAGCAGTCACTTGGTACACTAAGTTGGAGGACAAAGTGAAGGAAGACTGGGAAGAATTGGCTGAGGCCTTTGTCGATCAGTATTCCTACAATACCCAAGTTGAAATGACCGTGCAAGAGCTTGAAATAACCCGCCAGAACCCAACAGAGTCATTTGTGGAATTTGTTGCAAGGTGGAGGGCAAAGGCAGCACAGATGACAGATTGCCCTTCTGAGAGGGATCAAGTGCAAATGATGGTGCGAAACCTCGAGCATGATATGTTGCAAAAGTTGATAGTCACTCCACTATTCACTTTCAAAAGTTTGCATGAACTGGGGGCTCAGGTCGAGAATGCGTTCAACAGCGGGATCATTCCCAGAACAAGTGAACTGACAAGGAGGGCGATTGCAGGGAGTACCAATGCTGGTAGTAGCGTCATTCCCAAACCCACCGAGATCAATGCAGTCGCCACAGCCAACCCTTTTGCCAAACCAAGCCTACAAACAGCCGGCCCAGCCCGAGCTCAGGGCAGAACTTTCACTCCCCTCTATATGAGCCTGACTAGCGCACTAAAAGTCTTGATGGAAAGAGGGCATCTCAAACCCCTTGATCCTCAACCTCTGCCTGACCCACTTCTAGCCAGACATAACCCCTCCAAGTACTATATGTACCATCAGCAGCGCGATCATGGTACCGACCGTTGCTACCGCCTTCGTCATGAGGTCCAAAATCTCATCGACAACCGAACGATAGCTCCACCTTCAGCCCCCAATGACCAAGTACCTCATCCACATCTCAATCTGATCCACACACTGGCCGTCCCTTACGACCCCAGCGTATACATCACCCCGGCCCATCTACCCAAGCCTGAGGTGTTTATCCCGGAAAGCAGGGATTTATGCATGGTGGGTGCATCTGAACCCCAATTATCTCAAACCCATGAACCCACTACTTCTGAGCTGATGAGGATGATCGAAGATCTTCAGAGAACTGTGGCAGATCTGGCCTTTGAAGTTTTGGCTCCGTCATCAACCGCATCACATACCAGGGAGTTCATGTCAAAAGGCTCCTAAGGACGGGCTGCATTGGGAGAAGGCCAATCTTTTAGCAAAGTGGAGGCCAGCGATAAGAACAAGGTAGGGGCAAGCGTTAGTCCCCATGAACACCTTCAGTGGGATATTGTGGCTTTGAAAGCCGAAGGGCTGAACAAACAGCAAGTACTCGCAGTTGTTGCAAAAATTATGGACGACATTTTCGCCACTCAGAATGAGAGCAGTCTGAATCAAGGGGCAAGCCGAGAGAAGGGCTATTGTACCGGGAATGTTCCTTTCAGCTCTAAACCCTCGCTTGGAAGAGATCAGCAAACCCAGTCAGCGCCTACCAATCCCTTTGCTGGTGCATCCAGCAAAACTCCACAAACCTCAAAACACGCACCTCGAGGCCAGAGGGTGTTCGCGCCACTGTACATGTCTCTATCAGCGGCCTTGAGGGTTCTGATTAAAGAGGGGGATCTGAAACCCCTGGAGCCGCGACCACTGCCAGATAGACTTCCTCCCTCCCATGATCCGGCCAAGTACTGTGCCTTTCATCAGCAAGTCGGCCATGTCACTGATTGTTGTTTCCGTCTTCGCCACGAAATACAAGATCTGATTGACAATAAGGTCATCGTCGCACCAACTCAGCAAAGTCTATCGTCATTGGATCAGTGAACCTAGGGGATAATGTGATGTGATCGGGGGATAAACCACCCGCGGGCGGCGCTCAGTTTACTTCAGATGTGGCGTATGGCACGCACAATTTTGAGCAATGTGTGAACACTAGTTTTTGTACTTTCTGACTTGGGTATTGGGTCAGTTTTGTTGTTTTGTATATGGTCAGTCTTTTTGTACTGAGTCAGTCAGGTCTGTCTTGTTGTATCGAGTCAGTCCTGTTTGTTAGAGTCAGGTGATTCCGGGGGTGTTACCTCAGGCATCACTATTTTGTTTTGTGTTTGTATTTTCGCTTTCTTTTGAGTCTGTTTCTGCCATGGAGCCAGTTACACCAACAGTTATGAATGAAACAGCAGTGGTTTTTTATGCTTTTGTGCTTACTTCTGCCTTGTGCCGGTTGTGCCAGAAAGTCGAATGGAACGACAATGCATTTCACCTGCTTCTCTGTGCTTTTAAGTCATTGCGTTGACCTAAGTTTTTTCAAAGCTGTTTTTGAACATTGTGATGAAAACGAAGAGGAAGGAATTCCTCAGGTCTTTGCAAAAATTTGATCATTTGAGAGAAAGAGAGGCATGCTAAGCCTTTAATGATCGAGATCATGCTTGTTAATGTAAGTACTGAGAAGGATCCTGGCTTGATCCAGATTGGACCCACACTATCTTCAGCGCGAGCGACTAGTCGCTTTCTTAAAAGATTTCAGAGAAAAAGTGTTTTGCGCTGTCCTGCGAAGACCTGTGTGGAATCACTCTTGAGAATGTGTAGCCTAGGATCGCTTTCAGCCTCAAGACTTGACCCCTCATTGTCAAACCTTGGACTTAAATTCAGAATGTTCAATTTAAATTCAGAATGTTCAATGGTCAATTACAACGTGAGGCCTGTGTGGTCAGATTCAAAGCAGCCCTCGAACAGGAGGCAGGAAAGTTAGATCAAGAAGATCAGATGTCATCAAAAGAAGCTTGCAAAGCTAGATCAGAAGCACCCCTGGAACTAGGGGAAAAGAATTTCAAATGTGCTCGAAGAGCCGAAGATGGATCATTCCACAAATCGAAGAAGGTCGGCAAGAATGCCAAATCCCAGAACGGAGGAAAGAAGACAGTTTCTGCTGAAAAACAACTGAGTTCCTATCCACAACACTAGGGGCAAAATTAGCCCCCGATTGGATGGACTCCTGCATCGTCAGCGAACAGCAACCATTCTCCTAGATTCAGATGACTTCAGGATCCTAAAACTATTTGACATGGACAAAGCTACACTTTTACCCTTGAGAGGCTTGCTGGGTCAAAAATCCGGAAGGGCGACCCAGGCAAAAGTTAAAGCAAGAAAAAAAAAAAGGAAAAGAACAAAAAAGAAGAAGAACAAAAATGCAAAGAACAAAAAAGAAATGAAGAAAAGATGAAAAAAAAAAGAAAAGAAAAAAAGAAAGAAAAGAAAAGAAAAGATAAAAAAATGGAAAGAATTGAAAAGAAAAGAAGAACAAAGCCCGCAAGGTAGAAAATCCAAAAGGGCGGCCTTGGCAAAAGTCAGAGCGCAAAAGGAGAGGTTAAATACCCGAGTGTACCTTAACCCCGAACTACGTGAGGCTTGATTCCCATCTTTGGGATACGTAGGCAACTTCATTCTGAAGTCCAGCAGTAAAACACTCCAATTCGATTATGTCCATGCAATGGTTTTTGATCGTCTTTGCCTTCTCTGTATCCGAGAGTTCGGTTGTCATCGTCACTCTGAGGACTGATTACAATGCGCTGCGCTGCGGTGCTATCCAAACAAGGGGCAACTTTCCGTTGCCATACAGTGTGCCGTGGTGCCTTTCAAACAAGACGCAACTTTCCGTTGCCGTGCAGCTCTTTTCAAGCAAGGGGCAATTTTCCTTCGGATCGGAAGTTGTGCATCTCAAGAGTAGATTCCGTGCTCGTTGAGCATTGACCGTTTGCAAAAAAATAGTTTTTGAGAATTTTTACTGAGGTTGACTATTCTCTCTAAAATTATTCCATTTTTCCAAAAAACTGGATCATTTCTTGGACCCAAAAAAGGAAAATTTTCAGTACTCATAGCCTGACTTGCATGATTTTCAAATCAAAAATCGAACAAGTATGTTAATCTAACTCTCAAATCGGTCAAAATTGTTTTAGCAGAAAGCAAAAACAAAAAATGGTTAAAATGATGAAATAGGGGCACAGTTGAGTCAGGTGTTCTGTCTTTCTTCTGTTGTCAACATACTTGCCAAAAAGGGCACTCTACTTGCCAAAAGGGGCACCATATTCGCCAGAAATGGACACCACTGAAGCTGACCACAAAAGAGATGAAAGTTCTCTCATCCTCCAAGCAACGAGGTATCAAGCCAAGTGCGAAGCACGAACTGGTATGGGACAAGATATCCCATTCCCTCATCTGGGCAGATCTGATCACGTCCAAACTCCCCAGCAGAGTATCGTCAACCGATGTCAGCTGCAGATTTGCTACACACCCAATTGTAGCGCAACCCCTCTGTGGGAGAAACTCACTGTTGTGAACAAGATTGAGAATCTGGTAGAATACTAGGGGCAAGAGCCCACAATTTCCAGCTTATCCATCAACCACCCAGGGGAGGGATGAAAAAAATGAGAGATTGAAGAATAGAGAGATGTGAGCTGAGAGAAAAAGTGAGAAAATGGCTATTTCAGAAAAACAGAGATTGAGTGGCAGAGTGATGTGAGAATCACAAATGAGAAAAGGGTGGGAAACACTACACGGAGAAACTGGCTCCTCGCGAACTGAGAAGGTCTCTTGTCTTTGTAACACGTCTGTGTGTCGTGTCTTTTGTTTTGTTTACCTCAACTTTTGTTTTGAGTCTTTTTCGAGTGTTACTTGATGTGTTTAGGTTGTGTAACTTTTGTTGAGTCATAGTATGCTGTGTTCAGTTGTAGGCTCAATACCCGGTTGAGAAACCTTTTCTCATTTTCAAAAAATCGTTTTGTGCTCAGAATGCCGTGTCATTCTGCACATATTATGTAAAACAAGATTCTTTCTTTCATAAACCGCAAGGTTCAACCCTGGTCATGTGAGAACAGTAGAACAAGGACCTATCTGAAGCAATATAGGTTCAGGACTGCAAAGCAAAAGAAAAGAGGGAAAATTTGGAGCATCTTAGTCTGTTTCAACTTCGGCAAATTCCGAGACTGCACTCCAGGTGCACCTTCTCAGGCCTCGCCATTTCTCTGGAGTATGAGTGTATCTCGACCCCAACTGTAAGCCTGCTTCAAGTCAGAATGGCAGTCCAAGCAGCACCCGAAGGTTTCACATGCAGATGTTATCTCTCGCCAATATAAATAGGGTGTCCCCTTTTAAGCTGAGCGTATTGCCAAGTCCTCTAAAAGGTAAATCGGAGGCACTACAGTACGTGTTTGATGCCCTTCCATTCCATAAAATGTACACTTTCATATACACTTCTGTTACGTGCGTGCCACGCATCATTATGATTCATGCACAGAATATGCTTGCTTTCTATTCTGCATAGAATATGCTTTCAATATTGCATAGAATATGCTCTTGTTTCTTGCATAGAAAATGCTCGTATCTTTTGCATAGAAAATGCACTCTTCCATACTTGCATAGAAAATGCACCTCATTTGCATAGAACATGCATTCACTCGCACTGTCTTGTGTACTTACACTTTGTATCTCACTAGCACTGCCTTGTGCATCTTGTGGTTGTATCTCACTCGCACTATTTTGTGCATTGCATATCACTCGCGCTGTTTAGCGTATCGCACTGTTTAGTGCATTTCAAAATCAATCGCGTTGTTTAGCGTATCACACTTTCTTGTGCATTTCAAATCACTCGCGCTGTCTAGCGTATCGCACTTTCTTGTGCATTTCAAATCACTCGCGCTGTTTAGCGTATCGCACTGTCTTGTGCAGTTCAAAATCAATCGCGCTTTCTTGCGCATCGCACTGCTTTGTGCAATTTACACTCGCGCTGTTTAGCATATCGCACTGTTTCGTGCAATTTACTTTCACGCTTTCTTGCGCATTGCACTGTTTTGTGCATCACATTGTTTCATTGGCGCTATTTTGTGCATCGCACTGTTTCGTGCAGTTTACACTCGCGCTCTCTTGCGCATTGCACTATCTTGCGCATTTCATTACATGCTCTCTCTCATCTTGCATAGAAAATGCTAGTAGCATTTGTCAGTGCATTGCGTCGCACTGTTTTGTGCACCTTACTTGCATTTTGCATGCATTCTATCACGCTTTCTTGCGCACCTAACCTGTACTTGTTAGTACGTTGTATCGCACTGTTTTGTGCAATTTACTTTCGCGCTTTCTTGCGCATCGCACGGTTTTGTGCATTACATTGTATCATTCGCGCTATCTTGCGCATCCCACCTGCACTTGTTAGTGCATTCCATTTCATTCGCGCTATTTTGCGCATCACACTATTTTGTGCACCTTACTTGCATTGTGCATGCATTTTATCGCGCTATCTTGCGTACCTTACCTGCACTTGTTAGTGCATTGCATCGCGCTATCTTGCGCACCTCACTTGTATCACACTGCTTTGTGCATTCACCCTGCTCGTACTGTTTTGTACACCTTTAGCCACATCGCACTCTCTTGTGCACCTGTATAGCACTCTCTTGAGCACCTGTATAGCACTGTTTTGTGCATTCACTCTTGCATTGCACTGTTTTCTGCATCTTGTTAGCACTGTCTTGTGCATTCCAACCCGTATCGCACTGTTTTGTGCATCTTCTTAGCATTGTTTTGTGCATCACATTTTCTTGCGGACACTGTGTTTTTGTATCACTCACACTGTCTTGTGCACTCTTGGGTCTAGGAGACCTTAAATCCTTTAAAGGTGCAATTCCTTTTTTGTATAAGTCCAACTTTCAAACCGGCTTCGCGTAGCGTATAAGTCCAACTTTCAAACCGGCTTCGCGTGGCGTATAAGTCCAATTATCAAAGTCTTACTGCATATCATTTTGCATCCTGCCCCTGAACTACGCTGGTTTGATTCCTTACAAAGGGATACGTAGGCAGCCTACGGGTTCAACCAACTGTATTTATATTTTGTTTGTCCAAGTCTTCGGCCTTGTCAAAAACGGGTCATCTCTGGGCTTTGACATTCACTCACGTCACTTCTTAACTTTCGAGTTCTGTCAAAGAGGGGCAACTATAGACACCCCATTTTTTACCGTCCTCAAGGCTTGGACGTCTCCGCTTGAACACTCGGTGATCATCCATGTTTGTGTTCGTCTTGAGTTCCCGGAGGCCTCGGCTACGCGCCTTGCCCCAGGATCTCTCGACTCGACCGTTTTGTGTCTGGTTTTGTACCAAACACTTGTGTTTTTGCTTTGGAGGGCAGGGAATGGCTTTTGGGACATCCCCACACTCCACCGGCCATGGCTTGAGGCCACCGGCTGTGTTATGTTGCCATCGGCCAAATGTGATGGCCGCCCGGCCAATTTGACTGCCGGTCGACCACTTTCATGGCCGGCTGGGCAAATGTGGTTTTCAACAGATATTTTTGTAGACAGCTGGCAGCTGTCATTCCAGGCCATACCCCAGCCCATGCCTGGACGTGGGAGGAGCTGCAGATTGATATATTTCTATATCAATCAAGCTCTCTCAAAAAAGAGAGGAACAAGAGGGAAAAGAGATATAGAACTTGGAGCAAAAAAATCTCTCTCTCTCTACATTTTCTGCCTCTCTCTCTAAGGTTTAGGGCTTGTTTGTGCTCAAAAGTCCATTTTCTTTGCACTTTTGCATACAAAACACCTAGTTCTCTACTCCCTTTATTGAGCTGAGGTCCTTGAAGGTGATTTTTGGGGTGATTTGAAGCCTTTTCTTGGTCCAAAAGTTGTTGTTTTGCTGATGTGCTTCAAGGGTGAGCTTTTACCTCTTTTAAGCCTTGTTTTCATAGCTTGTTTTACCATATTTGCAACTATTTTTGATCTTAGCATATAAAATACAAAAGTCTTGTTTTTGAGTGGTCTAAATAGTTTGTTAAGGGTGTTTTAAGCTTTGGGGTTGTTTGACCCCTCTTAAGGCTTGTTTGGCCTTTGTTTTGTGCCATTTCGGTTGAGCTCTGGGACCATTGTGTTTGGGCCTCATCATCACTGAAATCTTGAGGGATTTTAGTGATGAGGATGGTGCCTTGTGGTCCTAGGAAGGAGAGGGCCACCCCCTCTCCTTGTTGTCCTTAAAAGGGCCATTTTTAGCCTCTTGAGGAAGCATATAGTTTGAGTGTGTATTGACCATGCCTTGACAGATTTTCATGCTTATTATGTCATAATATAGCATTGTTGTATGTTGGTTTTTGTACACCATGCTTGCTTAGCATACATGCCTTGTAATGCCTTGTTTTAGCCATAACATGTCCTATGCTTTGAGCCCTTATTCAAGCATGTTTAGGCCTAGCTTTATGAAGCTTTTATGTTTGTCTTGCCATGCTTAAGGTCTGTTCTTGGCTGTTTTTGTCGACCAAGACATGCATTGCATAGTCCCTTTGCATCTTGGATTGTTAGCCCCAAGTGTGTGAGTGTGTAGTGTGCGTTACTTGCATCATTTTCGGTGGTTTGACACCACTTATAGCATCATTTTAGTCCTCTCAGCATGCTTGTGTGCCTGCATTTCATGGCCCCTTTGATGCTTCAAGAGGTTGTGTCCTATGCTCCATGTTTGGTCATTGTGTATGCTTCCATGTGCAAGTCATTTAGTTGCCATCTAAGTGGTCTTTTGGCTTTGTTTTAGCATGCTAAAACTCCGGTTTTGGTCATTTAATTCATGTTGTGTGCGGTTGCATTAAGTGTAGTTCAATCCCCCTTGGTGTAGACGCGCTCGCGTGGGGCCTTCGCTACAGTTCGGACTCGATTTGTTATCACGGTTCCTAATCTTGAACCAAAGAGTCCAAATCCGGCAAATCGTTTTAAGAAACAGATTTTTTTGAAAAGAAGTGCCAAACATGGACTGCTTTGCCAGATACAGAGTCGCCACCTAATATTTTTTAATGGGGAAATTTAGGAAACCCTGACTCGGTGCCAAAGGCCACATGTCCGTCATCACCGGAGTTGTCTCGGCTCGGGAGCTAGGGTACGATTGGGGAAGGTCAGCTATGAGCACCCCCTCTCGCCTGATCCGAAGATCGGCCTCTACTAACCGTGATATCCAATTTTGAAAATGCCAAAATAATAAACTAGTTAGCAACATGCATGTCCTAGTTCATGTTAAAATGACTAATGCAACACAAGCAAAATGTCACTAGAGTAGGCTCGGCTAGTCTAATCATGGCATGTGAAAATGCGATCAATTTGATTCACATATTCAATTTGGAATTGTGGTAACAAATGCAGTTAGCATGATGTACCGAGCCTAATGCATGCAATACAAATGCCATGAATGCACGCATGCATAGCATAAGGTGTACTAATTTTCAAAATGCCCTACTCTACCATCATAAGCAGGTAAATAAAAGGGAAGAAAGACGTGAGGTTGGAAGACATACACACAATCACGCACACTTATTACAGATTTGCCCTCGCTAGCAGGGACCAAAATAAATAATACAAATTAATTAACTACGCAAGCTAATTAATATTTACAAATTTCTTAATCAGCTAACAAACTAATTAAGCTAGAAAAAACAGTAAAACCGCCTGCGGGAGGAGAGCCTGTGCAATGCATGCTCGTCCTGCTCGGAAATGCACCGCCATGCATAGGCTGCCTCTGTTTTCCTTCCTTCCCTCCTCTGGAGGTTGTCAAAACTCCAGGACTGCTTCCTTGGACATTGGGGAACACCACCGGCTGAATGGAATTGCCACCGGCAGGGGGATGTGGCCACCGGCCATTGTGAAGCTATCGGCAGAGAAGGGATTGCCGGTCGCACTGGAACTGCCGGTCGGCAAAGTGTTCCTGCAGAATCTACAATTGACAGCAACAGAGGGCAAAGGCAAAGCATGGCAGCACAATTCAAGCATATTGCACCAATCATGTCCCCTATCATGTTTGTGACTCAAAAGGACATATGTCTCGATTCTCGGCCACCAATCACGCATTTCCATGCATGATGGCCAAGGAGTCAAGTGTGCAACTTTCTTGTCAAATGAAATGCAAACCATACAACACACCAAGGCCCATTCCCATCACCAATTCAAGGAACAAGGCATGTATGCAGATGCAATGCAACCTAGACATACAAGCTAAGGATGCACATGGCATGGCAAGACATTTATGCAAGCATACAAGCAAACATGAGGCAATACCAACCAATGAAAAGGTGGTCTAAAACATGATTTGGGCAGCTCTAAATAGGCCCAAAATAAGTAGCCAAAGTGACCAAAAACAAGGGACCAAAATCACCATACACCCATGCACTGTTAAGGCCCAAAATGCTTAAGCATCAAAGGGCTATTTCTAAGCACATTTGAATTAGGCAATCTGGACAAATAGCATGCAAGGTAAGCATTGTAAATCATGTTAGGATGATGTCAAACCAAGCAACAAGATAGGCCAAACATTAGCATGCAAATGGTCTAAGTACTTGAAGCAAGTCAAGGGGGGTTGAACCATGGCTAAGCCAACCAAGCCTCACATGGCTAAGAGGACTTAAAATAGGTTCAAGGCAGACCTAGACCACGCAAAGGGACTCCCTAGATGGCATCTAAGTGGCTCAATTCAAAGGCATACGCAATGGCCAAAACATGGAGCATACTAAACAAGCTTTCAAAGCATTAAAGATGCGTCCAAGGAACGTATAGGCATGCAAATGGGACTGAAAATGACATGGTAGATGGTTCCAAATCACCAAATCAATACAAAAATGTCATGCTATACATTCACACGCTTAAGGCCAACAAGCCGGATGCAAAGGGGCTATAACTAAGCATGCCAAATCCGACCCAAACAACCATGGACAGACCTAAAACATGGCAAATATGCACAAAACCTTCCACAGACTAAGCCTAAAACATGCTTGAACAAAGGGTAACAAACCTAAGGCATATTAAGGGAATAACATGGCATTACATGGTAGGTATGCTAAGCATGCATGGTGTACCAAAACCAACAATAAACAGAGGCATATTATGATTATATAGGCACAAAAACAGCCAAGGCATGGTCAACATGAAGCTTAGCTAGATGCTCCTCAAGAGGCCAAAAATGGTCCTTTCCAAGGACAACAAGGAGAGGGGGTGGCCCTCTCCTTTTTGGAGACTTCAAGGCACCATCTCCACCACTGAAATCCCTCAAGATTTCAGTGGTGAAGAGGCCAAACACAAAAGTCTCGAAACTTGCTCAAAATGGCTCAAAAATGGGGCCTTTCAAGGCCTAAGAGGGGTCAAACACCCTCAAACCACAAAACACTCTTAATAAACAATCAAGAGGGCTAAAAAATAGAACTTTTTTGTATTATACACTAAGCACAAAAACAGTTCAAAGATAGGTAAAAAAAGATGCAAAATGGGGTAAAAAGGGGTAAGATTCTTACCCTTGAATACCTCTTTCAACAATGATGCTCCAATAGCCCTCTTTGGCTTGATCCAGCCCCAAAACACCAAAAATCAACCCCTTAGAACCTTAGGAGCCAAAGGAAGGTGAAACACTAGGTGTTTGTGTGCAATAGTATGAACTAAAACACCTAGAGCACAAAAGAGAGAAAAAGAGAGATAGGAGATATGTATGAACCCTAACCCTAAAACCAGAGCTTCTCTCTGTCTTTTCTATCTCTAAAATGTCTCAAGTGTCTAACCCTAAAGCCAAGAGACAAGGCTCTCTCTTATAGAGCTTATTGTCTTGTAAAGCTTACAAGACAAGCTTCTAAAGAGAGAAATCCCTCCAATCACTATGGAGGGAGCAAAAAGCAAGACAGTTGTCTTAAAATATCTGCAAAAGCAGATGCACAGAAGTCGGCCGGCCAAAAATGTCATTTTGACAAATTGAGTGCCGACCGGCAACAAACAGTGCCGACCAGCAACAAAAGTGTCGATGGCAGCAAAAACCAGCCAGTGACCTCTAGCCACTGCCGGTGATGTGTGGGGATGCCTCACAAAGCATTCCCTGCCCCTCCAAGGCAAAACACCAAGTGTTTGGTGCAAAACCAGACACTAAACAGTCAAGTTCGGAGATCCTGAGGCAGGGCGCGTGGCCGAGACCTCCGGGAACTCCAAACGAACACAAACATGGATAATCACCGAGTGTTTCAACGGTGACGTCAAGTCTTGAGGACGGTCAAAAATGGGTGTCTACACTTGGGCTTGCCTTGAATCTTGGACCATTGTTGCATGCCATGCTTACCTTGTTTACTTGGCTTAGCACCATTCTTAACATGATTTTCAAAGCTTATATGCATGCCATTAGCCCATGTTTGTATCCTCTTAAGTGTGCTTGAGAGTTGTTCTTATATGCCTAGGTGTTAGTCCTTGTGTGCATGAATGCTTGCATGTCATTCGCCCTTCCATTCTTGAGCATGTTAGCCATTGTTTTGGGCCTCAGTTGAGAGCTACCTAATTCAGTTCAAATCCACCTTTTGCATGCTATTCAAATGTTGTTGCATTAAATCCACGTTTGCATGTTTTGGTTGGCATGAGTTGCATGCTTGAAATCACTTGCATTCGGCATGCATTCCTTGGTCAAGTTGCTAGCATGTTTGCATGTCTTGCACACTTGCATGATTATATCACATCTCGCATGCTTCATTAGCTTGCATAGTTGTGACATGCTTGTTTGCGTTGTTTGCTTAGGTTGCGTACCTAGTGTACATCGCATGTTTGCATGCTCCCTCCATACCATATAGCATACTAGTTTGCATGCCAAGGTTGCATTCCATCTAGCATGCATGCCTTGTCCCTTGAATCCAGTGATAGGGATTGGGCCTTTGTTTGTGTGTGTGTGCATTTGCATTTGAAATCAAAATGCATACTTGGTTCTTGGGCCATCATGCATCGAAATGCGCGATTGATGGTCCGAGAACCAAAGAGCACACCCCTTTGAGTCATAAATATGATAAGAGGTGTGATTGTGCA